>CAUYUJ010008169.1:398211-433211 GCA_963575745.1 Prorocentrum cordatum | reverse complement strand
AAAGACGGCAAGACAACTGGCCCACCGCAACGATTAAAAACAAAACGGGCCGCCGATTCGGCCCGAGCAACATTCGGGGAGCCGGAGGACGTTCGGGACTGGCTCGATTAAAAACGACTCGGAGCGAGTCAAACAGAACTGTGATCTGGACCAGGCTTAGGTCGGGCATGTCCTCCTACAGGGGGATGTCTAGAGAAAATTAAAACATAGCCAAAGGTAACCAAAAATAGTCAAAAACAATAGAAGAATCGTCTCCAGACTATTTTTGGACTATTTTCGGAGATTCCTCCTGTAGAGGGACATGCCCGACTTAAGACCAGGCCCCCATCAATGTGAAACAGCGTCGCTGGAAACGTCAACAATTCTCCCGGCAAAGCAACCTAACAGCGATGTGTATAAGCATATCTGGAAGCATTCCCCTTAAGATTCAGGTGAGATTTCAGTTGTAGAATTCTGCTGTTCTCGCAGTCGCAGTCGCATTCGCAATGACAGTCGCAGTGGCAACGGCCTTAAGATCCAATGGAATCCTAAGGATTCCTAGTGATTCCTAAGGCATCCTTAGGCATCCTTAGGAATCCATAGGGATCCTTAGGAAACCTTAGGAATCCTTGGGAATCCTGATTCCTAGGGATTCCTGAGGATTCCTAGGGAATCCCAAGGATTCCGAAGGATTCGCCTGCCTCGGCCTCAGCCTCAGCCTGCCTCAGCCTCAGCCTGCCTCAGCCTCAGCCTCAGCCTCAGCCTGCCTCAGCCTCAGCCTGCCTCAGCATCAGCCTCAGCGTCAGCCTCAGCCTGCCTCGGCTTGCCTCGGCCTCAGCCTCAGCCTGCCTCGGCCTCAGCCTCAGCCTCAGCCTGCCTCAGCCTCAGCCTCAGCCTGCCTCAGCCTCAGCCTGCCTCAGCCTCAGCCTCAGCCTGCCTCAGCCGCAGCTTGCCTCAGCCTCAGCCTCAGCCACAGCCTCAGCCTCAGCCTCAGCCTCAGCTTCTCAGCCTCAGCCTCAGCCTCAGCCTCAGCCTCAGCCTCAGCCTGCAGCCTCAGCCTCAGCCTGCAGCCTCAGCCTCAGCCTCAGCCTCAGCCTCAGCCTCAGCCTCAGCCTGCAGCCTCAGCCTCAGCCTCAGCCTCAGCCTCAGCCTCAGCCTCAGCCTTCAGCCTCAGCCTCAGCCTCAGCCTCAGCCTGCCTCAGCCTGCCTCAGCCTCAGCCTGGCCTCAGCCTCAGCCTCAGCCTGCCTCAGCCTCAGCCTCAGCCTCAGCCTCAGCCTGCCTCGGCCTCAGCCTGCCTCGGCCTCAGCCTGCCTCGGCCTCAGCCTGCCTCAGCTCGGGCATTCAAAATATGGCACGGGACTTGTGTTCTGGGAACACGAAGATCACAAAGTGGCCCACAGTTGGCTCCGGGCAATCAAAATATGGTATAGGAGCTGTGTTCCGGGAACACGAAGAACACGAAGTGGCCTACAGTTGGCTCTGGGCATTCAAAAGGTGGCCTGGGAATGGTGTTCTGGTAAAACGAAGAACACGATGTGGCCTACCGTTGGCTCCGGATGGTGTTCTGGGAAGACCAAGAACACGAAGTGGACTACAGTTGGCTCCGGGCATTCAAACTGTGGCATGGGAGTGGTGCTCTGGGAACACGAAGAACACGAAAATGCTTACAAATGGCTCCGGGCATTCAAAATGTGGCCTGGGAATGGCATTCTGGGAACACGAAGAACACGATGTGGCCTACAGTTGGCTCCGGGCATTCAAAATGTGGCCTGGGAATGGTGTTCTGGGAATGGATTCCTAAAGATTCCTAAGAATTCCGAAAGATTCCTGAGGATTCCTGGGGCTGCACTTTTGTCCGGTTCCTTGTCCGGATCCCGCCCAGACCCCCTTGGGGCGTCAAGATGCTCTCTTTTGATCCCACTAGAAACCTATCAGCAAAAGCTGTTAGGTAAAAACGGCGCGAGGCGCGGTCCTGTGGTTTCCAGGGCACTCTAAGCCCTGGATGTTTCTCGCCGCCCAGGCTGGATCCACCTCGAGAGGCGGAGCAGGCTGGACCTCGGGAGGGGCCCTCGGCGCTGCCGCGCCCAGGCGGCGGCCACCGCTCGGCCAGGCATTCGGCGAGCCGCGGAGGAGACAGCGGTGTGTGCGTCGGGTCCGCCCCCGCATCGAGGCCGACGAAAATGCACCTGCACTGCACCTCCAAGTTTTCAAGATTCTCTGGCCATCCGGCCGAGGAAAGATGGTCGAGACTGAAGTTCAGCATGCCAGGACGGTCCGTTGTTAACCCGCCCCCCCCCTGCCCCCCCCCCCGGACTCACGCGGCGCTGCGGCAGATACAAAGGCGCGGCAGCGCACGTGAATAAATGCGGGCGCCCAATCTGGCCCGTCTCGTGCCCAGAGGCGGCCGAAGGCGAATTGGGAGGAGGGCAAGTGAGATGATGGGGGAGGGGTTGAAGGAGTAGATGGAGGAGGAGGAGGAGGAGGAGGAGGAGGAGGAGGAGGAGTAGCGGATGATGACGGTGAGGCTGATGATGATGATGATGATGATGATGATGATGCTGATGATGATGATGATGATGATGATGATGATGATGATGATGATGATGATGATAATGATGAGGATGATGATGATGATGATAATGATGAGGATGATGATGATGGTGATGATAATGATGACGATGATGATGCTGCTGATGCTGATGATTGCGATGAGGCTGCTGCTGTGGATGCAGATGCTGCTGATGATGATGCTGATTATGATGAGGATGAGGCTGAGGATTGAGACAATGATGAATCTGATGGTGTTGATGATGATGACGATGACGATTATGATGACGATGATGATGCTGATGATGCTAATGATGAGTGTCATGCTGATGATGACGATGATGGTGATGATGCATCTGATGGTGATGGTCATGATGATGCTGATGATGATGCTGCTGATGATGATGATGTCGGTGGTGATGACGATGAGGAGGATGATGGTGATGACGATGCTGAGGATGGTGGTGGTATTGATAATGATGATGGTGATGCTCATGATGACGATGATGATGTTGCTGATCTTTGATGATGGTGATAAGGCTGCTGATGTGGATGCTGATGCTGATGCTGATGCTGATGATGATGATGATGAGGGTTATGATGAGTATGAGGATGATGATAATGATGAGTATGATGGTCCCGATGGTGCTGATGATGATGACGATGACGATTATGTTGACGATGATGATGCTGAGGATGATAATGATGATGGTGATGCTGATGCTTATGGCGATGATGGTGCTGCTGCTGCTGCTGCTGATGATGATGATGATGATGATGCTGATGCGTATGATGGTGATGGTAATGAGGATGATGTTGGTGGTGATGACGATGAGAAACATGATGGTGGTGATGATAAGGATTGTGGTGGTGCTGATAATGATGATGATGATGCTGATGATGATGCTGCTGCTGATGATGATGGTTATGGTGGTGGTGGTGATGATGATGACGATGACGATGAGGAGGTGGAGGAGGAGGAGGAGGAGGAGGAGGTGGAGAAGGGGAAGGATGCGGAAGGAGGATGAGGACGACGAGGAGCAGGACAAGAGGAGGCGTAATTAGCCTCCTAGACCCTCCCGGTCTAGGTTAGAAGCCCCCGAGACTCCATATTCGAAGCAACTCGTCCCGCTCCTGCTCAACGCTCCTCATCCTCCTCCTTCTTGGGGGGGAGTGACACTCCTAGACTCGGGAAAACGTTGAAGCGCCTCGGCCTCCTCCTCAGCCCTCCTCTTCCCCCCCCCCTCGCTCCTCGTGGAGGGGAGGGGGGGAGAGGAGACGGAGGAGGAATAGCATACCTACTGCTGCGACCAGTGCTGTCTCGAATCAGCACTGCTACTCGTAACATCAAAGCTTCAGATTTGGGCCCATGCGTCCGACGACGCGCTTCTGCAATGCGCGGCCCCAACGGTCCCGACCGCATCCTCGGGGGTAGCCTCGCGTCCCGGACCGCTCCTGATATGGTCGCGGGCCCCAAGGGCCGGGGGTCGGGGAACACACCGTCAGAGGTCTGGGAGAGGGGAGGACGGAGGAGAACGGAGGAGAGGAGGGGGCGCAGGACTGACGACATCACACCGTCAGAGGTCTGGGAACCACGCAGGGACTGACGACATCACACCGTCAGAGGTCTGGGAGAGGGGAGGACGGAGGAGAACGGAGGAGAGGAGGGGGCGCAGGAGGAGACAACCGTCGAAGCGGAGTCTGTCCAGCCTGCTAGCCACGGGCCCGCGGTGGGTGGAGGAGGAGGAGGAGGAGGAGGAGGAGGAGGAAGAGGAGGAGGAGGAGGAGGAGGAGGAGGAGGACGAGACAACCGTAGAACTGGAGTCTGTCTAGCCTGCAAGCCCACGGGCTGGTGGTGGGAGGAGGAGGAGGAGGATATCTTATTGGATTCGATGATGCGCTGCGCGCTGGTCCTCACAATCACTTGAGATAATGTGTCTGTCTGGCCAACTTGGTGTGGCCAACCGATCGATGAAGAGGGAGGAGGAGGAAGAGGAGGAGGACCAGTGCGAACCCAATATTCATCAACGATGTTGTAAAGCACACTCGCCCCAAGCTCCCTCTTCAATGGCCCCACACAAAGATTCATGTCCGCTGAGGGACGTGCCCCGCTGGGGGACAACAGTGTGCAAATTCTGAAGTAACCCAAAACACCACTCTCAGGACTTCAACGCCACGAGTCAACCTGATTGTTGCGTCTTGACGATCCTGAATCGCGCCAAAACGCCATTCCTGGGACGTCGACGCCGCGAATATGAATAACTGTTGCGCCCTGACAGCCCTGAATCGTTCCAAAACACCATTTCTGATACGTCAACTATGAGAACCCCGCCAGATCATGCAGCAGCACTCGTCGGTGCCCCCGAAACTCATCAACAAGCTCTCAGCGTCGAAGAAGGCAGACGTCCGCTCAGCAACGCTGAACCTTGCAGCCTGACTCCGGATCCTAATCTGAGCGGCCTCCGCAAGGAGCCCCAAATACTTGATGAGGTTCTGGACGGTGTCAGAGGGGATAGCATTACATGGCCCTCGGAGATTCACCTGGATCATTTCGCGTTCGGTCTTCAGCAGCTGAACCGAGGGAGGAATGAACTGGCCCACGAAGCCCAAGACAACGACACACAGCATATTATAATCACTGATAAATCTGATCAAACCCAGGTCTAACCCTTGGACTCCATGAGACATTTCCGCGTACTTCCTTGTCGGGAGCTCCCAGCTCTACGCCTGGCAATCAATCCCAAGCATCCCGCCCAGCTGCCTCGCGAAAATGACGATCTGAACTCGCTTCGAACGACAGGGGTGCTCGACGTCGGCTCGACATTCAACCTCAGGAATTTTTCTGATGAGGGAAATGACCGCTTTCTTAATGTTAAGATGAAGCCCGAACCCAGCCCCAGCGAGCGCCCATGTTTTTGTTCGCGATCTGAAGCACGCAGGGGAGGCTGCTGCTTGCCAGCTCGCAATCATCAGCAGAGGCTCCGAGCTCATGAAGGGGGCGCGGTAATCTTGCACAGGGCATCCTATGGGTGGGGTCGTAGACGAGGGCAAACAGTAACCCATGCATCGGACAACCTTGCTTGATGCCACGACTAAGCAGGAACCCGTGTTTCAAATTGCGTCTGAATGCGGCCGACGCGAAGGCGCGACTGCACATGGCTCTCAAGGCGCGCAGGAAGCACGACGGAAACCCCGGAGGCTGGGGATGGCGCTCTTCACGTCATAAAAGATGCACCCACTGCGCTGCATATCTTGCTGGGCCAACCAGTGAAGACACTTGGGTTCGATGTCCAGGATGCTCCCCGACATCCGTCGCCCCCGAACGAAACCGCACCGCTGCCCACGCGCGGTGCGCATGCGCGCAGACGACGCTGGAAGTTGAGCGAAGACGAGATTCTTTTGTTATCAGTACTGGACAGAGAAAACGGCCATGTCTTCTCTGGCGGCCGCGCTATGAACAGCGAGTCGTCGGGATCATCGCCCTTCGCGGGGGGCGCGGCAATGGCGCTGTCGAAATCAGAGGGGGCGAGCCAACCTGGGGGATGTTGAAGTAGAGCGAGTGAAGAAGTAGCTGCTACAGGACAACCTCTTAACCGGTCTGAAAACGGAGTGCCATTTGGCCCGGGCGCAGTGTCCGGCATTCGCCCCAGGAGGTTTTGAGGCTGATCGCAATCGAAGGTCTCATGTCAGGCGGAACGGGTTCAACATGCGGCTCATCTCGAGGCGTCGTCACAACTTCTCGCAGAAGGGTGCAACTCTCCCCAATGCCAAGCAAGCTCGCGGTCGCGCTTGTCGGCGTCGACGATCGCAGTGCCAGACGGATCCGCGATAGAACCTGGCCCGCGTTTGCGGTGCCGTGCCCGCCAGACACTCTTGCGCGCGTAAAGGGAGTTAAGCTTGCTTCGCCGTTGGACCTAGATGCGTCGCCCCGAACGTCCTCGATCTCGGCGCCCAGGAAATCATTCTGATGACCTCCAAGAAGCGAATGAAACTCGGCGCGGCGCGCGCGCCAGCGCCCTCGCCGGTCCAAATGCACCCGCAGATCAGGAATGGCCCGCAGAGCCCTGCAAAGACTAACGGCGCTCCCACGCCGAGAGGCCTCGAGGGCCGCATGTGCCCGAGATACTTCCCCAGCTTCAGAGCACCCCCCCAATGCTTCCAGCTCAGCTTTGAGTTTGTACGCATCTTCCCGAATACAATCATTGACTTCGGCAGCGGCCTCGTCGGGGTCATGGGGGAGCTCGCCCGCGCCCTCAAGAACCTCCTCGACGACCTCAGGGGACCTTGGGTCCTTGGTGATCCATGATTGGATGCGCTTGCGCCCTCCTGCAGATGGCTGGAGAGACAGAACTACAGGCGCATGATCCGAGACATCCTTCGTGTCAGCAGGACCCCCCCAGGCCCGAGCAGCGGGATGCAAATCGAAGGCCCCCAGGAGGCATGCTGGTGTAGATCCGACCAAGACGGGGAAGCGACTCCACATGCTTACGTTCTTCTCTCCCGCCTTCTACTAGGCGAGTGAGCGAGGCCTGGTCTACCTGGGCGCAATTAGTTAGAGAAGAGACGCTCGACCTCCTTGGCGGACGATAGACCGCTCAAGATCACCCGGCCGTCGCGGCGGCGACGCCCCTCACCGCGAGACAGAACGTTGAAATCTCCCGGTAGAAAAATAGAAGCATGAGCTGCCGAGTGAAGTGCACGACGCATTCGACGAAGCTGCGCCTGTTTGACGACGGGGCGATGGGAATGCTCGAGATGCACGTTGACTATTTGCGCGCGCTCGCGCTGGTTAAACAAGGGAAGACTGCGAACGCGACCGCGCTCTACGACGCGATGCTCAGCGTGGGTAAAGTACGCTCGAAGCCGAGGGTGGATGAATATTACGCAGCCTCCAGAAGTAGCGGAGTGTCAGAACGTGCCAACGCCGAAAGCCTGAAACGCTTCTCGCAGGAAGAACTCGAGGTGAGCCCCTGAACCTCTGGCTTCTTGTACACGCGCGGCCTCATGGCTGGAACAAAGCGAAAACGACTTTTCGCACTTCTGTTTATGAGAGGCAAGGGAGCATGGGCTGCACCAAATATAGGCCTGGCATTCCAGCGCGCCACAGACGTAGCCTGCTTTCGAACGCACAGAGAAACAGTATATAGATCGAGCACATCAGCGCTCGAAGCAGAAGAAGCGGTAGAGGAAGACCCCGAGCAGCTCCCCGAGTCCGACGAGCTGGATGACGAAGAGGAAGAAGAACATTCTGCACCCGATGCCTGAATTCTCTCGGCAGCACGTCTCGCATGCAAGCTCGCAGAGCGCGAAGACAAGGGAGAAGCCTCCGCGCAGGAAGAAGAGCCGCGAGCAATGGCTCGACGGGCATCTTCGTGTCCACTCTGCATGGCTCCCTTGGAAGGTGGGGGCGAGTCGCGACCAGACAGTCCCAGCGCACCCGTGTCTCGTTCCGCCAGGAGAAGACCTGAGCGGGTCTGAGACAGCAAGGGGCGCCCCCGGCGAGGCGCGATGGCCGAACTGATCAGGTCGGTCGCCTCCATGTTGATGCCTACACTTGCCAATTAAGCGTAATCCGGTTTTACCTCGAGCTGGTTCTGCTCGAGTCCTTCGATGCTGCGCATGACTATGCAATCGTCGTCTCGATCAGGTAGAGCATCCCTTTGAAGCCCTGGCTGCCGTGCTTCGCCGTCGCGTGCCGCAGGCTGTTACCGCGCATGTACTCATGAGTCTTCGCCCACAGCAAGCCGAACGCCTTGTTGCCGCCTCGCTCCAGACGGGGCATCCAACCTAGCCCGCATAGGTACCGTATTCAAGCGCTTAACATCTGTCCAGTGCAATCCTTTCTCCTGCGCGGCGTCGACCAAGGACCGGGCGTACATCTGCCCGTCGAAGTCAATGCATAAGGACATAGTAAGGTTGTGGACCTTCGCCGTGAACTTAGCATGCAATGGGATCAACTCACTGTGCTTCAAGGTCTCCGCGAAGTTTAGAAAGACTTTCGCTAGGAAGTGTCGCGAGCAGCTTCCAATGAAGACGCGGTGAGGGTTGGAGTCGGGCTCGTCATCCTCGATGGGGATGGACCGAGACGCGCCGCCAGGTCCACCAAAACGGACACGCTTGGGGCGCGCGCCAACGTAACTCCATCCATGCGTTGTCCCTGGAGCAGTCGAGCTGCCGTCGGAACTCGCGAGACTGTCGATCTGCGCCATGACGGCGTCGCACTTCTCAACCGGCGTATGATGACCTCGTTCTTCGCTGAGTCCGCTAGGGCCTCAGCAGTCTTCTTCTGATGGGCGATCATTTGCTTTTGCATACCGTTCATTTTCTCGTCATGATCCAATGTACATTGATTCATATCACTCCTGTCTTTCAGCTGGCGGTCGACACCGTCGAAGCGGCCATTGATGCCGTTGGTGCCAGCACGGGTCTGCGAAAGCTGATCCGACGGGGACGTCACTGCGGCGAGACAGTGGCTCGCGGTGGACAAACCTGCCAGGCCTGAAGCTCAGTCAGGGAACGAGTGAGACGGTGCAGATCTAGGGCAGGGGCCCTCGATCCAGCCCCTTGGCTGCGATTGAGCTATAACCTCGATCCAAAATTGCTACGGAAAGGACGAGGAGGAGGCGGAGGAGGAGGAGGAGGAGGCGGAGGAGGAGGAGGAGGAAGGAAGAGAAAAGAGGAGGGGGAAGAAGGGGCAGCAACAGGAGGCCGAACTGGGAGGCCGCTGGGCCGCCACGGGACCTTCCGGCGGCTCTTCCCGCGGGGCCCCTGCTGCGCTCCGCATCGGCGGCCTACCTCTCCGAGAACCCCCCCTCCCCCCTGAGGTCGGGAACTTCTGCTTAAAGGGAGCACTGATAGCAAGGATGCGCGATGCGGATGCAGGGGCCGTGGACGCCCATGTCGAGGCTCTTCCAACGCGGGGCTGGCCATCGGACAGAAGAGGCAAGGATGCACGAGTACCCTTGGGAAGGTTACCCATCTTTCCCTTGCGGATGCCATGGCAATGGACACCCCAACAGTCCGATCGTTGAATCAACATGTGTATAGTGTTTGAAGAATGTTCTGGACATATGTTAAACATGTTTTCTTTTTTTGCACTACATGCTTGTAACATGTTGAACACATGTTTTAGACATCTGGCAATGATTTGGCAACAAGCTCCCTCTCCATTGATCGTCCTCCGCAATCCTGGCCATCGGTTTCGACTGCCGTGGCGTGTCGCGGCGGCGGCTCCTGGCGACGCGCTGGGCCGTGCGTAGAGGAAGGGCACGCTGCACCAGCAGAACTGACTGGAGGTCCGCGCGGATTTCTGGCATCGTTGGGAGTCCCAAAACGGTGCGGTGAGTGACCGTGCGGTGACCTCGAAATCCTCCCAGACCTCACCGCACGGTTCGTCACCGCACGGTTTTGGGACCCTGGAGGCCCCTGTCGCCCGAGACATCCTTGGAGAAGAACTCGAGTCCCAAAACCGTGCGGTGACCCCGAATCCCCACCGACTCACCGCACGGTGTGGTCACCACACCGTTTGGGGGCCCCCAACATCGGCGCTGGGCCCTCCTCCCCGGCGCGCGGAGGGCGCCAAGGGCGGCGCCGGAGGCTCCGCCAGGTGGGGCCCAGCGCAGAGCCGTGAACTCCGCGCGGGCCGTCAAACGCTTGTGTTTATGCATGCAGTCTTTTTCCAGTGTCGCTCTGCTCCGCGGGGCGGGAGGCTGAGAGCAGCTCGAGATGTTGCCGCTTAGGAATGGGGACGCGGGTAGCGTGTCGCGCCGAAGCGTGGTGGGCCAGAAGTGGCGCAGCCAAACGCTAAGCCAATGTTCCTGACCGTATCCTCCTCTCTGCTCCTCTTCCCCCCCTCTAGAAGCCACAAGCTGCATAAACATACACTTCTGGAAATCCTCGCGGAATTCCCACAGGTAAGGTTTGTGCATTTGATTCCTTATTCGATCGTCATCCCACTGCTCCTCCTGCTTTCCCTTCCCCTCCCCTCATGGTCGGCGTCGCCCTCCTCCTCTTCCTCCTCCTCCTCCTTCTCCTCCTCCTCCTCCTCCTCCTCCTCCGCCGCCGCCGCTGCTTCTGTTCCCTCCCGCCCCCTCCTCCTCATTCACCAGCGCACCATCAACAACACGACCACCTTCACCACCATCAACACCGCGCCACGCCCCGAGGAGGCCGCCAACCAGCAAGAGCACGGCCTCTTCGAACGAATGCAGCAAGCGCCGCCAACGATCTAACGGCCGTGGCCAAGAGCAAAGTGCCAGACAGAAACGATCTCAGGCCCCACACGCCACGATCTCCTGGCCGCCAAAGCCAGGATGTTGCAAACAGGGCCCTTGAAGATTCAACATTCAACCTGGAGAGAACGAGCAACGGAGAATGCTTCGACCCGCGGCAGCAGTTTCTCGGGCGCGCCCGTGCCCTGCTTTATCGAAGTCCCCGCTTAGGAGGCCCTGACGATCCCAGACACGGCGGATTCCGAAGTCCCGACCTCAGCAAAACAAGATGCAATGAAGTAACTGATGCTTCTTTGGGGCGCACCTTCTCCGCCGGCGGGGGTGCCGCCGTTGTGCCTCCGTCGGCCCTCCGCCGAGGAAGACTGTTTGTAGAATTGCGTCCTATGGGGGAGACTCCACCTGCTCGAAACAGGCGCCCAAAACAGCCAAGATCTACTCCAGAGGAGGGGAAGGGGAAGGAGGTGCGAGGGCCGCGCCGATCGGTAAAGGAAGGAATCAGAAAACGATCACTTTCGCATTTTGGCTCAGGCTGTTTTTTGCACATTGGCCAGACCACTATCGATCCAGCCACCACTCTGGAAACTCGAGCCCTCGTGACGGGGGCGGAGGCTGCCGAGGGACGCCTTTTGCTGCATCGGCTGCTCCTGGCTCCTGGCTCCTGGCACGGGAGGCTGGAGGCGCGGCGGCGGGGCCCATGCGACACGCTACGCCCCTCAAGCCGACAAAGCAGGCTGCTCCTCTGCCTCGCGGACCTCTGGAAGCTTCTGTCGAGGCCGTGCTCTCCCGTGTTCGCGATGCCGAGAGCAATTGTGCTCAGCACGTCGCGGCGGCGGCCCCTGCGACGCGCTGTACCGTGCGAGCTGGCAGCCTGTGCTCGGGCGGGGGGCCAGGACGTGCTCGGCGGGTCGCGTGGTGGGCTCCACTCGGCGACGGACCTGCCGCTCCTGCGCTGGGGCCGCCTCGCGACGGCTGGCCCGCCCGCGGGCACCGGCCGGGCTGCGGCCAAGGCGACGGTGGAGCTCGACGGGGGTGACTTCCCCACGGAGCTGCCGAGGGCCGCCAGGAGGGCCGCCGAGGCGGCGGCGCAGCACGAGGACGGCGGCGCCGCCGGCGGCGACCGGGCGCTCAGCCGCCAGCGGGGCCAACAGGGGGGCGGCGCGGCGGCCGCCCTGGGCGGCCCGCCTGGCCGGGCGGCCGGTGGATGCCCAGGCCTTGCCGGGCTGCGGGGATGGGCCGCGCTCGGGCGCAGCCTCCCCGGGGCGCAAGGCCGGGTGGAGGCGCAGGGCGCGGCGGCGGGCCCGGAGGAGGCGGCGCGCGCCCCGGCTGCCCCATGGGGCCCGCGGCTGGCCGCGGGAGCTGCCCTGCGCGCCTGCTGGCACAGGGCGCCGCGCAAAACTAGGGCGCCATGTCGCGGCGGCCGGCCGCGTCGGCCCGCTTGCGCTGCTGCTGCTGCTGCTGCTGCTGCTGCTGCTGCTGCTGCTGCTGCTGCTGCTGCTGCTGCTGCTGCTGCTGCTGCTGCTGTTCTTTCTTCTCTTGCTCTCCCCTCCCCTGCTGCTTGCCTCTTCTTTCCCTCGCCGCGGGGCGGCCTTCTCGTGTTTGTTTAACTAAGAAGATGGTGAGCCACACTTGGCGGCGTCTTCTAACGCTGAGCTTCAGCTGAACAACGCTTGCGATTCGGTTGCTTGGCGTCGCGCCGTGCGCTGCATAGCAAAAACCTCCCCATGTTCCTCCCCGACGCCCCAGCGCGGCCCGGCTGCCCCACCCGAGCTGGCGCGCCACCTGGCGCTGCCGCGCGCAGCTGAGGGCCTCGCGGGCGCGCGTCAGCTCCCCTGGCTGCGCGTCCTGGTGCAGCTCGTGCACGTGCCCGGGGAGCCATTCGCGCGCCTCGGCGCCCCGCTGGCTCAAAGATCTCCACCGCGACAGAGGTCATGCGATCGCCTGGGCACTCGTCTCGCTCCCCCCGCTCGGCCCAGCGAGGAGCTTCGCCAGCCCAGCGCGCCGCGGCCTAGACAGCCGTTCGCCGCCAGCCGCCGGGTGGCGGACACTCCCGCCTACCCACCGCGGGCCGCTCGCTTCGAAGTCCAGGACGGCCCGGTCCAAGATGCGCCAGGTTAGGACGCTGGTTGCTCGTGACGTGGCGTGCAATGCCGCTGCCTCCCTGCCGGGCCCGTCCATCGTCTCCTCCAAAGTCGCCGTGGCGTCGGACGACACCCCCGCCACTCCAGCAAGCGCAAGCTTTGCAGCCGTCGGCCTCACGCGGGGCCGAGCAGGTGGCGCCGCCCTGTGTCCGTTTGCGGGAAGTCCCAGAAGCCCGTGCCGGCTCCCCGCGCGAGCACTCCAGCCGCGGCAGCTGCACGCGGCGGCGGCGGCGGCGGAGAAGGGTGCTCAAATCAACGTCCTCCATGCAGCAGGCTGGCTGGCTCGCCACTGGCCCACTAGCAGGCAGCAAAAGAACCTCGCTGGGGAAATCCACTCGCTGCTTGTTGCAGCAGCGTGAAGTGCCCCGTGGACGATCGCAAGCACAACCTTCTGCCGCGCCTCCTCGCGGAGCGCTGTAGCCAGCGGGCCCCCCAGGAAGGCTCTGCGCCTTGGCGCGCCAGCTCGGCGCGCGCTGATTCGAGCTTCGCGCGCGTCTGCGGGAGCGCCCCCACACCGTCGGTAACCGAAGCGGCGACGAGGTTGCGCTGCACTGCGCTGGCCGCTTGCGCCGCACGGCGCGTTGCTGCCCACTGGGCCTCTGCTCTGCCCAGTGCAGCTGGCGGGCCCATAACGGGCGCAAGCCTGGCATCGTAGCGGAAAACCCTTGACGTCCGCCGCGAGCGCAAGCTGCAGGTTGTGCTGGCTGGCGTTGCCGGCGTAGGTGCGCAGCAGCGCAGCGGCAGCGTGCCCTCCTTGTTGCAGCTGTCGACGTCGGCCCTGGAGCTACTCCAGGCGCTCTCGCGCACGGTGGAGCGCGGCCCTGGCTTCCGTCAGCTGGTCTCCTGGCGGGCGCAGGTGGGCACCCAGTGCAAGAAACTCAGGAACTTCATGGTGGGCCTCCCCCTCCTCTTCGTCCTCGTGCTCGTCCTTCTCCTCCTCCTCCTCCTCCAGCTGGTCCTCCTTCGTCTTCCCCGTTGTCCTTACCCTCTTCTTCTTCTGCTTATGTTTCTTTGTCTTATTGTTCTTAGTATCATTGATCTTATTACTATGCTTCTTCCTCGTTGGCCTTCTCTGCCTCCTCCTCCTCTTCCTCCACCTCTTTCTCCTCCTCCAACGCCTCCTGATCCTCATCACACTGCGGGCCGCTCAGGTAATGACGGTCGGAGTATCGACGCCAGTGAAGGCCTTCAGCCCGGACAGCTTGAGCGCGACCTCCGCCAAGGGCTTCACCACGTCGAACTGGTGCTTGCTGAGGTCGCCGGTGGGCGGCTCGTACTTCTCGAGGTACATGCGCACCGTCGCGCCCGCGACCCCAGTGCCCGAGAGACGGAAGATGATGCGCGAGCCGTCCTGGAACACAGACTGGAGAAAGACGGGTACAAGCAGGGACCTTTTTACATCTTGCGAGGCAATTGAGCCTTGTTCTGTCCGAGGATGCGAGTTTTCTCATTCCCAAGTTCCGGTCTCGGGGGCGTGTTATCGGGACCCTGGACCATCACAAATGGATCCAGGACGACAAACTATCCTCAGGGCAGGGTTCGGAACCCCTGAGGCCGCGCATCGAAAAAAACAAATCTTCGGTTTTCGTTGTTTCGGGCCTCTCGAGGCCTCCGGGGACCTCCGGGGAGGAAAGAGGAGAAAGAGGAGGAGGAGGAGCGATGAGAGGATGAAGGCAACGACAATGCTGAGCAGTCCTCGAAGATGAAGCGGATGCCTTGGTTCTTAGACACGCTGCCATCGACGGGGTCGTTGTACTCGAAGACGTCGTTCTTAGCGATTTTCATGCCCTCGACCAAATTGCCCGTCAATTTGCCCGCCTGGTCTCTTTCTCTCTCTCGCTCTCCCGGTCTTTCTCTCTCTCTCTCTCTCTCTCTCGCTTTGTGTTTTATATATTATATATGTATACACACACGTATCCCTTTCTCTCTCACTCTTTCTTTCTTTCTCTCTCTCTATATATATAAGATGTTTCTTATTTGTTTGTTGTCTCTCTCGTTCTCTCTCTCTCTCTCTCTCTCTCCTTTACGTGCGCTGTGCATGTGTGTATATGCCGGCCCACTTGGGGGCCACCAGGCTGCGAAGGTTCAGGTTCAGCATCCTGCGGCCAATTCTGTTCCTTGAGTCCACTGCCAACTCTAATGCGCTTCCTCGATTCTGAGATGTCAGATGCTATAGATCTGCGTTCAGTGTCCGCCGGCCCCAAGGTTGGAAGGCTGCAGAACGCGCGACCAAACTGGTCAAACAGAACAGCGCTACCACCCCAGAATCACGTCGTCGGAGTGTCTGGGTGCCCTCGGATGCGACAAAAAACAGCAGCAACACAGAAACCAGCGGATGCGCGATCCCGGGGCCACGGCCCTCCTCGCTCCTCCTCGCTCCTCGCTCCTCGCTCGTCGCTCCTCGCTCCTCGCTCCTCGCTCCTCCTCCTCCTCCTCCCTCCTCCTCCTCCTCCTCCTCCTCCTCCTCCTCCTCCTCCGCTCGCGCTCCAGGGGCCGCAGCCCCTCGTGCACTCCGGCGCCGTCGCGCTTCCTGGGCCACGCCCCCCTCTGCGACTTGCGGCGCGGTCGCGCTCCTGAGGAGGCCACGGCTCCGAGCAAAGGAAGGCAGGCGCGCTCTCCGGGGGGGGGGCGCGGCCCCTCGTGAGTTGCCTCGCTCTCGCGCTCCCGAGGGCATGCCCCCTTGTGAGTCACGGCGCGTTCGCGCTCCCGAAGCCCCAGGCCCCTTACATGTTACAGCGCTCTCGCGCTCCCGAGGCCGCAGTTCTTGGCGAATTGCAGAGCGCTCGCGCCCCCATGACGCCGTCGCACCCCCGAGGCAGCAGCCCCATCTAACTTGCAACAGGCTCGAGCTCTCGAGGCCACGAAGCAGTAGTGACATGCATAACTACCACGTGCCCCCAGAAGGCCACACCTCTGTTAGATTGCAAGAAGTTCGTCGTTCTACATGTGCCCAGGAGGAGGTGGAGGAGGAGGGGATGGAGGAGGAGGAAGATGAGGAGGAGGAGGAGGAGGAGGGGGTAGGAGGACCGACCTCCCCATCCTCTCTTCTCCCCCGTCCTACCGATGCTAGTGGTAGTGGAAAATTGACCCATCACGACAAGTTCGCTCTACATGTGCCCAGGCTACATCATTCTCGGTCGTGCCTGCTCTGGGGAGCAAAGGCGGTACAGGGTCAACTGCGTTTGTGTCATCCCGTCCCTGGCGACGGATGCGGTGCATCTGACTCTGCGTTGTGGTCTTGGACCCTCGGTGAACGCCACAACAGTCCAGACTACCACCTTCCTCTGCCCCTCCTGCGCTGGGGACAACGCAGAGATGAGTTCGGTGCAAGTTGTTCGACAGTGGCACCGTCATATGATTCAGCATGCCTGTTGATGTTGTTCAACGCCTTCTCTTGCTTGTTGGACGATGTAGTGTTCTTCAGGAAGGCCTGTAGGTGCCATAGCCGTAGTGCCGACTGCTTTCGTTATCCTTGGTGTTGCGACCGAGGCGGAAAAGGGCATGTCGCCAATATACGTCAGGGGATTCTGCGTACAAATTCCTGGCGAACAATGAGGGCTATGGGGGCTGCAACACATTGATTACTTGAGGTAAATAAATGCCTCGACCTATTGCTTATGCGGTGAATGCAACCCCTTCTGCCGACTCTGTGGCGTTCCCGTCAACACCAACTCCGGAATTTGAGCGATACGTTGCCTGCCGTTGACATACAAGCGTGTGCTAAGAAATGATACGTTCGAGCAGGTGCTTCGGTGTCTCTATACGCTGCTCCAAATAACCTGGCCTTAGCTCGATGCTAAAAACAACCGCCTGTGCACTGGATGCATAAGCGTAGCCGCTATGAGCAAGGGAAGGTTGTCGGCGCGCGCAAATGGGGTAGGGGGAGGTGGGAAGGCTTCTTAGAAGGAGGCCTGCTTCTTAGAAGGCGCAAGCTTTACATCTACAGACAAGGCCCGCGCCTTCTAAGAAGCAGGTGTGCTTCTGAGAAGCCTTCCCCCCTCCCCCTACCCCCCTCTGCGCAATGCCGGCCGGGGACGTGCTGCGTTCGCTCCCGTGTCTTGCGCAGCGCATGTGTTATAGCCATCGTGCTACCATACGGAACGGTGAATCCGGAATCCACCGGGGGGGGGGGCTTTCGTGGCCACGGCCAGCCTGGGCCACGATTGCAGTCCAACCCTGTAGTAAGGACGCGCTGCAAGGCCGCAAGACCCTGGGACGGTCCTTGGACGCCCGGGTTGAAGCTTCTCTAGCGGCGCTCTGCCGAACAAATTTAGAAACGCAAGGGTGCCCTCAGGAAGCTTAACCCGTCCTTCCTGTGGGTTTCCATGGCAGCTCCCACGATCTGGATCTTCTGAAGAGCGGCCCGCACGCCAGAGCCCCTCCTGCGCCCCGAAGGATCCTCATGCCAGCGCCTCGACTGTACTCCCTGCGAAATGCTTAAGAAATCATGGGTTAAGAAATTCATGGTCTCAGAACTTGGATAAAAAACCAACATTTCTATCAAAATCTTAGGATGCACATTGAAACATTAAGAATAATCGAGACTCTGGCCGAAAACTTAGGTTTTCTTAAGCATCGCCTAAGGTGTACTCCAACTTGATGCAGGCGGGCTTTCCGCTTCCCTGCCCGCGCCGTGGGCGCGGGCCGCCGCCGCCGCAGAGCGGCTCCCTGGAGCCGCACGGGAGCCTCGAGGCGGAGCGTGGCACGTGGCCCCCGCCGGCTCGGGCAGCACAGAGCCACGGTGCAACAAGAAAGGGAAATTAGGACACACAAATAAATGCACACAAATAAAAATAGTCCCCATATTTTCCCATATTTTCTGGGTTTTTGTCTTCCCCCCCAATTCCCATATTTTCCCATATTTTCCTGGGAATCGAGGATTAATTGTGTCTGTGCGTTTTCTTCCCTCCTGACAGTGGCACGTCTCGGAGCACCCTCCGGCCATCTAAGAAGGGGCCTCCTGGGGCCGTGGCAGGGTCCGCCGGGCACCCTCCGAGAATCCTCGGGCCTCTCGAAGCCCAGCTCGGGAGGGAGGGGGAGGGACTCTGGGATGCCCCTGCGCAGGGTGGCCGCGGAGGCGGGGGGGAGCGCCACCGCCGGCGCGCGCACGGGAGGGCGGCGTCCGCTGGGCCGCCGCGAAGGGGCCCGAGCGTGCCCCCTCCCGCCGACAGCAGGAGGCCCAGCAGCAGGCACGCGAGCAAGGAAGCGGGATGACGAGAAGACGTCGTCGTCGTGGCCGCCGCCGCCGCCGCCTGCGCCGCCGCCGTCGTCGTCGTCGCCGCCGCCGCCGCCGTCGTCGTCGTCGTCGTCGTCGCCGCCGCCGCCGCCGTCGTCGTCGTCGTCGTCGTCGTCGTCGTCGTCGTCGTCGTCGTCGTCGTCGTCGTCGTCGTCGTCTTTCTCGTCCCCCTCGAGATCCACCCCTCGGGCCCTGTCCTGAACACGTCTCCTCCTCGTCCTTGTCCTCTTTCTGCAGTGAGTTAAGAACGACATACACACTAAATGTTGGAGGTCCGCGTGGATTTCCTGCATCGGCTCTAGGCCGCACCCCTGGCGCTCTGAGCACGCCAGAGGCGGCGCCGCAGGCGCCGATCCAGGAAGCCCGCGCGATCCACGAAATTCACGCGGACCTCTGACAGTTGATGTCTATATATATATATATATGTATATATAGATACCTATATAGAGATGACTGTTGTCTTCTTTGAATATCCCCCAGCCTGCTCGGTCATAGTCGCCATCATCTTTTCGGCCTTCTTCTTGTCGACGTTCTCGTAGTCGTAGCGGGCGTAATAGTTGCGACCGTACTCCTTCCAGTGCGCTTCTGCAACGTCCTGCAGGTTGGGGGTGGAGGGGGAGGAGGAGAAGACTGATGAGGTGGATGCGGGTGGGGGAGGAGGGAGAATGAATGGGGTGGGGGAGGAGGATATATGTGCTTAAACTCCTGTGTGCGTATGTATGCTTCTATAGGTTGGTCTATTCGTATGTATACGTGTACATGTAAGAACAGTCACGTATACTCATAAAAAAAGGTGTGAGTCTATGAAGATGTTTCTCATACGCACCTCTCCGAGGTAATAGAGCTCACAAGCGATGACTATAAGTCGCCCCGTTCGTGATGTGTGTGGCCGCCTCGCTAGGGAAATACGCACAATTCTGGAATCTGGGCGCACCCCTCACGCAGATCGCAAAGTCGCGGTCCAAACACACAACGCATTTTCAACGTTCAAACATAACACCTTCAAACACGCACACACTTTCAAACATGTTCAATGACTTGGGACGCCGCGTTAAGGACAAATGCCGTTTCGCGTGAGACATCCCCCGAACATTGAGTCTCCACGCATTCAAGTTGCCCTCATATTCCTACAGCCGACAGTTTCGCTCTAGAAATCCTCCCAACATTAGCTTCGGAGCTCCTTTTCGAAAACAATCGCAAGGTGTCGAACACCTTTCTGCGCCACACACACATCGCAAGGTGTGGCAACCCCACCTGCGTTCGACTGCGATCCCGTTGTTGCACCTCCTTCCCAACAACACCCTTTTCCTCTGCTTCTCAATCCCGTTCCTTCTCCTCCTCGCCGGAACCGACTTCATACCCTTCTTCTCATCATGTTTTCAGCGATGCGTACGTGCTGCAGCTCTTATTTGTGTATGAGCCTGGGCATGCCACTTGTGCACACACACACACACATATATGTACAAATACGTCAGAGCAAGGGGGGGGAGCGACCATTTACTGTCCCTGGGTGCGGGGTTCCGCGGTGGAGATTGTTGTTGCGTTGTTGTTGGTCGTTGATGTTGTCGTCGTCCCACTCGCGGCCCGGCCCGCGACCCACCCGCGACCCGCCCGTGACCCTCCCGCGACCCACCCGCGACCCACTCGCGATCCACCCGCGACCCACCCGCGACCCACCCGCGACCCACCCGCGACCTGCCCACGTCCTGCCCGCCACCCACTCGCGAACCTGCCCGCGCCCGATCCCTCACCGTTATCCGCAACTGCGGGGTGCTACAATATCAGATTTCCCAAAACGGTGCTTGCACTTAGGGTTTCTTACTCGTGCTCTAAGGAACTGGACCTGGTTGGCGGTCTGGCGGCTGTGTCGCCGCCTCGTCTCCGCCCGTCGTCTGGGCCTGGCTGGCGGTCTGGCGGCTATGCTGCCGCCGTTGCCGCCCCGCCGCCGCATGGATTGCACACCATTAGTAGCACAATGTATGTAGATCGCAACGCATATTTTGCACATCATGGATCGTACAAGATAGATCGCACCGCATACGTTGCACAACATATATTCCCCTTTTTCTAAAAGAAGAATAGACTCGACCCCCCCCGGAGTTAACGGTCCCCCTTCCCGTATTGCAATTTACATATGATTCTGCCCCGTCGTCCATCCTAAATCTGAACTCATACTATCCCAGCCAGGCCAGTATCACTCCCCCGCTATCCTCTGCAAAAGACTATGCGCGCACTCGCGTTTATCAAATATCATAAGTTTCCAAAAAGCCCCTGGCAAAAAAAACGGGACGATGTGCAGACGCGCGCGTCGTCGCGCGCATGGCACAATCCTTCCAAAACCTTCGGTTTCGGAAGGACTTCAAAATCGAGTTTCCAAAAACACAAATAGAAACACATGGTTTCGCAACACGGGTTTTCTTCAAAAACTTACGCGCGCGATCTTGCGAAATCTTAGGCAAACCATCTGTGTTTCATGATTTTCAAAACAAATGCTACCAAACGGGTTTCGCGCGCGCGCATGTCGAAATCATTCGAACGCCCTTGCGCGCGTGCCGTCGCAATAATCCCTTGCAAACGACGGGACGAAGTGCAGACGCGAGCGTCGTCGCGCGCGCATGCCGGAATCCTTCCAAAACCTTCGGTTTCGGAAGGAATTCAAAATCGTGTCGAAAAACATACAAACACAAGGTTTCGCAACACGGAGTTTCAACAAAAGCGTGCGCGCGCGCGCTCTTGCGTCGTCGTCGTCGTCCTTCTCCCTCCTCCCTCGTCGTGGTCGTCGTCGCCGCCGTCGTCCTGTCTTTCCTCGTCGTCGTCGTCGTCTTGGCGTCGTCGTCGTTTCCGTCGTCGTTGTCGCCGTGGTCGTCCTTCCTCCCTCGTCGTCTTCGTCGGCGTCTCGTCGTTGTCCCTCCTATTTCGTCGCCGTCGTCGTCGTCGTCGTCGTCGTCGTCATCCTTTCTCCATCGTCGTTGTCGTCGTCGCCGTCGTCGTCCTTCCTCCTCCCTCCTCCCTCGTCGTCGTCTTCGTGAACTTTCGCAAGCGTTCTTGGGAATTCTTCAGAGAACCATTGGTTTTTTCAACATTTTCAGAACATGCTACCAAACGGGCTTCGCGCGCGCGTGCCGAAATCGTTTGGACGCCTTTGCGCGCGTGCCGTCGCGAGAACCTTTCGCAAACAACAGGACGAAGTGCACGCGCGCGCGTCGTCGCGCGCGCATGTTGAAATCCATAAAGAATCTCTGGTTTCGAAACAATGTCAAAACCAACTGGCCAAAAACAGATGTTGCCACGCATGGTTTCGCAACACCAGTGTTCAAAAGAGCGTTCGTTCGCGCTCTTGCGAGCTCTTACGAGAACCACTGGTTTCTCAACATGGTCCTGGAACTCTGCCAAACGAGCCTATGGCGCCGCATGCCGACATCATTCCGCACGCCCTCGTGCGTGTGCTGAAGGGGGGGGGCACGATCCGTGTCAAAGAATACCATGCGGGCCACTCTCGCGCGACGGCCGCGCGCGCATGCCGAACCCTTTTTTTGCACGTTCATCGCCGACGCGAGGACGCCGCGCCCGCACTGGCCGCGCCGTCGTCGTTGCCAACGTCGTCATCACCATCGCTACTATCATCATCGTGTCCACCGTTGTCGGCGTTGCCATGATACCGCGCCCGCCCAAGTCGCCAACTCGCACTGTAGTGCCCGATGGGATGTACCCAGCGGTCAGCGCCACCGCGGCCGCGTCGGTCGCGCCAAACTAGCTGGCCGCTGCGCGCGCGTGCTTGGGTCGGCGCGGCCGCAGAGATGCACCAGCCAACGCCAAGCACTCACCGCAATCGCTCCCGCATGGGTTTTGCCAACCAAGCTGCGGGTGGGTGGGTGGGATGATTGCGCGAGCAGTGGAAGTGGTCAACCGCGGTGCAGGGTAGCCAGTTCTCTTGTTAAAGGAAACAAGTCCCCCCTTCCCCCCTTGGACTTATCGATCCCCTGGGCACCTGTGCAAGACACGTGTGACTCTGACCCAAGGTCCATCCTACCTGTGAATTCAGACTATCCCAGACAGGCGGTATCGATACCCCCTCGGTTCCCTTGATTTTTCATGTGCGCGCACTCGTTGATCAAAAACCGTGAGTTTCCAAAAACCCTTTGCAAAATATGAAACGAAGTTCGCACGCGCGGTCCGTCGCGGGCGCATGCCGAAATCCTTCAAAGATTTCAACATTGAGTGCCCAACAAACATAATACAACACAAGATTTCGTAACGCGGATGTTCAACAAAAGCGTGCGCGCGCGCTCTTGTGAATTCTTCAGAGAACCAAGCATTTTTCAAGATTTTCCAACACATGCTACCAAACGGGCTTCGCGCGCGCATGTCAAAATCGATCGAACGCCCTTGCGCGCGTGCTGGGGTGGCACGGTCCGTCTCAAATAATACCATGCGGGCCACTTTCGCGCGTCTGCCGCGCGCGCATGTCGAATTCACCCCAAAACCTTCATCACCGACGCGAAGACGCCGTCATCGTCGTCGGCGTGTTCAGCGTCGGCGCCGTCACTGGCTGCCCCGTCGTCGCTGTCAGCATCGCCACCAACATCGCTACTACCATCATCGTGTCTACCGTTGTCGACGTTGCCATGATACCGCGCCCGCCCAAGTCGCCAACTCGCACTGTAGTGCCCGATGGGATGTGCCCAGCGGTCAGCGCCACCGCGGCCGCGTCGGTCGCGCAATACTAGCTGGCCGCTGCGCGCGCGAGCATGCGCGGGCTAGTGCGGCCGCAGAGATGCACCAGCCAACACCCGGCACTCATCCCAATCGCTCCCGCATTGGTTTTGCAAACCAAGTTGCGGGTGGGTGGGTGGGATGAATGCGCGAGCAGTGGAGTTGACAACTTCAAGTTCGGCAAGTGAATTCTCCTTTCTAAAAATAGAATGGACTCTACCCCCCCCCGGCGTTCGCCGCCCCCCTTTCGGGTATGTGAATCATATCTGATTCTGACCACATGTCCATCCTACATATGAATTTACACGATCCCCGGGGAACTCCCTCTGAGGTTCCCTTGCAAAAAAACGATGCGCGGAGACATCTTTTGTTCTAACATAGCACTTTTTCGCGAATCCCTTGCAACAAAAAAAAAAAAAACGAAGTGCGCACGCGCGCGTCGTCGCGCGCGCATGCCGAAATCCTTCAAAAACCTTCGGTGTCGGAAGGATTTCGCGATCGAGCTTCCAAAAAGCATGCAAAAACACAGGGTTTCGCAACACTGATTTGCTAAAAAAGCTTCCGCGCGAGCTCTTGCGAAATCTTGAGAAAACCATAGGTGTTTCAAGATTTTCACAAAATGCTGTTAAACGGGCTTCGCGCGCGCGCATGTCGAAATCTGTCGAACGCCCTTGTGCGTGTGCCGTCGCGAAAATCCTCTGCAACAGAAATAAGACGAAGTGCAGACGCGCGCGTCGTCGCGCGCGTATGCCGAAAACCTTCAATACCCATCGGTTTCGGAAGACTTTCAAAATCGTGTCCCAAAAGCCCACAAAAACACAAGGTTTCGCAACACGGGATTTTCAACAAAAGCGTGCGCGCGCGCTCTTGCGTCGTCGTCGTCGTCGTCGTCGTCGTCGCCGTCCTCCCTCCTCCCGCGTCGTCGCCGTCGTGGTCGCCTACGTCGTCCTGTCTTTCCTCGTGTTCGTCGTCGTCGTCCTCTTTGGCGTCGTGGTCGTTTCCGTCGTCGTGGTCGCCGTGGTCGTCCTTCCTCCTCCTCCTCTCGCGTCGTCGTCGTCGTCCGTCGTCGGCGTCTCGTCGTCCTCCCTCCTATTTCGTCGCCGTCGTCGTCGTCGTTGTCGTCGTCGTCGCCTTCCCTCCGCCCTCGTCGTTGTCGTCGTCGGCGTCGCCGTCTTTCCTCCTTCTTCGTCGTTCGCGTCGTCGCCGTCCTCCCTCCTGCCTCGTCGTTGTCGTCGTTGTCGTCGTTGTCGTCGTCTTCGTCGGCGTCGTCGACGTCGTCGTCGTCGTCGGCGTCGTCGTCGTCGGCGTTGTCATCGTCGTCGTCGTCGGCGTCGTCGTCGTCGTCGTCGGTGTCGTCGTCGTCGTCGTCGTCGTTGTCGTCGTCGAAGTCGTTGGACCGTTGGAGACGTCGTCGGTGTCGTCGTAGTCGGTGTCGGCGGCGCCGTCGTCGTCGTTGTCGCTGTCGTCGTCGGCGTCGGTGTCGTGGCCAAGTGCCATGTGGTACCTACCGTCACGGTCTTGTCTTAAGAGGTCTTGCGACCAAGTTGCGGGTGGGAGGGTGGGATGTATGCACGAGCAATGGAGAGGACAACTTCAAGACGAACAAAGCGCATTGCAACACATAGGTTGCACCACACCAGTCGCACCGTATATACGTATGTATGTATATGTATATGTATATATATATATATGAGAAAATATTGCGCATGACAAATTGCACAACATATAATGCGCCGCACCAATTTCACCACACATGCGGCTCCATATAGACCGCTCCACATATTGCACCACGTTGATTGCACAACATAGGCTGCACAACATAGCGCACACCATCTAATCCACCACAGATATTGCATCGCACATCTATATAGATATATGGATCGACATGACTATATATATGTACAGATATACATATATATCCACAGACCTACATGTCCCACATTGATTGCGCCACATAGATAGAACACTACAGACTGCACACCGTACTTAAACAACATAGAGCGCACCACGTAGATTACGAAAACATATGTTAACCCACATGGATTGCACCACCGACGTTGCACCTTACACATTGCACATTCCATGTTGCACAACATGTAATACATCACATATATTACACCGCGTATATATGTAGCTCCACGTAGGTTGCTCCTCATGTGTTGCACCACGTATGTTGCTAAATATGGACTGCACAACAAACATTGCACAACATAGGACTCACCGCAGATATTGCACCGCATGTGCTGCTCCACGCACATTGTTAGAAGAAACTGGTTTGTGCCCACGATGGCTAACGCGCACACAGAGACATCTAGTTATACATATAGTAAACGTATACACATATTCTCGAATATTCGTATAAGGACCCCCCTGTACATAAATTCGGCAACATGAAATTCGAATTTTCGGTTTCGAGAGCCCTGCGGGCCATCCAATACCGTCCGAGCGGGCCCAGGATCGCTTCCCGGACGGTCCGGCGGAGCTTTGAAACTGCCCAAGGCCGCTCCAGAACGGCCCATGAGCGTCCAAAGAGTGCCCAAGGTGGCTTTAAGACTGCCCCAGAGGCCTCCAAGATGTCTCAAGAGGCCCTCAAGGGGGCCTCCAAGACGCAAAAATCGTCCCAGTCCCTGCGAAAATACATACATTTTCAACACGTTCGCCCCTTTGGTCTCCAAGGCGTCCACACGGCCCAAGAGACCCTACAGATCGCCCCAGGACGGTCCAACAAGTCTGCAGAAGGGCCCCAAGACGGCCCAAGATGGGCCCCAGAGGGTCCCAACAGGCTCCCAAGAGAGCCCCATGAAGGCCACAGGAGGCCCCCACGAGGGCCCCAAGAAAGCTCCAAGACGGCCCAATCTCTCCAAGACGATTCAAGAGGGTCCTAGGACGGCCAAGGAAGGCCGCCAGACTGTCCAACATCGCCCCCCAAAAAGATCCCCACAAAGGCTCTGAGAGGCCACATTCATCCAGTTTCACGAGGTCGGGTGGCAGATGGCTTCAATCACGTGCCCACGTCTACACACCTAGACGCTTCCAAATCCTGAGCGCTCGATCTCGCGCCCTCACAAAGTACGAGCGGCGCACCTGGCTTTCAAGAAGAAGGCCCCGAGACGGCCCAAGAAGGCCGCGTAACTGCCCACAAGTTCCCGCAGGATGGGTTCAGATGGCGCTGTGAGCCGTTCGAGCCCTACGAGCCCTACGAGGCCGACGATCCCTATGAGCCCTCCAGCCCCCGAGACGCATCACCCCAAAACCCTCTGAGGCCCATGCGCTTCACGGGGCCCATGATCCCAATGAGCTCCTGAGACCTACGACACCTATGAGCCCGACGACCGTACGAGCCCTTCGAGTCTTGCGACTCCAACGACACCTCGCAGCGCTACGAACCCTCAGAGCCAAATCAGCCTCATCTGCCCTATGACCCCTACGAGCCATCTGCAACTCGTCCGCTCACCAGCCCAATGCACCGTACAACCCTACACTCCGCACGACCTCATATGCCTTCTAACCCTTCCGAGCTCCATCACCCGTATCAGCTCATGAGTACTACGACCCTTCCTAACATGTCGACCCTACGACCCCTTTATGTGCTCTATGAGCACGGTGTGTCCTCCACGAACCCCCCCGAGGCACCTCTGCCATGAGTTCTACAAGCCTTACGACCGCTACGAGCCCATGAGCCCAATCAGTTCCTCGGCCCTACCACACATACGAGCCATATGAGAACTTCTCCTCTCCCCTCTCTCCCCGTCTCTCTCTCTCTCTCTCTGATTTTGTCTTGCTTTTTTTTTCTCTCTCTCTCTCTCTCTCCCTCTCTCGCTCTCACTCGTTCTCTCTCCTCTACCTGCTCTGCGTCCATGCCGTTCCACGTGGCAGCAAGCTTGCCAGCCAAACGAAAACACCTGCCCTGAGACGAGCCCCATGGGCCCATGGAGCCTACCAGCCTTATGAAGCCCTCTGCGCTTTACGAGCCCCATGAGCCCCACGAGCCCTATGAGCCCTATGGGCCACCGTGAGCTTCATGAGCCCTATGGCTCCTATGAGCCCTATGAGCCCCATGCGCCCTATGGCCCCTCCGAGCCCCATGGGCCTTACGAACCCCATGGGGCGTGCGAGCAACATAAACCCTACGAGCCGTATGCGCCCTATGCACCCTATGGGCCCGATGTCACCTGTGAGCCTATGAGACATACAAGCCTTATGAGCCCTATAAGCCGTACGAGCCCTACGAGCCTTATGAGCCCTACAAGCCCTGTGGGCTCTATGGGCCCTATGAGCCTTATGAACCAATGAGCCCGACGAGCCCTATGAGCCCTACGGCCCCAGTTGGCCCTGTGGGCCCTATGTCGCTTTTGGGCCTCATAAGGCCCACGATCCCTACGAGCCCTATCAGCCTCATTGGCCCCACGGCCCGTCGGACCCCCAAGAGCCTCAAGAGCCCTATGAGCCCCGCTGGCCCTATAAGCCTTTTGACCCCAACAACCCGTTCTGAACCTTATGAGCCTCCTAGGCCCGATTCGTACAATGACCATCATGAGCCACATGCACCTCACAAACCCTGTAAGCCGACCCACTCTATGGGGCTCAAGAGCCAGTGGCTTCCTTGAGGCCATAACCCTACGAGCCTCCGCGCCCAATGAACTCATCAGCCCGAGGAACCCGAACTCAAGTACGGCTGCGCGCTGACGGAACCTGATGATCTCCAGGAGCCGCGCTGCCCGAAGTACCCCTCTTCCACATTCGCGCTCCGAGCTTTTGGGCCCACATGGCAGCAGAAAGCTCTGCAGACCTCTGACCTCTGGGTCCTATCAGGCCTGTGTTCCCCATGGGCCCCATTGCCGAAACACACCGCGGTGCTGGCGACTGCCAGTCGCGGCGCGCCTCGATGGCGCCATGCGACCACGATCGTAAAGGCGAGGCGAAGCGAGCCAGAAACATCTTGTGTATGGATATAACACACCCATATACATACACCTACATTCAGCCCTCCCTCTCTCGCTGGACCGTGGCGAATAGGATGGCCTCATCCATCTCCTGCTCTCGTCATCGTCGTCGTCTTCCCCTGCGGTCTCGAGAATCAACGTCGCGGGATCGGTCAGCTGGCGTCCGCCCCGTGCCGGCTGTGCGGAGAGGCCCGGTTGGCTGGCATCGTTCAGCGCCAGGGGCGCCGAATAAAGGAACGAATGCGTTTTCCTGACTCCGGCGAATCTTGGCCACGAACGCGCGCTCCGACCCTCCGACCTGGGCCCAAGAAGCGGTCCGAAAACCGGAGCCCAAGGCCGAACACGAAATGGTCCGCATTTCAGCTTCTTGACTGCGTCGCCAATTCGGAACGTGCGCGGCTCCCTTAGCAGAAGGCCTCGAAAGCCTCCGCCGACCTGGGTGAGCAGGCCGGATGCACCGCGAATGTTTGGGCGGCTCAGTGTGCGGGCGGGCTGAGGTCAGCCCTGGATGCCACCACCCTGCTAAGACGCATGAAGAAGTTGAGGCTTGGCGCGCGAAAAGACGAAGCTCTGGCGCGGAGACGGCGATGCTCCCCGACTGGTGACCCGCCGCTCGGAGCAGCCAGGCGGACCACTGCCTGGGAAACGACCTTCGGGCTCCAGCCGGTGATGCCAACAATGCCCACAGGCCAGACTTTATCGCGGGTCGAGATGAAGACGGCCCTCCCTGGCGTTTCTTGGTGGGCATGTTCTCCACCGCCACCACTATAAGTAGGAGGGATAGGGGGTCCTCCTCCACCTATTCTTCCTCCTGCATAAGTAGGAGGGGGAGGGGGTCCTCCTCCACCTAGTCTTCCTCCTCCTCCTCATCCTCCACCTCCCTCCCCCCTCCAACTTATGTTGTTGTTGTTGGTGGTGGTGATGGTGGAAAACAGGCCCATCATTTATTGTCCCCTCTGGGCCTCCTGGAAGCTTCTCTCGTCGCCACGGCTGGATCCGCCTCAAGACATGAGTCAGGACGGACCCCGGGAGGGGTTCCTGCGGATGGCTTTGATCAGAGTTGGGCCAAGCGGAAGACCCGCCGTTGTCTCAACTGGCCCCCCTGTTTTCGCGGATTGCCCTGGACGGGGCTACGGCAAATTCGTGACGTGATGACCCGGGCGCTGGCTTCTGTTGGAGGCGCGCACAAGGGGGTTGTGGGGGGGAAGGCTTCTTCGAAGGAGGCTGCTTCTTAGAGGACGCGGGCCCTAATGGGGGGAAACGATTAAAAATCCCCCCCCCGGACCCCCCAAAATGATTGAGGGGGGCTGACTAATAGAATTCAGCCGCCGGAAACTGTTTTTAATCGTCCGCCCCCGGCGTTTGCTTTTTTGCCCCCTTGGGGGAATTGATTTTCTATTCGTCCTCCTTCGCTCGCTTGATCACCCGCTTGAGCACCCTGCCTCCCAGCCTGCCTGACTGGCTGCGGACTGCGGCGCGCGGCGACGAGGAGGAAAGGGAGGCGAGACAGCGAGAGGGCCACCCTCGTCCTTGCGGACGGGGGCGGGGGGGGAGAGGAGGACGAACAGGAGGAGGACGAGGAGGAGGAAGCGGAGAAAAAGGAGGAGGAGGAGGAGGACGAGGAGGAGAAGGACGAGGAGAAGGAGGAGGAGGAGGAGGAGGAGGAGGAGGAGGAGGAAAAGGAGGAGGAGGACGAGGAGGAGGAGGAGGAGGAGGACGAGGAGGAGGAGGAGGAGGACGAGGAGGAGGAGGCGGAGGAGGAGGAGGACGAGCTCGCCCTGAAAAATCACCTCGTCCACCCCCCTGGCCCCCGCGCCCTGGATCGCTACCCCGTGCCCCCCCCCCCCCCCCTGGCCTTCCAAGCAACCCGGAATTGTCAGCCCCCCGTCTGCCTGCCCTGCCCCCCCGCTAGTGCGGGGGCGAGGAGGCCGGCGAAACAATGTTTTAATCGTCCGCCCCAGAAAGTTTTTGTTTTTGTAAATCGTCCGCCCCAGAAAGTTGTTTTTTCTTTCTTTTTTTTGAAAAAAAAGAAAAAAACGTTTCCCCCATTACATCCACAGATAAGGTCCGCGCCTTCTAAGAAGCAGGGGTGTTTCTAAGAAGCCTTCACCCCCTCCCCCATACCCCCCTCTGCGCGTGGCCCAAAGACCTTCGACAACCGAGACATTTGTTTTACGTCGCAACGCGGCAGAGGCAGACCGCACGCGCGCTCAGGCGGCCCTCGACCCAAAGATGCGACGTCCTGATTTTGTCCACACGCGGCCCCCAGGAGTCTCAACCCTTTCCTCCGGGTCGGTGTTTCATCCCGAGTCGTTTTTGACGGCCCGGAGGCCCAGCGAAGGCCCCCAGAGGCTTTTTCTGGTTGCTGCGAGCCTCGGCCAAAAGCAGGTGCCCCGACCTGGACCCGAGGAACGGCCCGGAGGCCAGAGCCCCTCCTGACGCCAAAGCGGTCCATCTTTCAGCGTCTCGGCTGTGTCTGGATGTTGGGCCCGTGGCCAATGCATCGCGAGGCTCCGCGCGCACAGCTGACCGAGCTAGACGTGTCTGGTCCGTCCTGCACCCTGCAGCACCGAATGCAAACATGGCCGCGCCTCCGCCAGCAAGCATCCTGATCACAAGGTGGGGCCTGCCAGATTGCTGGTAGACCTTTTGTTTCCTGACGCTTGGGCGCGTTTTGATTATCATGATGGGAACGCGGGGGCGATGGGATGATTAGCATAATACTTGTTGTGCCCGACACTAAGCGCTAGGTGCATTTAGTCGACGCCCGTGCGCTTATTCTCCCCAACCAGCCGCTTTTTCGAACTATCCGTGATTTTGCTGTACGTGCTGTCACGCTGCTACCACAAGGAAGGCGACTCGACCACGAACACCCTCACCCTGGCATCTGAGCCTCACACCCGAATCAGAAGAGCCTAAACCTGAGCAGTCGCCCCAACCCTGGTAAGCTGACCCTTATCCAACCACCCTGACGCCCGCACCTCAACACGCCGACCGTACCCCTGGCACGCGACACAGCACGGTACTACTCTGCACGCCGCGTGGCAGCGCAGAGGAACGGACACGGCATCGCCTGGGGGGCGATCGCCTGCTGTTGCACTCCGTGCGCAGCGTAGCAGCGCCTCGGGGGCGGGTGGCTGCACAGCTGATACCCTGCTCCGCTCGCCACGCGGCTGCGCCTGCGCGCGGTGAGGCAGCCTGCGATATTCTCCTGCACGCCACGTGGCAACGCAAAAAGACAAAAACACACACACACACACGCAAAAACAGACACACACACACACACATACACACACACGCGCACACACACTCACACACACACACACATACACGCGCGCGCACACACATACACACATACACACAACCAAACACACATACACATAAACACACACACACACACAACCACACACACACACGCGCGCGCGCACGCACGCACGCACACACGCACGCACGCACACACACACACAAACACACACAAACACACACACACACACACACGCGAGCGCGCGCGCGCACGCACGCACGCATGCACGCACGCACGCACGCACGCACACACACACATACACACAAACACACACACACACACACACACACACACACGCGCGCGCACACGCGCACGCGCGCACTCGCACAGACGCACGCAGGCGCACGCAGGCACACGCACGCACGCACGCTCACACGCACACACGCACACACGCACACATGCACACGTACACACACGCACACACAACCACAACCACAAACACAAACACACACACACACACACACACACAACACACGCGCGCGCGCGCGCACGCGCACGCGCACGCGCACGCGCACGCGCACGCGCACGCGCACACGCACACGCACACGCACTCGCACGCGCACCACACGCACGCACGCACGTACGCACACACACAGGACCCCCCCCCCCCCCAGTCACACACACACACACACAACCACGCACACACACACGCGCGCGCGCACACGCACGCGCGCGCACACACACACACACACGCACACACGCGCGCGCACGCACGCACGCACGCACGCGCACACGCACGCACACACGCACACGCTCACACATACACACACACACACACACACGCACACACACAAGCACAAAGACACACACACACACACACAAACACAACCACACACACACACGCACACGCACGTAGTCACGCACGCACGCGCGCACACACACACACACACACCACACGCACACGCACACGCACACGCACACACACACACACACGCACACGCACACGCACACACACACACACACGTAAACACACACACACACACACACGCACACGCACTCACGTAACCACAGACACACACTCCCACACGCCACACACACACACCGTCAACACACACAAGCACACACAACCACACACAACCACAACACACACACACACACACACACACACCATTCGATGATATGCGTCACGCGGGAACGTCTGAGGACAGACACCACATGCGAAACTATTCTGTTTCCCATGTGCGAACGCCTGGGGGGGAACACATATCACGCAGCTCTAATGGGCACACTGCATCGCCGCGAGGCGTGGGCGACACATTGGCAGGCCTATGACTTGGGGGTGCGGGAGCACGAGGACTACGATTCGCACCGTCTCCCCTTGCCCTCCGAATGTCAGCAAGCATGCCTGTTGGCAGGGGGCGTGGTCTCACAGGCGGGGGTGCTTTCAGGATCGCAGCCTGTCCACGTCGACAGGTCTGTGTTTTTTTTTTTTGGGGGGGGGGGGGCTCTGACTGAGAGCCGCAACGTTTTTTTTTTTCTGGGGGATGTTTTCAGGATCACACGGCCTGTTTACGCCGACAAGTTTGCTTTTTTTTTGGGGGGGGGTAGGAAGGCACCAACTATACACCAACACCGATCCTGGCCAGGATCACCCTGGGCCCAGGATCGGTGTATACGCCCTCCTGCCTTGGGCAAGAAGGCATATACACCGATCCTGGGCCCAGGGTGATCCTGGGCCAGGATCGGTGTTGGTGTATAGTTGGTGCCCTCCGAGGGGGGGGCTCTGATGGAGAGCCGCAACGTGTCTCCGGGGCTCCGCAGCTGTTGCTTCCAGGGTCGGCACGCCGACCCGGAACAGTCCCCACGACCAGAGCACATCCGGCGCTATAACCTCGCTCGTCCTCCTCGGCTTTCTCCTGCTCCTCCTCCTGCTGCTCCTCCTCCTCCTCAACGTCCTCCTCCTCCTCCTCCTCCTCCTCCTCAACGTCCTCCTCCTCCTCCTCCTCCTCCTCGTCCTCCTCCTCCTCCTCCTTCGTCCTCTTCTCCTCCTCCTGCTCCTTCTTCTCCTCCTCCTCCTCCTTCTCCTCCTCCTCCTCCTCCTCCTCCTTCTCCTCCTCCTCCTCCTCCTCCCCAGCGTCCTGGACCGTGACGAGCTTGCCCTGCTGCTCCGTCTTGACGGCCAAGATCTGCAACCAGGCCAGCACGGCCCACATGCCGTCCTTCTCCCGCTCCTCCTCCTCCTCTCTCCCCCCCCTCCTCCGCTTCCTCATCGTCCACATGGCATCCCCCCCTGCTGCTCCTCCTCCTCCTCCTCCTCCTCGATCCCCTTGTCCTTCCTCCTTACCCCTTCTCCTCTTGAACCCTTCTCTCTCTCAACCTCCACCCCATCGTTCCTCCCACCTCCTCATCAATTTCCCCGTCCCTTCTTTCCATACCCCCTGGTATTCCTCCTTCTCCTCCTCATCATCCTCCTCCTCCGTCTCTCTCTCTCTCTCTCTCTCTCTCTCTCTCTCCCCCCCTACCTCATGCCTCCTCACCCTCGTCATCCTTCCCCCTCCCCATTTACTTGTCCTGCTCGTTGTCGTCCTCCTCCTCCTCCTCCTCCTCCTCCTCCTCCTCCTCCTCCTCCTCCTCCTCCTCCTCCTCCTCCTCCTCCTCTCCTCCTCCTCCTCCTCCCCCTATCCTCCTCCTCCTATTGTTCCTCTAGGTGTTGTCCTCGTCTTTTCACACTTGTTGCTAATCCTTTCATCCTCCACTCCCGTCTCAGCTCCGTGCTCACAACTCCCTCTCATCTCTTTGCTTCAGTACGGTCCAAGGCCGCTGTGCCTATTTGAGCATCTGTGTGCATATACAAATGCATACTTACACCTACGACTTGTCAATGAAGTTGGACAGTGCTCCATGGTCGATAGATCGAAAGATCGAAGGCTCGAAAACTCAGCACTACCGGTTCATGTGCACATATTTCTTGAGATGAGAGCTCACACACTCGAGCTACCAACGCCAATACATATATATAGAGAGATATATGTGTGTACACCGAACAGCTGCGTGTGAAAGCCCTGTACCATTTGACTTGACGGACGAACGCCAATACTAATCGGCACGAGCATGCAGCGGTGCGTTGCAAACACACCTCGCAACTCATTGGGCTAAGAAAACATGTCCTTGTGTGCATTATTTCCGTCAACTTCTTCCCGTTTCTCCTCCTCCTCTGCGTGCTCCTCCTCATGCTGCTGCTTATCATCGTCTTCCTTTCTCCACTCCCTCCTCCGTGATGTCCCTTTTCCCTTGCCTATTCCGATTATTTCTGCTCCACCTCCTCCTCCTCCTCCTCGGTCTGCTCCTGCCTCCTCCTGCTCATGTTGCTCTCCTTCGCTCTCGGGAAACCTGCAGACACCTCCGCAACTTATTGAGAACCTCCTGCCCAAGACATCCTACGATGTGATTTGTGCAACGCGTGGCTCCGCAGGTCCCGACCCCTTCCCTGGCGACAATCTCTCGTCCCCGAGTCCACTTTTGATTGTCAACGGGCCCGAGAGACCGAAATCAGTTGAGAACACATGGGCAGATTATCCAGGCGAAGGGCCCAACCACTTGCGGCTGCGAGTGCCGTCGTTGTGAGTCTCGCCGTGGACGGATCTGCCTATGGGGCCACGAAAATCGTGAGGGGGGTGCCGAAACGGGCGGGGGGACCCACCCAGCCTGCGCTACTGTGAACTTCGGTGGAGGTGCCTCTGGGGCCACGAGACGTGTGAGGGTGTGCCGAAATGTGTGAAGCGGACGCATGCGGGCTGCGCCACTGGAACCTTCGGTGGAATTCCCTATGGGGCCACGAAAAGCGTGAGGGGTGTGCCGACATGCATCGGGCGGACGCATGTGGGCTGCGCCACTGGAACCTTCGGTGAAACTCCCTGTGGGGCCACGATACGTGTGAGTGGCGTGCCAGAATTGGTGGGGGCACGCAT
>CAUYUJ010008169.1:390711-395711 GCA_963575745.1 Prorocentrum cordatum | reverse complement strand
GAGGACCAGCACAACACACAGGATGCATCATCAATGCTGCAGAATACCTTCCCGTCCCAACCCCGCTCCTCGCAACTTCATGATACAACGCCGCAATTATTTTCACTGCGGGAGGCGCCCCCTTGGAAGACGGAAACACAATCGGACTGCCATTGAGACGGGCACCCTGTCTTGAACCAAAATTGCCCTGCAGCCGTCATGCTTCAACCTGGGATTGAAATCAGTCCGCCCTCGACTGGTACTGGTGTGCCGCCAATTCGCACATCTGGTCATCCCATCCGATGGAGTCTTCAAGGGGACACTCAATTTTCGAAAAGGAGCCGCCCTCAGTCCGTGTAACAAGTGCGCATGTGTGTTACACCCCTGGTCAGCCACATTGGAAACAAACTCCAACGAGATCTTGCGTTTGACAAGCAGCCGCCCCCTCTCCCTGTTCCATGAATGCGCGCGGCTCTAAGGCGAAAGGCACATTGTAAACAAGATTCGCCGCACACCCGCGTAAGTGGTGGACGCGTGTAAAGCGAACGTGTGCGGCGCTTACGTGAAAGCGACTTGTTTAACTACTTGCCGTCCGCCCTTGCTGGCGTTGGTACATGGAACTCACATGCGGGTGGCTCTGAAGCAAGAACCGAATTCAAAACACCACCCCCGATCCATCCGTGCAGCAGCGAGACAGTCTCCAATGAAGCGTCCGGCCCCAGAGCTTTTCAGGAATGAGGACGAGCATGGGGGGGGACGAAGGAGAGGAGGAAGAGAAACGGGAGGGGAAGAGGGGAATGGAGGAGAACGTAATGATGACTACCCACCAGACCACCCGAGCCCAACCCGACGACCCGAATTTCGGGTTGGGGGGGGGGGGTACGGGCTGCATATGTTTTTTGTAATGTTTCCCAGCCCCTCCCCCCACTGGAAATGAGGCAAATCGGGGCCTTCGGGTTGGGTTTGGGTGGTTCGGTGGGCGGTGATCTGATAATTTCCTTTTTTCGCTCGATCGACATGAAGACTGGGTGTTCGCAGGACGAAGCATGAACGCAATGGAAACGGTTGGCTTTGCAGCTGCTTCTGCGCGCCGTGTCGGAACGGCGTGGGCACGCCGCTCGAAACATCAGGCGCGCGATGCTCAAACACAGATGCCATACCTCCTTGGAACCTTGTCGCCGCACGCCCTGAACACTGCTTCGGTTACACCTCGGGGGCCGCGCCTAAGCATGGGACTGCGCCACATCATGTGGCCCAAGGCTGCACCGACGAGACCTCAAACCATGAAAGAGAGTCAGCGTGAACTTCTTTTTTCCGCCCCTGTGGATTTCCATCGGGTGCGCTGTATGTGTTCCGTCGTCCCGTCACTTGTTGAAGTGTGGCCCTTCCCAAAACCCTCCCAGACGGCTATGATTCTACCCGCGCGACCGCCCTCGTAACTACGGCGTCCTTCTGAATATCCTGATGCGGCAAGTACCGAAAACCCTGAATCCACAAATGCTGCCGTCTCCTTGGGGTGTATTACTCACGCCCGCCGGGTTCCGCCGGCCTTCCGCTGGCGGAGGCAGTCTCGCTTGATTTCCCGCCGCCTTCCACTGACCATTCGTTCCGCCCCGGAAGAGAAACCAACTCCTTCGATCCCCGAACGCGGGGAGCCTTCTAGAACGCACAGGACCCGAGGAACCCGAGGACAGGACAGGACAGGAACCCGAGGAACCTTCTAGAACGCACAGGACCCGAGGAACCCGACGCATATCGTCGTCGACGCGACAGGACCCGAGGAATCCTGGCGCAGGGACGCCGCACTTCCACCCCCGACGGACTCCGTGGCCGCCTCCCGCTTGCACACATGCCAGCTCCGCGGGCGGCCCCCCCCCGGATCGTGACGCCCAACTCCTCCGCAGGTGCCGCCCGTGATCTCCGAAGCTGTGGGGTCCGGCAGCTGCTCGGCATCTTCACGTAGGCGACGAGCAAAAATAGGTGCCATGCGAGATAACATACAGTCGGGGCGTTGACCCAAGGAACCCTAGATAAGGAACGAGGCCTCTTTTTTCCATCAGTTAAAGCTCGATTTCCCATGGGAAAACCTCAGGAAGACCTGAGGCAAACTGTGAACCAATCAAGGAACGCCGAGCCCCTCCCCAACGAGAAGGGTTCCTTCTTCAGCGCCCCGACTGTATCTTCACGTAGGCGGCGAGCAAAAACAGGTGCCATGCGAGATCACACAGCGATGTCACGCAGCGGCTTCCGCGGGCCGCCAACGCGGCACGCCACCCCTGGAAGCGAGGGCACGTGACGCGCGGCCTTGCGCGGGCGGCTTGCGCGCCAGTGTCGGTGACATCGGCCCCGTGTTCTCTCGTCGCTCACATGCGACTGCGGATCCTGTCTTGGCCTGGTCGACTCACTTCTGGTTCTCCTCCAGGAGTGAGGAGCCCGCTGCCCCACAGAAGGGCAACGGTCGGGACCTCTTGCTCAGCGCGTCGCGGCGGCGGCCCCGAGGACGCGCGATGCCCTGCGAGCAGATCGCGTGCCGCTCCGCGTCTCGCGGGGCGGCTCGCACAGGCTCGGGACACTGACGGCTGGGGACTGGGATGTGGGTGGCGCGTCGCGCCGAGGCGCGGTGGGCTGGAGCTGGCGGCGCGACACGCCGTGCCAGCGCCCGACTGTACCCCGCTCGCGCGAGCAGGGCCCGGCCCTCGCGCGAAGAGGCAGGTGTGCACCGCCGACATCTCGGCGATGACCGCTCCGGCCCTGGGAGGCCCTCTCGCGGATGCTGTCTCTGAGCCTGTGGAATTCCAAATCCTTGAAAGAAGCCTTGAAGAAGCCTGCGCCCAGTGGCCCTCTGACCCTCGAGGCTTGGAGATCCAAAAGTCGGAGTCTGAGCCCGTGGAAGCCAAGCCCCGTGGGATGCGGAAAGTCTGAGCCCGGACAAGCCCAAGCGGAACTTTGATCACGATTCAGTGAAAAGCTGTCGCCGCGACGGCAGGTCGGCACCCTGCCCAGCACTGACGGCGCCGTCGGCCTCGTTTATCCTGCAAGTCCAGTCCCCGACCCCAACCCTGCGAGGACAGCAGGCGACCACAGCCACATCGAGAACACACCCTGGGGGATGCCTTGCGCATGCCAGAAACCGTCGGAACACCGACTACTGGTTGTGGTCGATGTGACGTCCCAGGACGGCCAAATCGACTAACATCCACAACCGAAGGGGTCATGTCGAGGTCGGTGTGTTCTCCCCGAGGGGCCTTTCCGAAAAATCCAATTAGTTGTGGCTGCGGTCCTTTGCTGTGCCGGGACCCCAGCCTCGCGCAAACTAAGGCCGAGTCGGTAGCGAGAAAATGAGCGCCCAACGCCAGGTGCACGTGTGGTACGGGCGGCCACCTTGCTGCTCTCCTGACTCGCTATCCATTCTTCTTCCTGCTCCTCCTTGTTGGAGGCGGCATGGGGGTCTGAACTGGTTGGGACCACAGAAATTGGCCACGAGGGGGAATGAAGCCAAACTCGCTCAAAATCGGTCCCTGGTCTGGTCCCCTCCGGAGATCCATCTGGAATAGTTTTTCACCCCAGATCTGTTTTGGACAGTCCCGAGGCCCGAAAATGGCTCCTGGAGGCGCGAATGCAAAAAAAAACATCCCGAACCCAGGACCTCGAACTTGTCCGCCCTTCCTGCTGGCTGGAACCAATGCTGGGCCACCTTTGACCCCCAGACGGCTCCAACCTCCTCCTCCTCCTCCTCCTCCTCTTCTTCCTCCTCTTCCAACCCCGTCCCCCCTGGGCTATCTTCAAGGTGGCCTCCTGGGGGGAGAGGACTTGGCGCTCTGGTGCCTGGCGACCTTGTGCACACCTCGTCCTCCACGAACTTCTATTGTCCTCGCTCCACCTGGCCTTTTCTGGGAAGAGCTCGTCGTATGGAGATGGTTTTGGCCGCGCCTCTCGCTTCCAGGATCCCGACCCTCCGCATCAGCCCTCTCGCCACTGTCACCAAGGATTTCATGACCAGACACGGCGCAATCGAAGTACGAATGCAAGCTGAGGAGACCACTGGCGCTGTAGCGAGCTCGAGCCAGAACGGCTCATGATGATGTTGCTGCTGATGATGACGACGATGATGATAACTATGATGGTGCTGATCATGGTGATGATGATGGTGATGATGCTAATGTTGATGATGCGATAATGATGATGACGACCACGACGACGAGATGATACTGATGATGATACTGATACTGATGATGATACATGCTTCTGGTGATGATGATGAGGATAATAATGATGATGCAAGGGGGAGGGGGAGGAGGAGGCGGATGATGATGATGATGACGATGATGATGATAATGATGATGAGGATGATGATGATGATGATGATGATGATGATTGTGATTATGGTGATGCTGATGGTGATGCTGATGCTGCTGATGATGAGGATGCTGCTGGTGATGGTGATTATGAGGATAATGATGATGCTGGTGATGATGATGCAAGGAGAAGGGGGAGGAGGAGACGGATGACGATGACGATGAGTGTGATAACGATGATGCTGATGGTGATGATGCTGCTGATGATGATGCTGATGATGCTGCTGATCTGATGTTGATTTCGTTGGTGATGACGACGACTATGGCAACGACGATGATGATTACAATAAGAACGATGATGGTGATGAAGAATAATAGGTATACGCAGATGAAAACGCATACGATAATTACTATGATGATAATGCTGATGGTGGTGATAATGATGCTGATGATGACGGTGATGATGGTGATTATGTTGATGATGATCATGATGATGCTGATGATGATGATGACGAGGAGGAGGCGGAGGAGGAGGAGGAGGAGGATGAGCAGAATAATAAGAAGAAGGATGAGAAGAGGGCTGGGAACGCGAGAGGAAGGATAGGAGGAGGGGAGCAAAAGGGGGATGATATGGTGAAGGTTGAGGAGGGGTTGCGGGATCGGGTGGCAGGAGGAGGACGCGAAGGAGAAACGAAGTACAGGCGGAGAAGGAGGGGTCGGGACTAG
>CAUYUJ010008169.1:215711-383211 GCA_963575745.1 Prorocentrum cordatum | reverse complement strand
GGTCGTCTCCCGTGGCTGCGGTGGCCACCGCTGCGCCACGCGCGCACTCTGTCGCCCAGACTACCTTCAGAATTGCCGCCGTGGAGTCGATCGCATGGCCAGCCGTGCGCTCTCACGTCGCTAGCCCCATGAGCTTCAGCAAGACTTCAATCCTCGAGCCGTCCAGGTACTTCGTCCCGGTGTCAGCTCGATTCGCCGCCGTGTCTAACTTGATCACCTTCGGATCCTTCGTCCGCACTCGCTCCTGCATCCACAGGTCCTGGATACGGAGATGTCGCACTCGGCCTGGCCCCACTTGGTGGGCCATTCCCTTCGCTGCCGAGCTGTCCGTACCAGCAACTCCCTGTGTGTGGATGCCGCACAGCGCGAGGATCTGCTGCAGCAGGATAGCGGAGGCACCCGCCCTGTTGACAGCAAGGAGCTCTGCCACCCCGCTTGATGTCGCTACGTAGCCCTGCGTCGACGTAGTCGCCTCCAGGCAGTGGTCCCCGAACATCATCACCGTGCACTGCGTGGGCTTCGCGTCGTGCGCTCCTGCCCAGTCGCTGTCGCCCTCGACGTCCGCCGCGACAGAGAGGTCCTGCAACGGGTCGTGCCACTCCGTCACTGGGCACCCCACCATGTACCGTGCAGCACGCTTGAGCCTGACCTCAGCCAGTGGCGCAGGCCTCGACGCCTCCGCCATGACCACCTTCGCTGCGTACTGCACCTGCGGCCCATCTTGGGACAGGTAGGTCAGCACCCCGCCCGCCTTGGGCCTTGGGCACCAACCACTTCAGCCGCTCGTCCACGACCGCCTCCTTGGGCACGGACCCCCCGTTGCCTTCGAGCCTGGGCTTGTCTGAAGCTTCGTCGTGTCGGCTGGCAGGTCCAAGAGCTCGAATAGGTTGTCCACGTGCGAGTCACCTGCTCACCACGCGAAGCGAGGAGACGGAGCCCCCCGCCACTCGATGCGTCGCTTGAGCAGCCTGCCGCGGCTACCGCCGGTGGCACCCGGCCCCACTCGACCCAGCTTCCTGATCTCGGTGTGCTCCTCCAGCAACGCGTTGAGCACGTCGAGCTTCGCCGGGATCCCCTCGGCTACGAAGTCGCCGCCGTGCGCGCCCAGCGTGATGTCCAACGCCCCGTTGTAGAAGGCAGCAGGGAATGGCGTGATCCGAGCCCATGCTGGCTGACTCTTCTCGATGACGTCGCCGACGCACGCCTGCCGCAGCCTCGGTCTCGTACCGCAGAGCGCCTCGTGGAGCTGCCAGACCCGCTCAGATCGACGCAGCCCAGGCGGTGGCATCACACGCAACCACTCGTCCATCTCCGCGTGGAAGAACGCCACGCTGGCATCGCACAGAGCCACTTGCCTCTGCCCCGATGGGGGCTTCGAGGCAGCCAGGGACACCACCAGCCGCAAGTAGAAGAGGTACGGCGCACCTGCCGCCGCGTCGTCGCGCTCGAACAAGTTGGAGTCCATGGCCACGAGTCTCGACCTCGCGAAGGGCGCCCCGTCTGGCCTGTATCGTAGTCCGTCAAGCCACTCGCTCCGCATGCGCCTGCCCACGCTGATGTCGCTGGACACGTCCTAGTGCACCCCGAACGCGGCCATCTGGTTGAGCTCCTGCTGGCGCCCCTGCACCACGAGCTCCCGCGGCGGCACCTCGCCCGAGCGGCTGTCGTACACCGCCGCCTCTGGCACGAGGTCGTACGCCCACAATGTCGGAGTCTCCCGATCACGCGCGGACGCCGCGAACAGCTGCAGCCGCTCGCAGTCCTCGCCGTCGAGCCCCAGCTAGGCAGGTTCGCTAACGTCCACTGGCACCACGAGGTTGGCCACCCTGGGCGCCTTCGACAGTGGCTCGCCGCCCGCGGGAGCTGCGGAGCCGCCCGCTGGGCCACTCTCCGCAGGAGGTGGCTGGGATGAACTCGCCGCTGCTGCTGCGCTACCTGCTGCTGCTGCCATCGCGGCCGCGGGGCCGACCGCTGCCGCATCCACCTCCGCCCCTGGGGCTGCTATGGCGTTGCCTAGCAACGGTTGAACCGCCGCCTGCTGATTCGCCTCGTCCAAGAGCTCCCCCTCCATGCGCCCCCTGCGCTCGCGAGAGTGTGCCGCCCCGCCTCCCCAGCGCCCCGGACAGTTCAAGGTGGGCCCGTAGGTCTGCACCATCCTCTTCGTCACGTAGGTGGCCCGTCCGAGCCTCGGCTCGGGTCGGGGTGCTGGCGGGGCGTCCAGAGGTCCTGGAGGTGGTCGTGCTGGTTCTTCTGCCACTGGAGCTGCTGCTGCTGCGCCGCTGCTGCTTGCCGATGGATGCGCCTCCTCGGCCTGGCGCTGCTGTGCCTGCGCCTGCCGCGCCCTCGCCACGTCGCCACCGCGATGGGGCTCGGCGCCGCCCAGGGCTGCCCTGCAGCGGTGTCCGCCCACTCGGGCTTGGACTGGAGGTCCCAAGGCAGGCCCGCGAAGCTGTTCAGCGCGTCCACGTTGAACCTCCGCTCCTTCGGCTGCCTCCTGATCGCCCGATGTCGACTGGTCTGCCGCGACCCGCCGGCCAAGTGCTCGTCGCTCATCTCGGTCTTGCCCAGCCAGACACCTAGGCGCCACTGAGCCTCTGCCTTCTGCGCGCGGTCGCGTGGCACGCGGGCCCAGAAAAAGTCTCCGAGCGTGGCCACCTCCACGCGGTGCGGCTTGCCTCGGTTGTCATGATAGGCTGCCTTGCCAGCGGCCTGCCAGACAGCAAACCGTTTGAGGAGCCATCCAGCGTGCCTGACCACCCGCGGCATCACCCTGTGGAACGCGGGGATGCACGCGCCCATGCCTGACTCGAGCTGGAGCTTGATCACGCGCACCTGCTTGGCCACCTGGTCGTTCACGGCCTCGATGGAGCCTATCGACGCGCGGCCCCTGGCAGGCGCTGCCGCGAGCTGGCACCTGAAGCCCTTCAGCTTCCGCTCCTCGGAGATCTGCTCGGCCAGCGCCTGGGCTGCTGGCTCCTGGTCGACGCGCAGCATGCGCTCCGCGATGCCCCGGGCGTCGATGGCCGCACTCGCCGCAATGTACATGAAGGGGTGCATGCCCTTCGGCCCCAGGACCGCGTGCACCGCGGCCGACTGGCGGTGCGCCACTACCAGCGCGTTGACCAGCACCTCCACGCCGTCGCCAGCGACTGGGTCCACCAACTGCGGCATCAGGACGGCCTGGTCGATCTGCCGATCCGCTGGAGCCAACCAAGCCATGCTGTCGGCTGAGGCCGCCAGCTCCTCAGCTGTGACCACGGCGCCGAGTTGCAGGTGGTCCATCTGCACCTCGTCGGTGCTGCCAGGCCCGCCGCCCTTGTCGGCGCGGGTCGTCTGCCGCCCTGGCGGGCGCGCACTTGTCGCATCAACCTCGCGGTGGGAGGTGGGCGAGCTCGTGCTTGTCGATCTCCTCCTGGCTGGAGAGCGGTGGCACCCGCTTCGCCCTGGCTGGCACCCCGTCGGGCTCCGCCTACCCCAGCGGCGCCTCCTCGTGACTCGCGCTGCGGCTGCTCGGCCGCCGCGGGAGCTGCTGCCGCGAGCGCCTCGGCCCCGACTGGGTTGAGCTGCGGCGTCTCGGACGCCGTCGCGGTGCCTCCCGCGACGCGCCCTCGCATCCAGTGCAGGTTGTCCTGCCGCGCCAGAGGCGCGTTGGCGATGCCCTCGCGTAGGCTGAGCGCCGTGGGCACGACGCGCGAGCCCGTCTGTGAGAACAGCACAGAGTGGCCGTTGTCGCTTGCCTCGGCAACCCCCATGATGGGGCGCGAGACGTCGGCGACCTGGCAGTCGATGCCCATTCCGTGCACGTCTGAGCTGTCCAGCAGGTTGTGCTGCACGCTCTTCTCGCCGTGGTGCTGTGTACCTTTCGTGGCTCTCGTCGTCGCCTCCGGAGCCGCCGCTCACTGGAGTTCGCAGCATCGAGATCCGACTCGCGGGATCCGCAGCCTGGGCCGCCAGGCGCAGCGCCCGTTGGATGGCGGACGCGGCGTCTCCCGCGGCCCCGCCACCCGCTGAGCCGGCGCTGTCGCCGCTTGGAGCGGCCGCCGAGCTCGCCGATGACAGCTGCGCGGCGTTGGTCTGCGCCTGGGCGATGCTGCTCGGCGCCGCGGCAGGCGCGCTCGACGCTGTTGAACCAAGATCAACGCGTCCTTCAACGCGATCGTCTTGCTGGCTGTGCCGTTCACTCTCGTAGTCTGGTCAGGGCAGTCTCTCGCCAGATGGCCCTTCTGGTGGCACCTCCTGCACGTCCGTGCCCCGACATGCTTCCCATCATTGCCACCTCTGCCCTTGCCGTCCCCCTGCGTCTGGTGCTGCGATCGGGAGGTGGAGCCCCCCGTCTTCCCAGTCGCCGCCACATTTTCCTTTGCTTTTTCCCCTTCCCCTTGCCCTTGCCCTCCTTGATGGCGTTTGCGACCGTCGTCACCTCGGCAGGCGCCGTACCTCCTGCTGCCGACGTCGTCGTCAGGGGCCAGATGCCCATCGGTGCTGGTCCGCTGTCGCCCGCCGCTGTGGCCCCCGCTGCGGTGCCTCTTGCAGCGTCCTTGAACGTCTTCCTGTTCGCCAAGTGCGCCTTCACGTGCTTCGCGATCCCGTCGTTGTCCCCGAGGCGGTCGGCGTGGACCGTCAGCCACTGCTGAAAGTCCCTGTCATAGATCCCCGCTACGAGGATCGCCGCCTTGATGTCGCTGGGGGTCGCGCTGCCGCGCCGCTCGTGCGTCTGGACCACCGCGTCGATCTCGTTCGCGTCCGCCGCGGTCGTCGCCGCTCCGAACGTCCACTCCTATCAGCTTCCTCATCCGACCCAGAGCTGATGCTGGCTGGTCGGGCTCGAACTCCTTCGCGAGTTTGCGCCGCGCCAGCAGTACTTCGCCCTGCGGGATCGGCCGCTGCGTGGCGAACGCCTCGCCTTCGAGGAGCAGCGCGAGCATGTGGTGCAGCTGCCGAGACGCGCCGGCGAGCGCTGGGTTCATGAGGTCCACCGCCTCGTTGGTGACATCTTCTTCGGCCTTCTGCCCGACCGCGATCATCTCCTGATGCAGCTCGTCGTCCAGCGTCGCGATGCACGCCGGCAGCTTGAACGATCGCGCGGGCCACGCCGCCTCGCTGCCCTAGAACTGGGCTGGCTTCGTCGGCAGCTTCGCGTCGATGATGCCCCACTTCCGGGGATCCTCGCTCCTCGCTGGCGCCGAGCTCGCCGCCGCGGCGCCCCCCGCGGCGGTCAGCTGCTGGAGCGCCTGCTGAAGCAGCTGAAGCTGGGCGTTCTGCTGTCTGACTGTTATCTCTGATCGCGTCTCCAGCTCCTGGGCTCGTTTCTCTGCAGCAGCCGTCGCCGTCCGCAGCGCATCCAGAACCTGCCGTCGGCGGCTGCTGCGGCGGCAGAGCTCCTGCTGCAGCTGCGGCCGCGGCTGCGGGGGCGCCCGCTGCCGTCTGCGCCACTGCTGCTCGCAGCTCCTCCTCCATGCCTGAACCTCCACGCTACGAAGGCCGCGTGGGCGTCGCCCCCATGGGGCGCGAAGGAGTTGCCGCCCTCGTCCACGATGTCGAGCGGCCACGCGCGACCAAGCTCCTTGTCGAAGACGACGTCCCCGAACACTCGGTGCGCGAACGTTGGCAGGTCGAGCTCGCGCCCGACAGTCTTCTCGACGAGGCTCAGCGCCGACTCCAGCAGCCTGCAGACGTCTCCGCGTCGCTGCTGTCTCCAGGCGGCGTCCTCCGACCGCCGCCGCCCGCGCTGCTTCTTCTGCTTCTTCCGTCCCGTCGCTGCCGCGCCCGCCGGGGCTCCTGCCTCGGCCCGCAAGGGGTATGAGCTGCCTTCCGCGCGCCATCCGCGGTTCTACCCGCTGGGCCGCCAGGCCGAGCTGCTGCCTTCCGCAGCCCGCGGGGGTCCCCGTTGAGCTGCTAGGCTGGGCGGCTGCCCTCCGCAGCTCGCGGAGGCCCCCGCTGGGCTGCCAGGCTGCCCTCCGCAGCCCGCGGTGCTTCCCGCTGGGCTGCTGGGCCGCATTTCCGACGCAGAACCAGTGGATCTCAGGCCACGGGCTCCGCTACCGCGTGCGGCACCCCACGGAGCCGCGTACCTCTTCAAGTCGAGAGGGCTGCGGTTGCAACACATCTCAACATTATCCTCCTAGCTCTGGCACGTATTCGCATTGCCGAGGCCAAGAGTGCTCCGAGGCGCCCGAAGATTGTTCCAAGACAGCCCAAAAGGGCCTACAGGGGCTTCAAGAGCGCTCCAAAAGGCCTCCCGAAAGAGCCAAGAAGGTCAAAAACGTAGATGTCACGAAGGTGTTGAAGGATTGTGGCCTTCTCGCATTTTCGGCTTTCCGACACTCCAAGACGGCTCAATAAGCTCGCAAGACCGCCGCATGACAGCCCAATACGCCTTCAATAAGGCCCCAAGACGGCCGAAGGGGGCTCCAAGATGGCCCAAGAAGCGCTCAAGACGGCCAAAAAAACCCAAGACGGCCCTTAGAGGGGCCCAAGCGGGGGACCACGAACCGAACACTCGATCTTTGTACCCCGAGAAGCCCCCCCCCCTCCCCGGAGGCCTCAAGAGGCCCCAAGAGGCGCCCAACATGCGCCCAAGATGCTTCCAAAAGGTTCAAAAGATACCCCACGAGGCCCCAAAAGGCTCCCAAGAGGCGCCCGAACCGCCTCCAAGAGGCCCCCGAGAGGCTCCCCACGACACCCCAACACATCTACAAGAGGCCTCAGACCCACAACCCAGGCACGGTGGCAGGATGGGCCGAAGGCCACTCGGATCCGCCGCCCCCTTTTGCTTTAGCAAAGGGGTGCCTGGCGTGCCGAACTATATGGGTTTTGGTTTTGGTCCTTTTTCCAAAAAGATCTCCCCCTGGGGCTTCGGCCCGTCCCGCCGGCCACCCGGAAGGATTGCCCAGAGGTGGTTGCAAAAGGTTGTTTCGTTCCAGACGGTTCCAAGATAGCCTAAGATGGCCTCCGAGACGGCCAAGATGGCCTCCAGGACGGCTAAGATGGCCCCTAGATGCCTCCAAGACGGACCAAGATGCACCCAAGACGGCCTTAGATTGGCCCAAGAGGCCTCCAAGAGGCCTCCAAGACGGGCCAAAGAGGCGTCCAAGAGTTCCTCCAGGAAGGCCCGTCGAAGGGCAAAAATCCTTGATTCCCCTAAGGTTTTCGAAAGATTTTGGCATTTGCGCCTTTTCGGCCTTCCGACGGCCCAAGACGGCCTCAGAGGCCGCCAAGGTCGCCCCAAGATCGCCAAAGAGGCCTCGAAGACTCCCAAGATGGCCTCTAAGACGGCCCTGGAGCACCCCAAGAAGGCCCCAAGTCGGCCCAGAAAGGCCCCCGAAACGGCTTCAGACGGCGTCAGACGGGCCAGGAGCCCACCAAGATTCGAAGGTGGCTCGCAGCTGGCCCAAGACGGCCCAAGAGGCCTCCAAGAGGGCCTCCAGGAAGGCCTGAAGAGGCCCAAAGCATTGATTTTCCTTAGCTTTTAGATTGATTTTGACATTTGCTTCTTTTCGGCCTTCCGACGGCCCAGTACGGCCCAAGAGCTCCCACATATCGCCCAAGGGTCGCCTAAGAGGCCTCCAAGATGGCCCCAGAACGGCCCAACTGGCGCCTAAGACGGCCCCAAGAGGCCCCCAAGACGGCCTAAGAGGCCTCCAAGACGCTCAAGATGGCCACAAGACGGCCCACGAGCCCTCCAAGACGTCTTCCAAGAAGGCCCGAAAGAGTCAAAATGGCCTCCAGGCGGCCAAGATGACCTTCAAGATGCCCACGTGTTCCCCGAAGGCTTTCCAAACCGATTCGGGGAACACATGGTCCGATAGCTTGGCAGGTCTGGCCTCATCGTTCGGCCACATAGGCGCTTCCACAAAGGCAGGGGTGGCGGTGATTCGCCGTAGACGTCTTCGATAACGCCAACGTCTCAGTGTGCACTGATGATTCCTATCGCCCCGCATGATTTTCCCAGGTGCGCCAAGGCAGCGCCGAGACGCAACGACGCGACTCTGACATATCCCATTATGATAGGGAGCGGGCCGGCGGCTGGTGGCGAAACCCTTACGGCTCATGACAATAATATAACCACTACTACGAATACTAACATTACGAGTGCTAGCAGCAACCGTACTGATGATGATGCTTAGAGATCCATACTACGATTAGCAATGAAGATACGCATTCGACTACTACTACGACTACAACTACGACTACGACTGCGACTACGACTGCGACTACGACTCCTGCGGCTACTACTACTGATGCTGCTACTACTACTACTACTGCTACTGCTACTGCTACTGCTACTGCTACTGCTACTGCTACTACTACTACTACTACTACTACTACTACTACTACTACTACTACTACTACTACTACTACTACTACTACTACGTACTACTACTACTACTACTACTACTACTACTACACGACTACTACTACTACTACTACGACTACTACTACGATACTACTGCTACAACTACTACTACTAGTACTACTTTAACTACTAATACCTCTACCTACGACTAACTACTACTACTACGACGACGACGACGACGACTACTACTACTACTACTACTACACTTCTACTACTACTACTACTACTACTACTACTACTACTACACTACTACTACTATACTACTACTACTACTACTGCTACTACCACTACTACTACTACTACCTACTACTCTGCTACTACTACTAAACTTACTACTACTAATAGTTACTACTACTCTACTACTACTACTACTACTACTACTTACGACTACTACTTACTACTACTATACTACTACTACTACTACTACTACGACTACTACTACTATACTACTACTACTACTACTACTACTACTACTATACTACTACTAGTACTACTACTACTACTACTACTACTACTACTACTACTACTACTACTACTACTACGACTACCACTACTACTACTACGACTACTACTACTACCACGACGACGACTACTAGTACTACTACTAATACTTCTACTACTACTACTACTACTACTACTACTACTACTACTACTACTACTACTACTACTACTACTACGACTACTACTAGTACTACTACGACAACCACTAGTATTGTCATCAATACCAGCAGCACACACCATACACGTGATACTAATAATGGTAAAGATAATACTGTAAATCTGCGCAACAACCATATCAATCCAAACCACACACATATGAACACTTGTGAAATACATGAATAGCAACAAAGAGCACATACCACCACTACGAATAACACTACCAGCTCTAATGCACCAAATATCAGCAATCGTATGTATACTGCGAAGAAAAGAAAGACACCTATAGAGCTATGTAAATGGATATGTATATGTATATATATATGAAAGAGAAGCGAAGACAGAGGAGGTAGGAGGAGGAGGAGGAAGAGGAGGAGGAGTGCAAGTACCCCGAGAGGAAGAGACGAGGGCAAGCGGACACGAAGGGAGACGAGGGCAGGATGACCGTCCGCTCCATGCCGACCACCCGCGACCACTTCCAAAGCAGAGCTTTGGCGGCGCTCAACCCTTCAGCAATTGTGGCTGGGGTCGGCGCGACGTGCTTCATTTTGTTATAAAAATGGAAGGCGAGCACAATCCGCTGAACCGTCCGCGTCTACGAGAGCTCGTTCGCGGGTTCGGACGGATATGCTGCAGCGGGGCCCAGGCCCCAGCGTGTAAGCGCGCTGCGGAGGGGGGGCGAGTCGGGGGACCAGGGGACGCCCAGGAGGACCTAGCAGGAGAGGTAGTGGGGAAATGAATCGCGTGCCCCGGGGCACCCAAATACACACGTCTTCTGATGGAGAACGCGCATGCGATGGGTCGTAGTCCAGCCGCCCGCGGGTGTCTTGTACACCGCCCAGCGCCATCTCGGGCGGACAGTGCGCACGGCATCCGTGAGAGCAGCCCAGCGGGTCGCGAGCTCAGGGGGTGGGGGCGGCTGAGGAACGCCTCAGGCTGCGATGCGCTTCTCGAGCGTGACCGTGAATGGCGACGAGAGGGAGGCCCGCTGCAGAGTGAGCGCAACCGCACGCTGTAACTTGGGGCGGCGCGGTGGCTCAGCACTCGGGGTCTCGCGAATTTCGCGGGCAGCTGCACGGATCGCCGCTGCCGCAGCTGCTGCTGGGAAAGGAGCGGCACTCTTGCCGCACGCAAGCGCATGGTATAATTGAACGATGGCCGTGGGTTCTTCCCAGAAGCGTGGGGACCACTGACCTTGGCGCCATCGATGGGAGCTGTGTGCAGTACTCTCCTCACACGCAGTGTCCTGCAGGCGGGTGCGGAAAGATCCCCAGTGCCCTCGGAGCGTGAAAGTCGCCGAGCGAATGGCGGCGGCAACTGTAGAAACCTGAGCGGAGCGAGGGACAGGAGGCGGGCGCCACTCCGCCATTGCGATGAGGCCAACCTTGCGAGAAGTGTTTGGGGGCAGGCTAAGCATCTTATGGAAAATATAATGTTCACGACGGGCAGTCTTCTGATCGAGCGGGAAGAACTGCGAGACATAGCTGAGCGTTGAAACGACTGATGTGTTGCGGAGGCGAACGGTGGCGTCGCCGCCACCCTGCACAAGCTGAAGAGTGTTCCCGCGCTGCCACCAATCCTGCCCAGGAGCGAGCCATTGGTGAGCGAGGGCGGCCGCAGGCCCGAGGGAGGCCCCAAGGTACTTGGCTCGCCCCGACACCGAAAAGCCGCCCCAGGGGGGACAGAGCTCGGCCAGGAGCGCTTTCGTTTGGGCAACGGTGGCAGGCGTCGACTTCCCCCAAAGCTGGACGATGACGCACTTGCGAGGCTTCAGAAAGAGGAGCGCAAGCTCCTCAGCTGCGGCAAAGGGCTCACAGGCGCTCGCAGCGTGCTGAACGAGAACGCGAGGAGGCCAGCGTCGTCCGCGCAGACGCCCAGGTAGCCCTTGTCGTAGTCGGGCTTGCCGTCGGGAGACTCGACGAACGAGGCGATGTGGCGAACGAGAGGGTCCATGGCGATCGCCCACGCCGAGCCGCTCGCAGGGCAGCCCTGGGCCACACCAGACTCTATCGGGAACATGAAGTGGCGAACGCCATCGACCTTGAGGTAGCTGTTGGGAGCGTGGCACAGCGGGCGGAAGAGGCCCATGAGGCCCTCGGGCACGCCGAAGCGCTCCAGCGACGCGAAGAGCCATGCGCGTCCGAGCGACGGGAACGCCGCCGCGAAGTCGAAGCTGGCAAAGACGGGCCTGGTCTTGATTCCCTGGAGGACCATGCGGCGCTTCCAGGGGGCCCACAGCAGGGCCCTGCGCTGGGAGGACCGAGTGATTTTTCTGAGCTTCTTGGGGTCGATGGCTCCTGGGGAGTCGCGGCAGCTGGGCTGCGCGCTGAGCCAGAGATCGCTGCCTGGCCTCGAAGTCGCGGTGCAGCGCGGCGGACTTCATGGCGAACTCGGCAGCGTCCGGGAGCGTGATGTTGCCGTCGTCGATGTTGAGGAACTGGGTGCCAAGCTCGGTGGTGGACTGCAGACGGCGAGCGAGACGAATATCTTGGCGCCAGACTGCGCGCGAGATCGAGCGCGCCGTGATCACCTGGCCGTCGGAGTGGTTAGACTTGCCGATCTCACCGGCAGCGCGGCTGACCCAGTTATCACGAACCATCCTCGCAGCCTCGACCATGAGGGTCTTGTGTGCGCGCCAGCGGTTCTCGATCGTCCTGTGGCGCGTGACAGCGTGACCAAGCAGCTGCTGGAGGTACTTGGCGTACGAGGGGTCGCGGAAGATCGCGGGAGAGATCGCCTGCTCCTCGATCGGAGTCTTCGGCTTGATGCCGATGGAGTACGAGACGATGGCATGGTCGCTGGGGAGGCTGTCCGAGAGGATGGCAGCGTCGTGTGCGATGGTGATGCAGGACCTGAGCTCGAGCATCGCGCGCGACGGCAATCTGATGAAGACCCTGTCGATGGCCGACGCGGAGTAGTTGGTCTTGTTGAAGCGCGTCGGGAGGTCCGATTCGATCTCGGGCATGCCGTCGAAGAGGGCCTTCCAAAAGGGCTGCTGCTGGCGCGAACTATTGTCCAGAGCCAAGCGTGCATTCTGTGGTTGAGGTTAGAAGAAGCTGTTGGGCGGGCGGCTGGCCGTGTTGAAGTCGCCCAGAGCGAGGAAGGCACGGTGCTGGTAGTTGGCCTCCGCCCACGCGCGGTGCGTATGCCATGAGCGCTGGATGCGCTCGCGACCCCGAGCGTCAATCTCGTGGTTGTGGACGCTCATGATGACCATGGTGTTGCGCGAGGAGGCGTTGGTGATGGCGACCGCCTTGACGCGCCCTTTGACGATCTTCTCATGGCTGAAGATGGGGAGCTGCTCGGGTTGCATGGGCTCGAGCTGCGCGTGCGGGAGCCAAGGAATAAGTAGAGCCACGCCGCCCGTGCCTGCGTGGGCTTCGCCATCGTCTGCCGAAACGAACTGAGAAAAAGAAGAGCTTGCACGGGCACGGCTGCGCGTCCACCCACGTGCGGAGAAGCGCCTCTGAGCCGTGGACCTCCTGCAGGGCGATGACAGAGCCCTTCCTCATGTACTGCTGCAGCGCTGCTTGTTTGCGGTGACGCTTGGAGCGCTTGTGGCACATGGGAGCTCTGGCGTTCCACGTGGTGAACAGGCTGGGCCCGTCGTCCTCGACGGACCTCCACGGGGCCCAGGGGCCTTTGAACCCGCCACGTTGCCTCCGCGGTGTCCGCGAAGAGCGCCTGGAACGATGTGAGGATGGCACTGCGGTCGATGTCGCGGAAGGCGGGGAGCTCGAACGCCTTCTCGTTCCACTCGAGGATGGTGGGGTCGGCTTGTCCTTTAACGCCCAGGCGCGCGACAGGCGCGGCATTGCAATGGATCTCGCCTTTGGCGCGATATGCTCCCCAGGACTTTCGAGGATGGCGGTGTTGAAGGAGCTGAAGAAGTTTCTCACACTGGATCCCGGTGCGGATCTGCTTCGGCGACTTGTCGGGGTTGGTGTCTGAGGTGTCGACTGATGTGAAGCGCTTCCATTTGCCACCAGCGTCACGTAGGGCACGGGTGAGCGCCAGGGCGCGCGGAATAGCAACGTCACGACCGCCGATGACTTGAAGCACAAATCTCCGCGCGGGTTCGTCACCGCGAAGTTCGACGGCGTCGGAGCCCAGGTTGGCCGAAGCGATCCACTCCTGCAAGTCGTTGAGGAGCGCGTCGGGGGCGATGAGCCGCTGCGCCCCAACAGTGAAGATCTTGGGGTCGATCTCGCGATCCCAGTCGGCGAGCCTGGAAAGGTCCGCGATCGGCACCTGGGCCTCGGCGAGAGCGAGGGTTTCTCGCATCCGGTCAATCTGCTGCCACATCTTTTTCTGTTCATCAGCTTGGCGGTCTTGTTCTCTACGTGTGCGTGCGACGACATCATGCAGGGTGTCAACTCGGCGTTCAGTGGCTTGGCTTGCTGTGCGAGAAGTTGGCGGAAGCTTACGCGCGACTCGTTGAGCAAATGGCTGGCTTGGGCTTGGAAAGTACTGGCAGCGTGAGCAACGTGAGCTTGCATGAGATCTTGGAGAGCTTTGTCGAGGTCAGGGTCCAGTCCTGGACGACGAGCAGGTTCGCCTGGAGTGGCGGTCTCGGTGTCGGCGGTGGTTCCGACGGCGGCCGCTCCTCCAGGGGCTGTTGCCCCTCCAGTACGCCATGGGTCAGCAGCGTTGAGAGGGTCATGATGTGATGCTTCACGAAGGGGCCCGGTCCGCTCACCTGCATGAAATTGATGTGCTGCGGGGACGGCGGCGGCTCGTGCTGAGAGTGCAGCTTCCTCATCTCCAGTGTCCATGGCGAAGTGGGACGGCTGCTGGTGCGAACGGGCAGATGAACGGCATGAGCGCGCGGTATGCCCAGATGCACGTCCCGATCGTCGTGCCGCCTGAGTGGCGGGGCCAACGTCGTCGAGCGGGTCCATGGAGGCACGCACTGCTCGACCACTTTTATCCGCACGGTCTGGGTAACCTCGAACAGCGCGGTCTTGGTCATGACGATCGCGGTCTCGACGGCGATCTTTCCTTCTGCGGCTGGCAGATGGGGCACTGCGTGAGGTAGAGCGTTCTTCACTGGAGGAAGACATGTCTGCAACTGAAGGCTGCTGTTGAACAGGCTGCTGTTCTGCTTCAGGAAGTTGGGTATGAGAGTTCCAGGCCCCAGGGCCTTCGCGATGCCACCACGTGGCGAGTGTTGCTGCTGGGGAACGAGCGCGTCGACGTCCAGCTGGTTATGGATGTGGAGGACGGCGACGTGAGACGAGCCGAAGTCCAGCTGGCTCGCGGCGACGGAAGTCGGACCGCTCGACAGCGCAATCTGGATGGCAGCCTGCAATGCCAGAACAATGAGCAGGAGCGGGCGGCCGCAAGCCCCTGGGAGTGGCGGCAGAAAACTTGGGTGCCAGCTCACCCCTGGATGTGGCTGGAAACAGATGGGGACTGGCCTCGGCTCAGAGGTCTCCATGCGGCCGCAGCGCGACATGGTGACTTGAGCCAAAATGGTTACGGAAGGAAAAGGAGGAGGAGGAGGAGGAGGAGGAGGCGGAGGAGGAGGAGGAGGAGGAGGAGGAGGAGGAGGAGGAGGAGGAGGAGGAGGGAAGAGGAGGAGGAGAAGGAGAAGGAGGAGGAGGAGGAGGAGGAGGAGGAGGAGGAGGAGGGGGAAGAGGAGGAGGAGGAGGAGGAGGAGGAGGAGGAGGAGGAGGAGGAACAAAGCGCCCACTGATGGCTGCCGCTGCGCCTCGGCGGGCGGCTCCCGTGGCCTCCGCTCCTGCGGCGGCGCCCACCCAGCCGGCTGGCAGCTGGCAGCGGCGGCCCCTGGCAGCGCTTAGAGGACGACGACTACCTCAGCACGGCGCGGGCGCTGCTGGGGCAGGACCTCGCGCCGCCGAACAGCCGCTGATGGAACCGGCTGCGCACGGGCGCGCGGGCCAAGATGCGGCGAGCCGATCTGCTGCAAGGCGCACCACGCCTTCCGGTGTGCCTGCGGCGGGGGCACCAAGGCGCGCACCGCGACGTCGAAAACGCGTCTGAGAGCGCATTCATGCAAAGTGTGGCTTCCGGACGGCGCGCCAAGTGCACGTCCCGGCCTGGGGCCGCTGGCACTGGGCGTGCCTGGCGCCAGGCTGCGCGGCGCGCGGACGCCCCGACGCCCCGTCGCAAGGCCCCAGCGGGGTTTGTGGGGCCGCGCCCGGGACGCACCGAGAGGAGGCGCTGCTGAACCTCGAGGCGCAGCGCGCCAGCTGCCCCTGGCTGCTGGCAGACGTGACAGTCCGCTTCCGCGTGACAGGCGACCAGCGCGCCCTAGGGATGGCGGCAAGCGCCGACGGCGGCGTGGCCCGGGAGGGCGAATCCGCAAACGCGAGCACCACCCCGCCGGCCGCCGCGCACTTTGGCGGCTGCTGCCGCTGGCGCTGGAGGCCGCGGGGCGCCGCAGCCCAGCCAGGCGCTTGCGGTGGCCAGCGCAGCTGCTCGGCTATGGCCCAGAGGCTGACGACGGGGCCAGCACTGCCGGCACCCTCGCACCGCGGTGGGTGGGGTGCCGAGCTGAGCCAGAGATCCGATGTCGTGTTTTTTTCCGAACGGGGTCTCCGGAAGTCTCGACCCATTCCCCAGGACCGGTTTTCCATCCTGAGTCTCTTGTTGACGGTCCCGGGGCCCGGCGAGGGCCCCTCGAGGCCAAAAATTATCCTGGCGAAGGACCCAACCATATGCAGTTGTGAGTATCGCAATTGTGAGTATCTTCTTCGGTGGCGCTCCCTATGGGGCCACGAACCGCATGAGGGGTGCGCCGAAATGTGGCGGGGTACACAACGCAAAGGAATACGATAGATCTGATTACGAGAGAAAAAACGCGGGTGAGTCAGAGCGCGAGGGAATCTGAGTATGAATGGGTCTGCGCGCGAGTGAATATATGTGCATGAATGCGATCATGGAACCGCCTAGTGTAAGTGTCGAGCATGCCTGTCCGAACACACGTGACACTGGGCGTGGCCGCCGCAGGCAGCTTCCGCGGGAACCCCGACGGCAGCGTCCGCACGTCGCGACGCCCATGTCGGCACGCCTCTTGCGAGGATCGCGCCCGCTTTCGGCTCTTCTTTTCCTTCCTCTTTGCCCGCGCACTCCAAAATCCAAGGCTGCGGGCGCAGCGCAGCGCGGAGTCCCCGCGACGCGCGCTGGTCGCCCCGGGCGGGGTCCCAGCGACGCGCGCGGGTCGTCCGCTGCGCGAAGCAGAGAGAGCTGACTAGCTAACTGGCTGGCTGAGAGCGGGCAAGTCTCTGACCGCTGGGCAGAGCGACGACGGGCGAACGAGGCGCCGGGCCCCCCGCAGCACGGAGTTCCCGCGACGCGCGCTGGTCGCCCCGAGAGGGTCCCAGCGACGCGCGCGGGTCGTCCGCGGCGCGAGGCCAAACAATTAGTCGGGCAGTCGAGAGAAGGCGCGGCTCGGGGGAGACGCTCCTCAGGTCAGGCCTCGCGGATGAACTCGGTGAAGCCGAGCTCCCTGGCGAGGGCCGTCGCTTCCCTCCTGCACCGCTTCGTGCGCGCCGCAAACTGCTCCAGCTGCTTCCGCAAGCCCTGCGGCGGCCCTGCCAGGAAGAACTCGATGCGCGGCGCCCGCATGAGCAGGAGGTCCTCGTGGCGCGTGGCGCGCGAGAGCAGCACGTAGAGCTCCAGCCACCATTCGTCGTCCTCCTTCTTGCCGTTCCCTACCTCGTGGCGGCCGCAATCCAGGATCACGCCTGGGCGACGTCGACCGAGGGAGCAGCGCGCCGGGCAGCCGACGGCCCAGGGCGAGAGCCCACAGGACCGAGAGATGGTCTGGCCGCGGACTGCTCGCGCCCCGGAGGTCTGGCCGCCCCCGGAGCGCCGTTCCCCCGCCCCGTCGCCTTCGCGCATGGTGCGCCCCTGGCACGCCACCGTGGTGATGACCCTGCCGTGCGAGAAATGCAGGGGGTGTGCCGAAAGTGGTGTGGGGGACGCATGCGGCCGCGGGCACTGGTGCCTTCGGTGGAGCTCCCTATGGAGCCACGAAACGTGTGAGGGGTGTGCCGAAATGGGTGTGGGTGACGCATGCGGGCGCGGGCACTGGGGCCTTCGGTGGAGCTCCCTATGGAGCCACGAAACGTGTGAGGGGTGTGCCGAAATGGGTGTGGGTGACGCATGCGGGCGCGGGCACTGGGGCCTTCGGTGGAGCTCCCAATGGAGCCACGAAACGTGTGAGGGGTGTGCCGAAATGGGTGTGGGTGACGCATGCGGGCGCGGGCACTGGGGCCTTCGGTGGAGCTCCCTATGGAGCCACGAAACGTGTGAGGGGTGTGCCGAAATGGGTGTGGGGGACGCATGCGGCCGCGGGCACTGGGGCCTTCGGTGGAGCTCCCGAGGGAGCCACGAAACGTGTGAGGGGTGTGCCGACATGGTGTGGGGGACGCATGCGGCCGCGGGCACTGGGGCCTTCGGTGGAGCTCCCTATGGAGCCACGAAACGTGTGAGGGGTGTGCCGAATGGGTGTGGGGGACGCATGCGGCCGCGGGCACTGGGGCCTTCGGTGGAGCTCCCTATGGAGCCACGAAACGTGTGAGGGGTGTGCCGAAATGGGTGTGGGTGACGCTTGCGGCCGCGGGCACTGGGGCCTTCGGTGGAGCTCCCTATGGAGCCACGAAACGTGTGAGGGGTGTGCCGAAATGGGTGTGGGTGACGCATGCGGCCGCGGCCACTGGGGCCTTCGGTGGAGCTCCCTATGGGGCCACGAAACGTGTGAGGGGTGTGCCGAAATGTGTGTGGGTGACGCATGCGGCCGCGGCCACTGGGGCCTTCGGTGGAGCTCCCTATGGAGCCACGAAACGTGTGAGGGGTGTGCCGAAATGGGTGTGGTTGACGCATGCGGGCGCGGGCACGGGGGCCTTCGGCGGAGCTCCCTATGGGGCCACAAAACGTGTGAGGGGTGTGCCGAAATGGGTGTGGCTGACGCATGCGGGCGCGGGCACTGGGGCCTTCGGTGGAGCTCCCTATGGAGCCACGAATCGTGTGAGGGGTGTGCCGAAATGGGTGTGGGTGACGCATGCGGGCGCGGGCACTGGGGCCTTCGGTGGAGCTCCCTATGGAGCCACGAAACGTGTGAGGGGTGTGCCGAAATGGTGTGGGGGACGCATGCGGCCGCGGGCACTGGGGCCTTCGGTGGAGCTCCCTATTTTGAATATGGGAGGAGCAGAAACGTGTGAGGGGGATGGGTGTCCGAAATGGTGTGGAGACGCAATAGCGGGCCGCGGCACTGGGGACTTCCGGTGGAAGCTCCCTTGTGGAGCCACAAAAGCGTGTGAGGAGTGTGCCGAATTGGTGTTGATGATATGATGATGATGATGATGATGATGATTGATGATGATGATGATGATGATGATGATGATGATGATGATGATGATGAAAGATGATGATTGATGATGATGAAGATGATGAAGATGATGATGAAGATGAATGATGGGCGGGGGGAGAGGAAGCGGGAGAAGGAAGGAAGGAAGGAAGGAAGGAAGGAAGGAGAACGCGGGGCACCGTCTCTTCAAAACGAGGACCCAACACCACAGGATGGTTGGGAAATACAAAGAACCTTCGTCTTGTTGTGTTCAATACGTCTGATCCCTGGGGAGCACAGCTCTACACTGGGCAACGGCGCGCCGCTTGCGGACGGCGCTGGGCGCGGAGGAGGCGCGGCCGTGCGAACGTGCGGCACTGGCTGCGGCGCTGGCTGCCTGAGCCGGCACTGGGCGCTGGCGCGGGGGCTTGCAGGAGGGAGGGGGAGGAGGAGGAGGAGGAGGAGGAGGAGGAGGAGGAGGAGGAGGAGGAGGATAGGAGGAGGAGAGGAGTAGAAATAGGACGAGAGGAGGAGGAGGAGGAGGTGGAGAAGGAGGAGATAGGACGAGGAGGAGGAGGAGGAGGACGAGGAGGAGCAAGAGGAGAAGGAGGAGAAGGAGGAGAAGGAGGAGGAAAAACATCGTCCCACACATCCGACCATCATGAGATTTGTCAAGTGCGCGGCCCCACGGAAGTCCCGACCCTCTCTCTTCGTGGGGAAATTGATCGTCCCGTGTCCGTTTTAGACGGCTTACCCGATCACGGCCCTCAGAGGCCGAAACCGAGGAAAACGATGGCAGGATTGAAACACACACCGTCGGATACCTGGAGTTGGGGTCAAGTTCGGGCCTGAAGCGGCCGTTCGGCACGAGTCAGGCACTCGCCGGAACACTCTCGACGAAGCGCAGCCGCAGAAAAGCATCCCCGGGACCTGAAAATACTTTGGAAGTGACGCAAACGTCCGAGAACCTTATTTGGCGCCCCTTCCCCCGACGGGCCAGCGAGTCGGAGGGCGACACGAAGAACTGCGAGCTCAGGATCATGTTGCGGTCCGCGTCCCCGTCCGCGGCGGCGCCGAAGGTCGGCGGGGGCTTCTGGGGCGGCGGCCGTGGCTGGTGTAGCTGAAAGCCCACAAGGACCAAGAGAATGGCCAAGTGTCGAACCGTCTGTGGAGATCTCGGGAATCATCGGAAAAGCTTCCAGGCCCTCGGATGTACTCCATCCGCTGCGCCTCGCTGAGGCTTCCGGGCCCTCGGGTGGTTCCCAGCAGCTGCTTCAGCGTCAGGGCGAGAGCAAGATCCCGGCATGCATTGTGAGATGATAGCGGGCGAAGCGGCAGCCGTCCTATAGGCCATCTGGTGCTCCCCGCCCCCCCCCCCCGGTGAGACTCCTCCGTGGCCGCGTTTCACGACCGTTCGAAGCCTCCAGCGAAACGCCACTGGATCTCGACAGTTGTCCGAGGTTTCGGGGCCCTCGGGTGGTGTCCATCGGCTGCGCCTCGCCGAAGATGTTCTGTGCGTGTCGGGATGGTCTCGCCGCGGCAGCCTAAGGCCCCCGCTATGGCCCCAAGCCAGGATCTCCGCTGATCTGGACTTTGCAATCCTGGCGCCTGGCGCCTTTCCATAACTTCGGCCTCCCGCTGCAGGGGCCGTCATCTGACCCCATGGCCAGGGCCATCAAAAAACGAGGCCTGGATGAAAAAAGCTGTCCCCTGGAGAAGGGGTCGGACCTTCCTGCGGCCGCGCACTGAGCAACTCACATCGTTGGATGTCGGCGTGAGGAGGATTCACAGGATGAGCCAGCATCGAATCGGGAGATCGTGTCGAATCGAAATGCGTGTCGGACCAGCCTGCAATTGCACGGAGTCGACATCGAATCGGATCGGCCAGGCCAGGACGCACAGCAGCGCCATGCAGGCATCGGCCGAAGTTGCGTCTCGCTCGCGGCGCGCGCGCCGCGCGTCCCAAAGCACTTGTGAGCCCCGAGGCCAGCTCCTCGCCGCGGGCCGCTTCTGGATGCCCCAAGGGTTGCGCAAACGGCCCCCTGCGGACCGAATCCGTGCGATAAAAACGCATACGGCGAAACATCTGGTTATTGTGTGTGTGGATGTATAGATGCCTCTACTTTTCCAGATCATATGTGTATATATATATATATATGTATGTATGCCTCTCTGTTTTGTTTGCTATCTCTGTCTCTCTCACCCTCTCGCTCTACACCACACGTTTGTTTACATATATGGATAAGTAACTATGTGTGGATGCATACATCCATACATACCTACATACATACACACATTCATAAATACATACATGCATGCATGCATGCATGCATATGTACACATATATATATACACATATACATACACACATGCATCCATTCATCAATCCATCCATACATCAATCCATACATACATACATACATACATGCATACATACATACATGCATACACGCATGCATATTCACATATATATATATATATATATATGCATATGCATGTGCATCTCTCTGCCCATATAAGTAGAAACATATGGAGCGCATGTGCGGTCGACTCTTCAAGGTTCCCAAGGGTGCCCTGGGGCCTCTGTGGGTCCTCGTGGCCAAGGGCGGAGACGGGACACTTCCGTGGTGCATGCGCCGGCAGGCCAGCCTCCTCGGCAGTGCGCCTGCTGTCAAAAGGCGGTCAAAAAGACCACAGCTTCGAAACCCGAACTTCGATCTTCAATCCGCGAACCTGGAATCTCGATCTTCAGCCTGCGAACCTTGAGCCTCGATCCTCGAAGCTCGACCTTCGAACGTCATCCGTCCACCTTCGAACTTCAAACATCGACCATCGAGCCTCGAATATAAACCTTCGCACCTCGGACCTCGAAAGTCGAACCTCGACGCTCAACCTTCCAACCTCGAGCCTCGAACTCCGAACCTCGACCTCCGAACAGGGGGATGAGGAGGAGGAGGGTGGAGGAGGAAGGAGGGAGGGAGGGAGGGAAGGTCATGAGGAGGGAGATGAGAGGGGGGTGGAGGAGGGATGGCGAGGAGGAGGGCTGGAGAGGATCGGGGGGAACGAAAGAGGGGAATAGCAAAGGGTAGGGTAGATCGTCAGCTCACGTAGCTGATTTCCCCAGCGCCGCCCGGCGCCAGGAGGCGCCCATGTATCGAGGAAGGGGCCCGGCGGCGGGGCCGAAACCAGCTGCATGCAGCAGATTTCGTAACCCCCCCTTTCCCTATCCCCCCTTTCGTCGGCCCGAGAGGAGAAGGATGAGGAGGAGGAGGAGGAGGAGGAGGAAGGTAGAGAGGAGAGAGAAAGGAGGGGGAGGAGAGGAAGGAGGAGGAGGGAAGAGGAGAGGAGGAGGAGGAGAGGAGGGGGGAGGCGGAGGAGAGAGAGGGAGAGACGAGGAGGAGAGGAGGAGGAGGATAGGAAGGAAGGAGGAGGAGGAGGAGGAGGAGTAGGAAGGAGGAAGGAGAGAGGAGGAGGAGGAGGAGTAGGAGGAGGAGGAGGAGGAGGAAGGGAGGAGGAGGAGAGGAGGAGGAGGAGGAGGCGGAGGAGGAGGGAAGGAGGAGTGGGTGGGAGCGAGGTGCCCCTCCGGGGGGCGCCGGCCGCGACCGCGGCTCCTCTGTCGCGATCTTGCCCCCCGACTTGTCCAGGCCTGGGAGGGCCTCAAACCATACGCCCGCACCCGTCCTCCTCCGAGGTCGATTGCTGAGATTCTTCCTGGTCTCGGCGTTCGAGGAGGAGAAGGAGGAGACCCAGAGCCGCCCTGCTGGTACTGTTGCACATGTTTGGGTACCCTTCCTTCTCCTCCTCCTCCTTCCCTCCTCCTCTCCTCCCTCCTCCTCCTTCACACCTCCTCCTCCTCCTCCTCCCTCCTCCTCCTCCTCCTCCTTGCTCCTACTCCTCCTCCTCATTCTTCTCCTCCTCCAGGCCATGTCCACCCTGGGCCCAGCATCGGTGCACACCTCGCGGATCGGCTGGAGAAACACATACACCAATCCTAAGCCCAGGATCCGCCCAACCAGGATGGGCGAGGGGATACAATTTGGCGCCCTCCGAAGGCCCATGGTCGCGACGAGCTCCACCGCGTAGGTGAGGTTCGGGTCCGCGTGCCCGTGCCATGCCGAGCTGGGTCCGCCGAAGTCCTCCTCGAAAGGGGGGAGGCAAGGAAACAACATCGGTCAACATCGAATCGGGAGATCGGATCAAACGGGAATGTGGGCCAGATCGGGCTGCATCGGTACATAATCTGAATCAAAGCGGATCGGCCGCGCTGGGATGCAACGCAGCGCCATGCAAGCATCGGAGCGCACTGAGTTGCCGGAACACTGGAATGGCCAGCATCGACAGTTGACTGGATCGCTTCCCACTGCCCCTCCTCCTCGTCACCATAATCACCATCACCACCACCATCACAACCATCGTCATCGTCATCATCATCATCAACCTCATCATCATCATCATCATCATCATCATCATCATCATCATCATCGTCATCATCATCAGCAGCATCATCATCAGAATCATCATCAACATTATCATCACTGTCTGCCTCCTCCTCCTCACAGCCACAACCATCGTCATCACCATTCTCAGCATGCTCATCATAACCAGCATCACCATCATCTTTACCAGCATCAAGCTTATCATCATGGTGATGATGATTATCATCATCATCAGCAGCATCAGCATTCACATCATCACCACCACCATCATCATCGGCATCATTGTTAACAACGGCAACAGCAGCATCATCAACATCAACACTGACAACACTAACACCAGCAACAACAACAACAACAACAACAACAACAACAACAACAACAACAACAACAACAACAACAACAACAACATCAGCCGCAGCAACAACACCAACACCAACAACAACAGTAACAACACTAAGACCAACAACATCGGCATCACCATCAACAACACCACCAACAACAGCAGCAGCAACACCATTAACACCAACAACAACACCAGCAGCAGCAACAACAATAGCAGCAACACCAGCAGCAGCAACAGCAGCGGCAACAACACCAATACCAACACCAACAGCAACAACAATACTAGCCAGCCACTCTGCGGCTGTTTGTGAGTTTCGGTGTATAGAAAAGGGACGTGTGATTATAGGCGAGAGGAGGATGAGCGGGAGGCGGTGGCATCCAGCCCCCCGGCCCCCATGCTGGCAACCTCGACCTTCTCGTCCACATTCTCCCAGGAAGTCCCATGAGGTCCCTGGAGGTCGTTCCTCCTCCGACTCCTCTACCCTCTCCTCCTTCTCCTCCTCCTCCTCCTCCTCCCCCTCCTCCCCCTCCTCCCCCTCCTCCTCCTCATCCTCCTCCTCATCCTCCTCCTCCTCCTCCTCCTCGTCCTTCTCCTCCTCGTCCAGCTCTTTCTCCTTTCCTCCTCGTTCTCCTCCCCATCTTGCCTCCTCCTCCACTCCTCCGTCATCCTACGTCTTAGCGGGCGAAGAAGGTATACAATACACTTTTCAGCCGTCTGGGACGCCTGCCCCCCAGGCGCTTGGACGGTTTATAAAAATCATGCCCCTTCTTGGTACCGTAGGGGTATACCAGCCGCCCAGGGGGCAGGCGTCCCCGATGGCGGAAACATTTTACTTTAGACCGTTCTTCGCCCGCTAAGCGTCTTCCTCCCTGCATCGTCCTTGGGGTCCCCCCCGGGAGGCGCGCGCTCGGGCGCGCGCCGGCAGATCCCCAGAAATAGCTCCCTGGCCATCGCTCGGACGTCCATTTCCTGTGTTTTTTTCGGTTTCGTGCGTGTTTTTTTTTCGCCAAAATCACAAGGAGCTCCTCGATGTACTCGCGAGGAAAGAACGAACACGTCCGAGCGATGCCAAGGCCTGCGTTTCCGGCGCGCGGGGGTCGACTTTGGCCCGCCCCAGCCCACGCCCTCTTCTGCCCCGGCGGGGTTCTGATGGACTCCTGGGGCGAACGCTCGGGGGGCGGATTTCCTCAGCATGTCTCACGCGAGGGGGCGCGGTTGAATTCGTCAGCCAGGCTTTCACGGGGGCTCTCTGATGGCCTCCTGGGGATGCTGGGGCTGATTGCACGAGATGCCCTCACGCGAGGCTCCGTGCTAATTCGTCGCCAGCTTTCACGCGGGGCTCCTCCTTGGGGATGCTCGGGGGCGGATTTCTAAGGATGCATCACGCGAGGGCGCCAGTTTGGGAATTCGTTCGCCAGCTTTCACGCGGGGCTCTTTGAGGGCCTCCCTGGGGATGGCTCGGGGGGAGGATTTTCTCAGCATGCCTCACGCGAGGGAGATCGGTTTGGAAATTCGTTCGCCAGCTTGCACGGGGTGCTCTCTGAGCGCCATCCGTGGGGATGCTCGGGGGGCTGGTGTTCTGAGCATGCCTCACGCGAGGGGCGGTGTGGCAAGTCGTCGCCAGATTTCACGGGGGGCTCTCTGATGGCCTCCTTGGGGATGCTCGGGGGGCGGATTTTCTCAGCATGCCTCACGCGAGGGCGCCGATTTGGAATTCGTCGCCAGCTTTCACGCGGGGCTCTCGGTTTGGAATTCGTCGCCAGCTTTCACGCGGGGCTCTCTGATGGCCTCCTTGGCGATGCTCGGGGGGCTGGTTTTCTGAGGATGCCTCACGCCAGGGCGCCGATTTGGAATTCGTCGCCAGATTTCACGGGGGGCTCTCTGACTGCCTCCTTGGGGATGCTCGGGGGGCTGATTTTCTCAGATACCTCACGCTTGGAGGAGCGCCGGGTGAATCCGTCGCAAGATTTCAAGGGGGGCCTCCTGACGCCTCCTTGGGGATGCTCGGGGGGTGATTTTCCGCAGCATGCCTCACCGAGCGCCGGTTTGGAATTCGTCGCCAGATTTCACGGGGGGCTCTCTGACTGCCTCCTTGGGGATGCTCGGGGGGCTGATTTTCTCAGCATGCCTCACGCGAGGGCGCCGACTTGGAATTCGTCGCCAGCTTTCACGCGGGGCTCTCTGATGGCCTCCTTGGGGATGCTCGGGGGGCTGATTTTATCAAGCTGCTCACGCGATGAGGGCGCCGATTTGGAATTCGTCGCCAGCTTTCACGCGGGGCTCTCTGACTGCCTCCTTGGGGATGCTCGGGGGGCTGATTTTCTCAGCATGCCTCACGCGAGGGCACCGATTTGGAATTCGTCGCCAGCTTTCACGGGGGGCTCTCTGAGGGCCTCCTTGGGGATGCTCGGGGGGCTGATTTTCTCAGCATGCCTCACGCGAGGGCGCCGGTTTGGAATTTGTCGCCAGATTTCACAGGAGGCTCTCTGATGGCCTCCTTGGGGATGCTCGGGGGCAGCATGCCTCACGCGAGGGCGCCGGTTTGGAATTCGTCGCCAGCTTTCACGCGGGGCTCTCTGATGGCCTCCTTGGGGATGCTCGGGGGGCTGATTTTCTCAGCATGCCTCACGCGAGGGCGCCGACTTGGAATTCGTCGCCAGCTTTCACGCGGGGCTCTCTGATGGCCTCCTTGGGGATGCTCGGGGGGCTGAGCATTCTTTCGTCGCCAGATTTCACGCATGGCCTCTCGGGGGGCTGATTCTCTCAGCATGCCTCACGCGAGGGCGCCGTTTGGAATTCGTCGCCAGCTTTCACGCGGGGCTCTCTGATGGCCTCCTTGGGGATGCTCGGGGGGCTGGTTTTCTGAGGATGCCTCACGCCAGGGCGCCGATTTGGAATTCGTCGCCAGATTTCACGGGGGGCTCTCTGACTGCCTCCTTGGGGATGCTCGAGGGGCTGATTTTCTCAGCATGCCTCACGCGAGGGCGCCGGTTTGGAATTCGTCGCCAGATTTCACGCGGGGCTCTCTGATGGCCTCCTTGGGGATGCTCGGGGGGCTGATTTTCTCAGCATGCCTCACGTGAGGGCGCCGGTTTGGAATTCGTCGCCAGCTTTCACGGGGGGCTCTCTGATGGCCTCCTTGGGGATGCTCGGGGGGCTGATTTTCTCAGCATGCCTCACGCCAGGGCGCCGATTTGGAATTCGTCGCCAGATTTCCCTGAAACGGAACAGGGGGGGCCGGATGGCGGGCCCATCCCCCCTGCGCGCCGGGGGGCCGGATGACGTCATTTCTCAAGACGAACTATCTCAAATCATCAGCATCATCAGCATCACCATCATCACCATCGCTACCATCATTACCATTAAACCTTATCATCGCCATCAGCATCAGCATCAGCATCAGCATCAGCATCAGCATCAGCATCAGCATCAGCATCAGCATCAGCATCAGCATCATCATCATCATCATCATCATCATCATCATCATCATCATCATCATCATCATCATCATCCTGCTCCTCCTCCTCCTCATCATCATCATCATCATCATGATCATGATCATCATCATCATCATCATCATCATCATCATCATCATCATCTTAATAATCATCATCACAATTATCATAATCAGCATCAACATCATCATCATCATCATCATCATCATCATCATCATCATCATCATCATCATCATCATCATCATCATCATCGTCATCGTCGTCGTTCTCCTCATTCCCAGCCTCCTCTTCCTCCTCCTCATCATCATTCTCGTCATCGTCATCGTCATCGCCATCATCATCAGCAGCAGTATCATCATCGTTCTCATCATCTTTCTCACTATCAGCATCATCATCAGCATCATCTCCATCATAATCATCCTCATCATCAACATTATCATCATTATTTGCAGCAGCATCATCATCAGCATCAACATCGTCGTCACCATCACCATCACCATCACCATCAATATCATCATCGTCAACATCATCATCGTCATCATCGTCCTCATCCTCATCCTCATGATCACCATCATCGTCATCGTCATCAGCATCATCACCATCATCATCATCGTCGTAGTCATCATCATCATCGTCATCATCATCATCACCATCATAATCATCATCATCATCATCATCATCATCATCATCATCATCATCCTCATCATCAGCATCATCATCATGATCATATTAACACCACCATCATCATAAGCATCTTCAGCATCATCATCATCATCCTCATCCTCATCCTCATCCTCATCATCATCCTCATCCTCACCATCACCATCATCATCATCATCATCATCATCATCATCATCATCATCATCAGCATCATCATCATCGTCATCGTCACCATCCCACCTGCTGCAGGGGGCGCGCGCGTGTGGGAAAAGAGCTGCGATCACCGTGCTGTCGCCGCTCTTGATGTCCCGGCCGTCCGGGAGGTCCTGGAGAATCCTGGGGCACCCTGGGCGGCTTTAGGGGCACCGAGGATCACCTGGACATGCCCGCATCTAGACGGCTGGGGAGGTGAGGATTGAGGAGGGAGCAGGCAAACTCATCGCTTCTGTCTGCTGTGTGAGACATCGCGCGGGAATACCTCTGCCCCGTGCTGGACACAAGGCGCCCCAGGTGTGCTCCACGGGCGTCTGGGCGGCAAACCACTCAACCTCCACACGCGCCTTCTCGAGAGGGAAGGCACTGCAGGCCTCTCGGACCTCCGCGTGGGCCCAACCAGTGGACGATCCTCCGCATTGGCCAGCTCTGGGAACCCCGGACCCAACAATGCTGACGTCTGACTCTTGATCCCCCCGATGGGCCCGCCGCCATCTTGCTTCCGCCAACTTCCGACGGAGGCAACGTGCGCCGTACGGCGGGGCCCTCTCTGGAACGGCGGACTTTTTCGAAGGATTGCAAAAAAACCCTGGGCTTTGCAAAAAAACCCTGGATTGCAAAAAAAACCTGGGTTTTTTTGCAATCCTGGTTTTTTTTTTGCAATCCTTCGGTACGACATGGATGCGACATATTTGGGAACTACATCCAGATGCCGAAGGGTCGATGCCTACCGGGCGGCGGCGATTAATATATTACGCCCTGTTGACCACACACTGTGGCGATGCCTTGGCTATCGCCATGGAAGGCATGACCCACAACAGAGCGCGATCAGCCCAAAGATCTGGGATCCATTCTGGTGGGCGAGTTTGATGACTGCTTGCCTGTCTCCTTTCCTGAACCACGCATGCTGTTCAGAAGTGAACGCATGGCGCACCGCGGAAGAAGGTCCCTTATGCCGTCTCCACCCTCGGAGAGCTGCCAGCTTGTTGGTTACCGCCGCGCTGCACCGAGGTGCCTGGCGTGGTCGTGGAAAAGCTGCTGCTTGCTGCAGCGTGTACATTTTTGGAAGAGGGGAACAAACATGTGCATAAACTGTCTGTCGGTGGTGCGCGCGGATTCCTTGGACCGGCGCTGTCCCGGCCTCCCTGGCGCGCGGAGCGCGCCAGAGGGGGCCCTAGAGGCGCCGCAACGGAGTCCAGCGCCGATCCAAGAAATCAGAGTGGAGCTCCGACAATTTATGCCTATGCCGTTGTTGTTCCTCGAATCCTGGAAAGGCCGCTGCCTGCAGTGTGCAAGTTCTCGCTGGTCATTGCGACGATTTTTGCTTTAAACAAAAATGTGCGGCCCCAGAAGACCGAATCCTTTGGGGCAATTTTTCGTTACGGATCCGATCCGCGTTCGGGGGTGCTAGTGCACGGTAACAGGCCCAGGGGCCGAAATCGATGAAAATCGCCAGGATTGAGCAACCCCAGCAGAGTTCCCTCACAGCACGGCCATGCGTTCCTTAGTGCAATTTCACAACAGATCGTGGCCGTCTGGGCATAACATGAAGCCGGTATTGAGGCGAGGGCACGATTCCTGAATCCGCCGACCCTCGCTTGCCGCGGGTGAGAAGGCGCGTGAGATGATTGGCTGCCCCGCTCCCCCTTTCCCCGCCCTCGGGAGCCAAAAACCGTATTCTAAGGGGTGGGGGGTGGGGCACGAGCTCGTCAACGCACCCTGGGGGCTCTCCGAAGCTTCCAAAGAGCCCCAAGGTGGCCCAATGAGCGCCGAGACAATCCGAGAGAGCTTCGGGACGGCCCCATGAGGGCCCCAAGAAGACCCCAAGACGGCCCAATGGATCCCCAAGAGGGTCCCAAAACGGCACCAAGGACCCCTGCGACAGCCCAGGAGGGCACCAAAGGGGGCCCAACGAATTTACATCTCGAGCATTTCCTGCCGTGATGGCCCCAAGAGCACCCCAGTCACACCTGGGGCGCCCTCAAAAAGGCCTCAAGAGAATTCCAAGAGGCACTCAAGATGCCCCCAAGAGGCCCCCCCCAACGCCAATCAGATGCCCCCAAGAGCCCTCCGAGAGTCTCCTGAGAGACATCTCAGGAGACCCTCGTATGCATCCCCGAGGCTCCTGACTCGCAGGCCAGGCGCGGTGGCACGACTCCTGACGAATGGGGGGTCGGCGGAATAGTGCAAATCTCTTGAACCAAATGCGCGGAAGTCTCGGGCGAAACGGCTTCTGGACTGGGCGGTCTGTAGGGCTCCCCGTCCGCCCCGTGGTGCTCTGCGGTGGCCCTCTTATGCCACTACCCTCTAGCGGAACGATGCTACGGCGGCGGCCTCGGCGACACGCCGTTCCTTGTGAGCGGATAGCGTGTCGCTCCGCTCCGCGGGGTGGGAGGTTCGGGAAGTTGACGCTTGGGGGGCGGGAAGTGCATGGCGTGTCGCGCTGAAGCGAGGTGGGCCAGAACCGGCGGAACAACAAACTAACCAAAAGTTCACGTCCGTTGGGGCAACATGTTTGGATCGTGGAGATCTGGGGTCGTGGAAAAACCGCTGCCCGCTGCAGTGTGCATGCCCCCGCCAGACATTGCAGGGCCGAGCGTGCTGCAGTGGGCATGGGGCGGAGCTGGTGTTCTGATCTGAAGGCCGCCACCGACGCCGCGCTGCCGCCGCCGTCGTCAGTGACACTCAGCAACTGCTCAGCAACTGCTGAAATCCGCCCTCCCCGAGGGAGCACAAGAAGACAAAACACAAATACTTATTCCAGCACAGGGTTGACTGGAGGCCTCTCGGGCCACTTCTTATGACGCTCAAGCTCATGAAGCTCGTTCTCCCCCTTCTCCTCGTCCTCCTCCTCGTCGCCGTGGTCCTCCTCCTCCTCCTCCTCCTCCTCCTCCTCCTCCTCCTCCTCCTCCTCCTCCTCCTCCTCCTCCTCCTGCATGCTCCTCCTCCTCCTCCTCCTCCTCATCCTCCTCCGCCTCCTCCTCCTCCTCCTCCTCCTGTTCCTATCCTCGTCCTCCTCCCTATCCTCCTCCCCTCCTCCTCCTCCTCCTCCTCCCTCCTCCTCCTCCTCCTCCTCCTCCTCCTCCTCCTCCTCCTCCTCCTCCTCCTCCTCCTCCTCCTCCTCCTCCTCTTTTCCTCCCCCTCCTGGATCCCCCTCCTCCCTCGCACGCGCTCCTGCATGCGCCCTCATCTGTCTCCTCCCCCCTTGATGCGAGCTCCCACGCGCGGGGAGGAGGAGGGAGGACGAACAGGCAGAGGAGGGAGGAGGAGGAGGAGGAGGAGGAGGAGGAGGAGGAGGAGGAGGAGGAGGAAAAGGAGGTGGAGGAGGAGAGGAGGAGGAGAGGAGGAGGAAGGGGAGGGGGAGGAGGAGGAGGAGGAGGAGGAGGAGGAGGAGAGGAGGAGGAGGAAGAGGAGGAGGAAGAGGAGGAGGAAGAGGAGGAGGAGGAGGAGGAGGAGGAGGAGGGGGAGGGGGAGGGGAAGGAGCAGGAGCAGGAAGAGGCGGAGAAGGAGGAGGAGTGTCATGAGTGTCATAGATCCAAGAACAGAACGGCGAGCGAGGTTCAACCGTCACCCTCGACCTCCCAAACAGGAGGAAGGGGCCCGCAGGCGCCAGCACCGACGGTCAGGGGAAAGGCAGATACCTCGTCGCTCAGCGACTCGCTTCCCAACCGGGACGGCGTGGTGCGTAGGGGGACAGCCGGTTCACCGCGTCACCGCGCAGTATTTCCCGACCGTCACCCCTGCCGAATCGGATGGCATGTGCAACTGGGTTTGTACCCCAGGGTGAGCGGACACAAGGTCCAAAGGGACTTCGGACCACATGGCCCCGCCTCTCAACCAAATGCACACTCCCCGTGCCTGGTACCCATCTCCAGGTCACGGGCGCAGCTAACGCGCCGCTGCCACGGGCAAAATGCCACGTGGCTGGTGCAAGAACGACAAAAGCCGGCTTATCTGCCCCCAGCCACCGCATGCAATTGACACTGACAGTGTGCTCCGAGGAGTGTGTGGCGCTTACACCTTGAGAACAGGTGCCAGGCCCCAGGAGGAGGAGGAGGAGGAGGAAGAGGAGGAGGAGGATGAGGAGGAGGGCGGATGAGAGGAGGAGGAGGAGGAGGAGGAGGAGGAGGAGGAGGAGGAGGAGGAGGAGGAGGAGGAGGAGGAGGAGGAGGCAGGGAGAGGAGGAGGAGGAGGAGGAGGAGGAGAGGAGGAGGAGGAGGAGGAGGAGGAGGAGGAGGAGGAGGAGGAGGAGGAGGAGGAGGAGGAGGAGGAGGAGGATGGGGATGGGGATGATACGGATGATGATGACCATGCTGCTGCTGCTGCTGGTGAAGAGGATGATGACGATGATGATGATGATGATGATGATGATGATGATGATGATGATGATGATGATGATGATGATGATGCTGATGATGATGATGATGATGACGAGGAGGAGGAGGAGGATCACGATAGTGGTGCCGATGAATTGGATTACGTTGATGATGATGATGACCGTCGGCGACAGCAACGATGCTGGTGGTGGTGCTGCAGCTGTTGGTGATGCTTATGATGATGACGTTGATGATGCTGATGATGATGATGATGCTGATGCTGCTGCGGCAGCTGATGATGATGATGATGATGATGATGATGATGATGATGATGATGATAAAGATGATGATGATGATGCTGATGATGATGATGATGATGATGATGATGAGGCTGCTGATGATGATGTTGGTGGAACTGATACTGACGATGGGAATGATGAGAATGGTGATGCTGACGAGGAGGATGGTGATGCTGGTGATGGTGGTGATGGTGATGGTGATGATGATGCCGATGACGATGGCGATGACTCTGGTGATGCTGATGCTGATGATGCTGATGATGATGATGCTGATGACGATGCTAACGATGAGGCTGGACATGACAGTGATGATGATGATGCTGATGATGATGCTGTCATGTCGATGGCGATGATGATGCTGATGATGGTGATCAGGATCGTGGTCAAGTTGGTGGCGAGTATGATGATGATGATGATGATGATGATGATGATGATGATGATGGTGCTGACGGTGGCGATGACGATGGTGATGATGATAGTGCTGATGATGCTAATGGTGATGATGCTGTTGATGTTGATGCTGATGATGGTGCGGATGATGGTGATGCTGATTATTATGCTCATGATGATGGTGATGCTGGTTCTGATGATAATGATGGTGATGATGGTGCTAATGATGATGCCGATGACGAGGATGATAATGATGCGGATGCTGCTGATGATGATGATGATGATGATGATGATGATCATCATCATGGTGATTTTGCTGCTGATGCTGATGCCGAGGATGGTGATTATGATGATGACGATGATGACGACGATGATGATGATGATGATGGTGATGATGTTGTTGTTGATGATAACGAGGAGGAGGAGGAGGAGGAGGAGGAGGAGGAGGAGGAGGAGGACATTGTGCCGCCGCTGCCGCCCGCGCTCTGCCGCCACTGGCGGCCGCGGCCGCCAAGCGCTCCCCCGTCGAGCCCCGCCCGGCGCCGCGTGGCGGCACGCGCGCCGGCGGCCTCGCGGGCACACGCGCCTGGTGCGCACTCGATCCGAGTGGGCCGTGGAAACGCCAAGTCGTCCCGTGTGTCGAGCGGGTGGTAATGGGCGGTGGCCTCACTGGGGGGGTTGGGGCCCCTCTTGGAGCCAGCAGGGGCCCAAGAGGGGCCCTACTTTGGGGCCCTTTCCTTCCCTCGCCCCCCATGTAGGTCACCCCCCGCTGCCACCCGCCCGAGCTTGTTTGCTTGCTGGTTGTTTGTGCACTGTTTTCGTCCTTCCGTTGCTATACCGCTTCCGGCGCCGTTTTTGTTGACGTTTGCGGCGTTGCTGTTTTACCCATCGAAATCACATTTTTTTGCATGCCAAATCCGAGCCGTTTTCGGACTGGTTCCGAACGTCTTTCGGATCCCTGGGCTCCCAAGGCCGCTTCGGTGAACCCTCTTTTTACTGTTTCGGTGAATCGTTGCTTCTGCCGCGTCACTATCAAGAGGAAACTCTTGGAAAACGGCACAAACACGGCCGTGCCGTTTCCAGCGCCCACTGAGCCTTCGACCTCCTCTCGCCCAGTCCTTCCCGCGTCGGGGAGACATCGCGGCGACGGAATTGTTCTGCAAACTCTCGGCCTCCGGGACTGTGGACAAATTAGGGGGCCACATGCGAGCCCTACCCCTTTCCCCCACGATTTCGGAGGGGGAGGGTGGGGTTCACTTCGTTCGGGAGCTCCCGAGCGAAGCGAACCCCACCCTCCCCCTCCGAAATCGTGGGGGGTAGGGTAGGGTTCGCATGTGGCCCCCTACCAACGGAAAGCTGGTCCCTGGGCAGGGGTGGAGACCTCCGGGGGTCGACGCTGTGAAGCTGTCGCTACCTCGGGGGGGATGGGGGTCTGGGCGGTGGGCACTCGCACTCGCTCCCAGGCCTTTGAAGGGGCCCTGGGACACACAAATAAATAAACACAAATAAGCAGATTCCCCATATTTTCCTATATTTTCTGGGTTTCTGTCTTCCCCCCCCACTTCCCATATTCTTTGGGGAATCGACGATTAATTGTGTCTGTGTGTGTTTTTTTCCCCTCCTGAGCCTTGGGGTCCCAGACAGCCGGCGCCTCGAGAAAATCAGGGCCGGGACCGGGTAGGATGAGGACAGATCCAGATCGGGATGCATCGGGAATCTCTGAGGGCTGGCAGCTCTGGAGGACGCCGCGGGCGCCGCAGCGGCCGTTGCAGAGCGCCCTGGGACGCTCGGAGAGCGTTCCAAGATGCTCTGGGGCGGTTTATCCTCATCCTAGGCTTGCCCACAGGACGGATTTGGGCGCCCGAGTTATCCGGGGTAACTCGGGTCCGGGGTAACTCGGGTTTGGACTCCCGAAGCAGGAACCCGAGTTAGCCCTGACCCGAGTAACCCCTGATGATGTGGGGCTCTGGACGCCCGTATTATCCGGGGTAACTCGGGTCCGGGGTAACTCGGGTTCGGACTCCCGAAAAACGAACCCGAGTTAGCCCTGACCCGAGTTACCCCTGATGATTCGGGGCTCTGACGGTTGGGCGTTGCTTAATGGGGGGGTCACAAATGGGGGGGTCAGAAAAGGTCCCCTTTCGTGCCCCTTTCGGGCCCCTCCAGAGCCCCAGGGGGCTCGTTTAGGTACCGTTTGGGTACCTTTTCGAACCACCCTCGCCACCCCCCCATTTATGACCCCCCCATTACGCAACGCCCAAGACGGATGTTCTTCGTGGTTTCCGGCCCCTGGTGGCCCTCGCTAGGCACCGGGCCGCCCGTCAACGGCACAGGAGGGAACGCCAGCCCGCGGGGGAGGGGGTCGAGACTTCAGGGGCCCCGTGTTGACACAATCGAGACATCGGATGTCCAGGGTCGGATCCAGACATCCATGTGTGCACTCTCTTATGCGCGCCCCCAGGGACCGAGACCAGGCCGGCAGAGGTTTAAACGGAGGAAGAACGTCGGGATTTGGCAAAGCATGTCGTCGGAGACCGGGGGCGGGGGAGAGATCATCCAGAGCCACACCTGCAGACTGCAGCTCGTCTCCCTCCCTGCCACCACGCTCAGTCGGGCTAGCAGTCGCTGGGAAGGCTCTCGATCACGATCGGCACTGCCATCTCAAAGAAGATGCCCAGCGGGCGCCACTCGATGCTGTGCGCGGCGGCGAGGGCCGTCCACGCGCGGTACTCGCCGTCCACATGCCAACCTTTGTAGTTGAACAGCTCGTCGAAGACGATGATGGTTCCTGGGACCAGCTGGCACCTCAGTGACGCAAACACCTCCCGCGCAGACGCGAACAGATCCATGTCCGCGTGCAGGAATGCCACGGGCTGGGGCACGGGCGACTCCTCCAGGAACTTCGGCAGCGTCTCGCCAAAGAACCCGACGTGCAGTCTGGGAGGGAGAAACATCGGCATACGCAGGAAGCTTTGAACCTCCGACAATTTATGCCCATGCAGCTGCTCTTCTTCCAAGCGCGTGGACCTGGAAACGGCAATGCGGCTCGGACAGATCGGCGATAGGCCCCCGCGCGTGCCCGGGCAGGGTGGTGCAACCAGACCCCGATCGGCGAGGAGTGGGAGACTGGAGTCAATGATCTCCCTCCTCCCTCCTCCCTCCTCCCTCCTCCCTGGAGGAGGGAGGGGGGAGGGAGAAGGGGAGAAGGGGAGGAGGGAGGAGGGAGGCCCCCCTCTCGTTACCTCTGAGACCTGACGTTCTCGGGCGAGGGCCAATGAGATGACGACGGTCCGGCTCTCGCGCCCAGCCCACATCGCCTCAAGATCGGTCCCAGGACCCCTCCTGGGGTGACTCGTGCTTCGAGGCGGATCCAGCCGTGGCGACCTGAAGACCCCAGGAGGCCCAGAAACGGCGACATCCAGCAGGGAGGGCCGCCGTTGTCTCGACTCGCCCCAGAGTCCCGACCGCTTACCCCGGAGACCATGCTCCATCCCGGATCCACTCTGCAAAGCAGCGGGTCGCACGCGAGATGGCACCGCGACCCTGCGCCGCAGCCTACGCGGGTCGCCAACGCGGCACGCCACATTGGAGACGAGGGCGCTTGCGCTCGCCCCTACGCTGGCAGCGCACGCGCACGTGCCAGTGAAGACGGGCCCGCTGCTGCTCGCCGCTCTCCTTTGAAGGGGCCCCAGGACACACAGATAAATACACACGAGTAAAAACAAATCCCGCACATCTTCCCATACCTTCTGGGTTTTTTCTGCCTTCCCCCCCCCACTTCCCACATTTTCCAATATTTTTTGGGGGCATCGACGCTTCATTGTGCCTGCGTGCTTTTGTGCCCCCCTGCTCCCTGCACGGCCCGATGGGCCCGACCACGGGCCCCCGGAGCCCGAGCGCGAGGGAGCGGACACCGTGGCCGACCAAAACTCTCTCGCGGCGGTCGGCCGCGCACGCGGGCGCCAGCGCGGTCGACCGCCGGCGAGCCGCGCGCGGCCAGGGCTTTTTTGTGGGCCCCGGAAACGGCAGGGCCGTTTTTTCACCGTTTCCAGCAAAAAATCCCTTGAAAAGGGAAACGGCAAAAAAAAACGGCGACCGGAACCGGCAAGACAACGGCTCCAGGACTGGAACTGGAGCCGGAGCCAGTCAAACAACGGCGACGGAACCGGTAAAAAAACGGCGTCGGAACCAGCAACAAAAACGGCAAAACGGAGCCGGTAACAAAACGGCCCTGTCGTTTCCAGGGCCCACTAAGGGCCATGGCACACCAGACAGGACTTACCAGCCTGGAACATATCCCTATCCCTGTGCTGGGCACCTCCTCATCACGATGCCAAGCTCAGGGATTCCCCTATTTTTGGAGGGCGCATCCCGAAGGTTGTCATCGCCTTTTGGCGTGTCACTCTTAGGGATAGGGATAAGTTCGAGGCTGGTCAAGGATGGGGAAGGCCGAGGGTGGCCGCGGGGGGGGGGGGGGGGACGCGTGGGGGGATTGCAACAAAAACCAAGGATTGCAACAAAAACCGAAGGATTGCAACAAAAACCAAAACGAAGGATTGCAACAAAAACCGAAGGTTTTTGGTTTTTGTTGCAATCCTTCGTTTTTGTTGCAATCCATCGGTTTTTGTTGCAATCCTTCGTTCAGGGGGAGGCCCCCGGGCGCCGAGGCTCCGCACCACGAGGAGCACGCTGGCAGCCCCGGGCACTGAAGACCAGTGCCCGCACCACGAGGAGTGCGCGGGCGCGGCCTCGGGCACCGAGCAGCAGGGCGTCCAGAATCCCCTACAGGGGGATTCTGGACGAAGAGTAAAAAACAGTCGAAGAATAAATTTTGGACGTAAATTTTGGACGTAGATTTTGGACGTAGATTTTGGGATTTTGGACGTAGATTTTGGACGTAGATTTTGGATTCCTGGACGAAGAATAAAAAACAGTCGAAGCGTGCCCCAAGATGGCAAACAGATCATCGAACAGAAGTCCCCAGACGATTGTTTGACTACTTTTGCCTATGCCTCCTGTAGGGGGACGTGCCCGAAATAAGCCGAGGACTGGTGTGTGTGTGTGTGCTGCAGGGTGTGCGGTCGGCCCCGGCTGCCGAAGGCGGGGGCAGCACGGGCCCCCATGGCCCAAGCTCCAAGCCGTTATGATTTTTGCATGATGACGTCGGCTCAACCCAGAGCTTCCAGAAATCCAACGCATCGAACAAATCAAGACGGAAGTTGTTCCCAATGTTTCCCTACCTATAGCTCTGCCCAGAGGGCTCTTACTCTCTTTCTGAAAGGGGCCGGGCAGTGCAACTCGCCCCGGGCGGTTCCCCGAACCCTGGTAGCGGTTCCCCCAGTCCCCTGGGAGCTTTAGCTTTAGCTTTAGCTTTAGTTTTAGCTTAGCTTCAGCTTAGCTTTAGCTTAGCTTTAGCTTAGCTTTACTGATACTACTAATGCTGCTTTCCTAGGGGCTCCAACTCCTGGGTAGGGTCGCACTAGGATAATTGGTCTCTATAGGGGCCGTCGCCGGGCCCTGGGACCGTCAAAAAACGACTCAAGATGAAAAACCAGTCCTGGGGAATGGGTCGAGACTTCCGGGGATCCCGTATTAAAAAAATCACGACGTCGGATCTCTGGGTTCTCGAACGGGGCCTGACGTTCTCCAGCGCCTGCAGAAACTCGGGCGGCCGACCCTCCGAGCTGAAGGTCTCCGCGCCTGATGATGATGTTGTGGTTGATGATGATGATGATGATGATGATGTTGTTGTCGATGACGATGATGATGGTGATGATGAACGTGATGATGCTGATGATGATGATGCTGATGATGATGATGCTGTTGTTGATATTGTTGATGATGATGACGGTGATGATCGCACGTAGCCTGGTGAGCCACGTGTCTTTGTCTCCGGCAGCGAGCGAGCGAGCGGGCCGCTGCAGCCAGTACCTCAAGGTGCGCGTTGTAATGTGCAGGAGGCGTGGGTCAAGGTGGCCGCACCCTCAGCATGTGGTAAAGTTTGAACGCCAATGCGATGAAAAAGACAGCACGCTCCCGCGATGATGATGATGATGATGATGATGATGATGATGAGGAGGATGATGATGATGATGATGATGATGAGAATGATGATGATGATGACGGTGATGATCGCACGTAGCTTGGTGAGCCGCGTGTCTCTGTCTCCAGCAGCGATCGAGCGAGCGGGCCGCTGCAGCCAGAACCTCAAGGTGCGCGTTGTAATGTGCAGGAGGCGTGGGTCAAGGTGACCGCATCCTCAGCATGTGGTAAAGTTTGAACGCCAATGCGATGAAAAAGACAGCACGCTCCCGTATGATGAAGATGATGATGATGATGATGATGATTATGATTATGATGATGATGATGATGATGATGATGATGATGATGATGATGATGATGATGATGATGATGATGATGATGATGATGCTGACGATGATGATGATGATGCTGATGCTGATGCTGATGATGATGACAATGATGATGATGATGCTGATGATGATGATGATGATGATGATGATGATGATGCTGATGATGCTGATGCTGATGCTGATGATGACGATGATGATGATGACTCCGCGCCGTACTTGTGCCACCCCTGCGGGATGCCGTGGAAGGAGTCGAAGCCGTGCAGCGTGGCGGCCGGGGCGAGCCTCCGCAGGTGCTGGGAGACGAAGGCCAGTGACCTCTGCTTGTTCCAGGAGCCTCCCTTCCTCCTCCTCCTCCTCCTCCGCCTCCTCCCTCCTCCTACTCGTCGTCGTAAACCTCCTCCTCCGCCTCCTCCTCCTCCTCCTCCGTCCTCCTCCCTCCTCCTCCCCACTTTCTCTTCAGCCTCCTCCTCCTCCTCCGCCTCCTCCTCCTCCTTCCTCTTCCTCCTTCCTCCTCCTCCTCCTCCTCCACCTCCACCTCCGCCTCCGCCTCCTCCTCCTCCTCCACTTCGTCCCCCTAATCCTCCCCATCTTCCTCCCTCCTCCGCCTCCTCCTCCTCCGCCTCCTCCTCCTCCTCCATCCTCCTCCCTCCTCCTCGCCCTCTGGGTGTACGTAGGTGGTTAGATGTTTTGTTTTGTTTTGTTGTTTCTTTCTTTCTCTCTCTCTCTCTCTCTCTCTCTCTCTCTCTCTATCTGCCAAAAACCCTCCTTCCTCTGCTCGGGGGAGGGGTTCATCACTGTTCCCTAAATGTACACCCCCTCCCCCAGCTGGGCGACCGGCGGCCAACCAAGAACCATGATCACCCCGCCACACCATCCTTTTCAACAAATCATGCAAAGCGCACTACCTCCACATTTGGAGCCTGCGCGGCCAACCCGATGCGCCCCCCTCCTGCCATCCCGGCCCAAAAACAATGCAAAAAACGCTTTGGGGCAAAGTCTTGAATTAGGTTCGTGAGGCACGCGAACATGTTGTATTGTTTTAAACAGGGACGGCGGGGGTGCCAGAATATTGCCTTCTGTGCGCAGGGCCACCACCCCTAACAAAAAACAGTACAGCATGCACCTCGCAGCAAAATCTGGATCATGCGCGGCCACCCCGCGATCACTATCAAATGGTTTTGACAGGGACGGCGGGGGTGGTGGCGTATGGCCTGCTGTGCGCAGGCCCACCAAACACAATGATGGGCATTGGTTTACGACAAGAAGGGTGGGGGCCGACATGTTTTCCGTTGTGTGCTGTCACGTGCACTGGCGCACCTGACACACTTGCACGTGCCCCGAACGTGGCGCACTTTGCGCGGCTGGAGTCTGCGGCACACCTGGCGCACGCGGAGCACGTGGCGCATCTGGCGCACCAGCCATGCCTGGCACGCTCGGGCCCCAGGGGTGCCTGGCGCGCGTGGCGCGTCTGGCACGCGCGACGCACCTCGCCCCAGCGTCGCGCACATGGGGTCCGTTTTGGTTCCCAGTAGCTGCCCATCCAAAGACGACTGCTGAACATGCTCAGGCCCGGGTGTTACTCATGTGTTGGGAGGGCGGGTGGGAGTGAGCCAGGCGGCTTGCTGACCAGGAGGTGTCTTGATCACTGTTCCCTATTCGTATACACCCTCTACCCCAGGCGACCGGGAGCCAACCCAGGTCCATTCGCCCCCCAACCATCCCTGGTAAACAAAAAACAATACAACTCCCACTCTGCCCACACCATCCCTTGTACAAAACAATATAGAACACATTCTGTCTCCAAATTCGGAACATGCGCACCGAACCCGATGCGGCCTCCCCACACCATCCCTGTCAAAAATAATACAGAGTCCGCTTGGCGGCGGCGGCGGCTGCGGCGGCTGCGGGGGCGGCGGGGGCGGCGGGGGCGGCGGCGGCGGGGGCGGCGGCGGCGGCGGCGGCGGCGGCTGCGGCGGCGATAGCGGTGGCGGCAGCGGCGGCGGCGGCAGCGTCGGCGGCAGCGACTGCGGGCGGCAGCGGCTGCGGCGGCGGCGGCGATTAGCAGCGGGGGCGGCGGCGGCGATTTGGCAGCGGGGTGGCGGCGGCGGCGGCTGGCGGGGGTGGCGGGGCGGCGGGGGCGGCGGCGGCGGCGGCGGCGGCGGCGGGGCGGGCGGCGTTGGCGGCAGCGGTGGCGGCGCGGCGGCAGCGTCGGCGGGCAGCGACTGCGGCGGCGGCGGCGACGGCAGCGGCGGCGGCGGCGGCGGCAGCGGTGGCGGCAGCGACTGCGGCGGCAGAGGCTGCGGCGGCGGCGGCGGCGGGGCGGCGGCGGCGGGGGCGGCGCGGTGGCGGGCGGCGGCGGCGGCGGCGGACAGCGGCGGCGGCGGCGGCGGACAGCGGCGGCGGCGGCGGCGCGGCAGCGGCGGCGGCGGGCGGCGGCGGCGGCGGCGGCGGCGGAGGCGGATGCGCCCCCAGTAGCTGCCCATTCAAAGACGACTGCTGCATATGCTGCGGCTCGGGCCAGGTTCGGGTGCTACGTATGTGTTGGGAGGGCGGGTGGGAGTGAGCGAGACGGCTTGCGGGCGGGGGGGAGACTTGACCCCTCCCCCATACCCCCTACCCACCTCCCACCACCTTCCCAGGACATCCAGCGAGGCGTTGTTGCTGTTCAATCAACGGAATCCCAGATGCCGAAACGAAGGAAACATAGGCAAAATGGACAACAAAATGGCCAAGCCCAAAGGTACCAATACCGCTACTCTCCAGACCTCTCCCTCGGTGCGTTCTGACCAGAATTTCGATGCGACTTCAGCCGTGGCAGCGAAGGCATCCCAGGGAGCCCAGACGACGAAAACGTGGGAGTGGTAGATGATGATGGTGATGCTGATGCTGATGCTGATGATGATGATGATGATGATGATGATGATGATGACGATAAGGATAATGATAATGATAATGATAATGATGATGATGATGCTGATGATGATGATGAAGATGATGATGATGATGCTGATGATGATGAGTATGATGATGATGAGGATGATGAAGATGATGATGATGATGCTGGTGATAATGATGATGCCCGTGATGATGATGGTGGTTGTGTTGATGATGACGATGATGACGATGCGGATGATGATGATGATAAAGACGATGGCGATGGCGATCGCGACGACGAAAATGTTGATGGTGATGCTGGCGATTGTAGTGATGGTGATGATGATGATGATGATGCTGATGATGGTGGTGGTGGTGGTGGTGGTGGTGATATGGATGACGACATTGATCATGATACTGATGCTGACGATGATGCTGCTGATTATGTACATGATGATACTGACGATGATGATGCTGATACTGATGCTGATGATGATGAGTACGATGATGAGGATGGTGATGATGAGGTTGATGGTGATGATGATGATGGTGGTGATGATGGTGATGCTGATGCTGATGCTGTTGATGATGATGATGCTGATGATGATGATGATGATGTTGTTAAAGATGATGATGACGATGATGCTGCTGATGATGTTGATGATGATGTTGATGATGAGGATGATGGTGATGATGATGATGATGCTGCTGATGATGATGCTGATGCTGATGCTGATGCTGATGATGATAATGATGATGATGATGATGATGATGCTGATGCTGATGCTGATGCTGATGATGATGATGATGATGATGATGATGATGATGATGATGGTATCGGTACCTCTTCCTCCTCCGACAAGAAACATGCCGTCGGAGATCAATGCCCACCCGGCCCCGAGGAGGCCCGGGGACCGCCCGGTGGCGACGCCGAACTCCAGCCAGAGCCCGCCGAGCTGCCCCAGCGGCGCCGCCAGCTCGGCCGCGGTCACCATCATGTCCATCCTCGGGGGGGGGGGGGTCTTAGCGGGTCCTCCTACAGGCGGATGTTGGAGAAAAACTAAACATGGCCGTAAGGTGCCCCTGGGGTCTCCAAGCAAGCCCCCGCGGCCTCCAGAGCACCCCTCACGAGGCCCAGGGGGCCCCAGGGCTCCAACATTGAGCGGAGAGCTGGGGGCACCTTGGGCCAGGAACACCTTCAGCAACTTGACAAGGGGGCTCCCTGGGGTTCTCCGGGTCCCTCTGGTCTTCTATCATCCTCCTCCTCATTCTCATTCTCCTCCTCCTCCTCCTCCTCCTCCTCCTCCTCCTCCTCCTCCTCCTCCTCCTCCTCCTCCTCCTCCTCTTCCTCCTCCTCCTCCTCCTCCAGCAGCCCCCGAACTCTTGGCCGCCCCTGGCATCCAGCAGCGCGTGGGCACCAGGGGCGGCTCCAGGGCTGCCGCGGGGCCCTGCGGCCTCGGGGCGCTCGCCCACCAGGCGGAGGGCTCGTCCGCGAGGGCCGGGGGGCGTCCGCTGGCCAGGCCTCCTCGACGTGACGCGCTGCAGTCCCGGCGTCGTGCTTCGACTTCGGCCAGGGATGGCGGCGCGCGCGGGGGATGCGGGGGAAAGAGGGGGAGATTTCTTCGAAGGAGGCTTGCCTCTTAGAGGGCGCGGGCGCTGCATCTCCAGATGAGGCCCGCGCCTTCTAAGGAACAGCCGCCTTCTAAGAAGCCTTCTCCCCTTTCACCTACTCTCCTCTGCGCGTGGCTCACGAAGTTTTCCATCCTCGGGATGCTTTTCACGGGCTACGCCTCGTCGGGAGCGTTGGGGATGCCTGAATCGTCCCGAGCGGCAGCCGGAAGTCCTGGCACGAAACCAGTTGTTGAAATCCTGGCGGTCTTCCTTGATATCGGCCTCTCTGGTCACGTTGTCGGGCACCAGGGCCGTCGAAAACGGATCAGGGCTGAAGTGCGACCCCTGGGGAATGGGTCGGAACCCCCTAGAGCCGCGCATAGAGAAGATCACCTCGTCGGATGCTTAGGATTAGGTCGGGCATGTCCTCCTACAGGCGGAATTTGGAAGAAACAATAGAAGATAGCACAGGACCAATCAAAACAAACAAACAAATATGGAAAAATTGTCCCCAGACTATGTTTTGACTATTCTTGGAAATTCCTCCTGTACATGGACATGCCCGACTTCAGCCTAGGACTGACCACTTCCCCGATGTCTGGCTGGGCACATCCTGGGCCCGAGATCGGTGTGCATGCCCTCACTGGCTTGGCCAAAGAGGCGTAGACACCGACGCCTTGGCCTAGACTAGGCCGAAGGGGAGGAAGAGATCAAGGAGGAAGATCGAGGAAAAGGAAGAGGAGGATCAAGTAGGATCGAAGAGGAGGAGGAAGAGGAGGAGGAGGAGGAGGAGGAGGAGGAGGAGGAGGGGGAGGAGCCGAGCATGGGAACGCGAGTCTGGCCGCCCTGCGGCCGATGCGGCCGCTGCGCCCGACGCCAGCTCAGCCCCTGCCCACAGGCGCTCCCTCGAAGGTATGTTGATCCCCGTGGCCCAGCGGGGCTGGGGCAGGAGGTCGGCTCACGCGTGGCAGGGCGCGCGTGGAACGCGAGGATCGCAGCCCCGCCTTCGCAGCGGCCTCCGCCTCCACGGCCTCCACCGAGACCTTCGCCCGCAGTGAGTGGGAGACCGTCGAACCGATGAAGATCTGCTCGGCAGGCTCGTTTGTCGTGTCTACGACGCCCAGCCGCGCCAGCGGGCAAGCGGGGACATCCGCGCCAGAAGCACGAGCAATCGCCCAAGACAGGCGCTCGCACTGGAGGTAGTGCGCGAGGCTGTCGCTGCAGCCCTCGCACTTGAAAATGCAATTCTTCTCCCCCCTCTTATTGATGATCCTGCGGGGCGCGAGCCAGGCGAACGAGAGTGCCCGCGTCCAGGCGGTTGCCCACGACGGCGGCAGCTTCTTCATCTTCTTACTGATCTCGCCGAAGATGCCGACGTTCAGCGCGAGGAAGTCGGCGTGCTCTGGGATCTCGAGCGTAATCCTCCGGGCCAGGGAGGGGCCGATCGTGTCTGGACTGCGGGCGATCATCGCTGCCTGGTACGCATTCTTCTGGACCGCCCCCACTTGGCCATTGGCAAATGCGGTCTGAGCCGCCTCCAGCGCCGGCTGCAGGAGCTCCTTAGAGCAGTAGCGGTGCGTTGAGGTGGCTGTCTTCGCCTGGTGCGGCGCCTTAACGAAGGGGCCCATCTTCCACCGCGATGGCGAGAGATGGTGAGCACCGCGATAAGCTCCTTCAAACGTCATCGCATCGCCGCGCTGCTCAAGCCCCTGGCGCAGCCGCTCGCGGACCCCCGAGAATTGCTTGAACGTCGACGTCGCCGCTCTGACGATTGTGGAGAGGGGCGTCAGCTGGAGGGGCCTCGGCGCAGGGCCGCCCCGCTGCGGCAGACGCGCCCGGCCCCACAGCCTGAAGCATCCATTCGGGAACCTCGGGGCCGAGGACTTGATCCAGCTTTCGCGCTTGAAGAGCTTGTCAGGCAGCGTCGCGCATTCTCCCAGATAACCTAAGAACTGGCAACGACCTGGTACTGAAGAAAAAGACCGTGCCCATCGTGGGGGCGTCGCTCGCACTGAATTGCTCGGTCCTCCACAGGAGGGTTTGAACGGCCTTCTCGAGCGCGAGCAGCTCTGTTGCTACTGGGCCAATGAATGCGCCCAGGTAGGCCGGGCTACCGCACGTGTGGAACTCCTGGAGGCGCGGTGCCAAGGTGGCCAGCGCCTCTCGGAGATGCAGCTTGAGCTTCTCATCGCCTTCGTCTGCCAGGAGGATGATGCGGCACTCGGCGGGCGTCGACGCGAGTCGCGCCAGGGCCCCCATGAGGGCCGTCGCGACAGCGAGGATGGGCAGGTGCTTGATGGCCGCGAGGGCGAGCCCCAGATCGCCAGCTCAGGCGCGGCAGAGCCCGTGGCCTCTGCGCCCCAGTGCCTCTTCCAAGTTAAGCAGGGATCAGGCCGCCCCCCCCCCCCCCCATAGCATTAAGAGCGCCGCTCCAGCCGCAGCCTTGAATGATGACAGATCGGATGTAGAAAGGCGGCATATATTTACCAGCGCGCGGTGCACCAGCCTTCATGTCGCGGCACATCGCGTCGGAGAACAGCACCGCCTGCGGTGCACCCGTGGCCTGCAGCGCCAGGCGGATGAACTGATGCGCGCAACTGGGGAAGGCCTGGGCGATGTCCATCGACGCGAGGACGGGCAGCTTGCTCCACGCGTCATGGTCCGCCGACGCGATGAGGCTCTCCGCGTCGAGCTCCAGGGCGTGGCGCCCTGGTGGATGACCCCCCCCCCTGCGATGCTGGGGCGCGCTGGGCTGCGACCGTGGCCGTCGCGGCGATCATCGTGCTGCCGATCGTCTTCAGCAGCGTGTTCCTGCGACCGGTCATCCTGACTTTGGATGGATCACAATGGCAGCCGAAGTGTTCAGCATCGCCCGGTTCTTCCCCTCTGGACAAGAACGCTTGGGCCGTCGCGCTGGCTTCTCATCTGATAGTAAGCATCCTCCCAACGTCCAGAACATGACCTCCCAGAGCGTCTCCGTGGCCTTGCAGTGCGAGGACCATGCCATGTATGGGGGGCCATCCAGTCCAGTTGAGGTGGTCGAAATCCACTTGGCGAACCTCTGCAGCGTCTCGTAGTCGGGAGGAGCGAACTGGCTGAAGTCGACCTTGGGCGCGAACTCTGTCAGGTAGGTGGTCGCAGCCTCGAGGTCCACGTGCTTGCCTTGGAAGACAGGTTGCCAGTGCTCGACGAGCTTCCCGAGCCGCTTGTTGGGCCCCAGCACTGCGGCCTCGCTCGTCTTGACACTGGTGAGCGCCAGCCGCTTGCTGATCGGGTTCCAGAGCTGCACTTTTCTTTGCAGAGCCTGAGCCTGGACACGCGCTTGCATGGGGTGAAGGCGACCCCTTTGACGGGCAAGCTCGATCGCCTCCCACCGGCGGTCAGCATCCTGCCGAAAGAGGCTGCTGGCCCACTCCTCGGACTTGGCGGGGTCGATCAGCGCCGCCCTGCAATTCAAAATGAATGCGTGGTCCTCGGCAATAATACGGGCGCGCAGCAGTCGCGAAGCCGGCGGGAGATCCTGCCGCCAGACAGCACGAGCAATTGACTTGGCGACCTGGAAAATAACTTCGCCTCGAGCAGGGCCCCCTCCTGAATCTTGCCAGGCGCTTCGCGCGCGATCTCCCTCAGCGGTGGCGCGGCCCTCAGTGGTCGAGTAGGTGGCGCGCGCCTGCCCAGGTCATCGCCGTCGAAGATGGCTTCAGCAATCTGCTTGACGGCGGCGGACTTGCCAATGTAGGGTGCGATCGGCTGGTTCTCCTTCGGTTTCTCATCACTCATGCAGAGAGAAATAAGCGCGTCAGCGTGGTCGCTTACTCGCTTTCGCGAGAGCTCTGCAGGAGTGGAACGCGCAATAGATGCGGCCGCTAGCTGGATCATCTGGCCGTCCTGATGGTCCTCGAGGTGGCCTCCGTCCGCTCCTGGCGGTCCTCGAGGGAGCCGACCCGACTGTGGAAGGCGTCCACCTGCTTCTGGAAGGCGGTGCGGGTCGCGCCGATCTGCTGGCCGACGGCGATGGCGATGTCCTTCTCGATCTTCGTGTGGAGTCCGTTGATCCCCGCCTGCGCAGCAGCCAGGGCCTCGGCGATGCACTATGCACTTAGTGGAGTCGCGGACGGCGGCTGTGACGGACTGCTTGAGGCTGTCCTTGATACCTCCCTCCATCCTGTCCATCTTGTTCGCGAGCTCGTGGACGAAGGCCAAGGAGGCGTAGTCGTCGAGCTCGGACCCCTCACCGGGCGTAGGGGTGCGTGACCGATCACCCCGACGGCCATCAGCACCAGAAGTAGAGCCAGCAGCTGAGCCATTCGACTTGAATTTGCTGGTGCCGCTCTTGCGGAGCGAGCCCTCCCCAGTAGACTTGGCGGCACCGGCAACGCCCATGGAGAGGACACTGGTGACCGCAGGAACTGGAAAGACCTCAGTTTACCCGCGGCCAACAGTGCCCGAAAGCGACTGCCGCGGGTGCTCCAGCAAGAACTCACAGAGAAACCGGGGTCTGGCCTCGGGCAGGAGGTGTCCCTTTCCAGCCCAGGGTACAGCATCATCTTGAGCCACAAAGGCTACGGTAGGGGGAGGAGGAGGAGGAGGAGGAGGAGGGGGAGGAGGAGGAGGAGGAGGAGGAGGAGGAGGAGGAGGAGGAGGAGGAGGAGGAGGAGGAGGAGGGAGGGGAGGAGGAGAGGAGGAGGAGGAGGAGGAGGAGGAGGAGGAGGAGGAGGAGGAGGAGGAGGAGGAGGAGGAGGAGGAGGAGGAGGAGGAGGAGGAGGAGGAGGAGGAGGAGGAGGAGGAGGAGGAGCAGGGAGCAGGAGGAGGAGGAGGAGGAGGAGGAGGAGGAGGAGCAGGAGGAGGAGGAGGAAGAAGAGGAGGAGGAGGAGGAGGAGCAGGAGGAGGAGGAGGATTTTCCTCGGAGGCCCTCGAGGCAGAACAGAGCAATCCCGCCTAACCCGATCGGCGGGAGGCAGCTGCAGCTTCTTCCCGCGCACGAACGCGGGCCGCCAGAGCCTCCATGCCAGGAGTTGACACGAGGCGCAGGCGGGAGGCCGTCGGTTTACCACCTTGTGTGGTTGCGGCCTCAAGGACAGCCTCGGCAGAGCGACGGCAAGGGTCCGTGACACGATTATCATTGTAAAAGTGAGGATGGAGCCCCTGCTTGACTCGGAAGAAGGTCTGGGATCTCTTACCCAGCTTCCCAAGACACCGCCCAGCCAGCAAAACACACCTTTTCGAAGAGTAGGCACCACACCTATAGCAAAACACTAAAGGTTCCTGGGCCACATTGTCAATCATCGCACAAGCTAGGAGGTGCCCCCGTTCCTCGGCATCCTTCAGATTCCGAAGGGCTGTGGGGACCCCTTTGCACCCTACCATCGATCTATCCTGATCCCAGGTGATCGAGAAACACTTCGTGCACCTCCAAGCTACCCCAGGGTCAATCTCGCGCCAGTCGTGCCAACTCGGATCTCTGAAAGCCGTCGTCCGAAGGCCTCTGGCAACGCGACGGAACTCCATCTTGGGGTAGCAGGAGAGCACAGCATCAAACATTCGAACTAAATCTTTCACACGCTTCACGCACACATCAAGGGCCTCGAGGTCTTCTGTCGGGGCCCCTGGGTGAAGTGTCAGTGCGTGCTTGGCTAACCTATCAGCATCAGCATTTCCCAGGGCAATGCGACGCTCCAAAATCGGTAAAGCCAAAATCACCTCCTCAGACCTGTGGGCAGGGGTGTAGGAGGCAGGTCCCAGACAGCCCTAGCATTGTGCAGATTAACGGCACCAGAGCAGTCGCTGTGAGGGGTGGCAGGGTCATCTATGACACAGCTAAGCGTAGCCATACCAAGGTGCTCCGCCGACTGCGGAGTCTGGAATAAGGTGGGCCATACTGTGCCCATCATCCGTGCCTGAATCTTGTATTCGGGGCCAGGTGCCAGGAACACAGCACCGAACGCCGCGCGTTGGAGCTCCTTAAACACCTGCTGAGTTGCTGAGCCATCGACCACGGGCTCACACCCACGGGACAGCTCAAGAAAATCTTCAAAACTGATTTCCTGGCCCTCGGAATCCTGAAAAATCGGGTCGAGGTTCCAGGACGGACCAGGGACCACAGGCTGAGGCACAATGAGCCTCGACCAAAACAAAAGTTCCTGGGGCTCGGCAGCTTTCACCTGATCAATCAACTCCTGACTGACATGCTCGAGCCTCTGTTCGGCAACACTCGGACAGAGCCATTGCCGATGGAACAGGGAGTCGGGTTCCCCGCACAAAGGACAATCCCCCCCGTGGTCATACCCGCACGCTCTCAACCGATCTCCCGTCCAGCAGGCACCTGAAAACACTGCCGAGAGCCCATATTTTTGTCTGGCCGTGGTCTTACGTGAACGGAAAAGCTCAGCGACAGGGTCTGGGCAGACTCGGGCATCATTGAAATCATCTAAATCAGTGGCCATCTTGCGCTCAAGGGCTCTCTGCACACCAGCCTCGAGCTGCTTGGCCACTAAAGCTGGGGAGGTGTACATTAAATCAACCACACGATCGCGGTCATCTCTCCACAGCGCAAAGTTATCTGCACGCCACCCAATACGATGGAGGGAGAGGAGCATTCTATGCACTGGACCTTTAGACTTACGCCAGACGGTGGGGCCTAACTCAGGAGAGGAACTCGATATTGTACGCCATATCCGAATGTGATCCCGAAAAGAGAAATGGCACACCGTGGGCCCCGTGAGGCTCTGCCAGAGGCTGTTCGACCACTGAAGTGCTGGGGCAACCGCCTGACGCCACGCAGGGTCTCCATGAAGTACACACTTCGCTGTCAGGCTGGCTCCCCGATGAGCAGGGGACTTGCCTGACATGAGCACAGAACGTAAAGAAGCCAACTCATGATCAGAAACTCCTAGGACCATGCTACCGAAACCTGCTGCTGGCCGTACTCCTGCTACATATATCTTGTTAATACGCGTACGGTCCCTGGGAAGCTTCTTCTTATAGTGCTGGAGTAGCCGGCTACGAACTCGCATATCGTGAAACCGTTGCCGCCGCCGAGCTCTAGCCTTCTTAGCCGATAACCCCTGACCAGGTGCTAGGTCCACGCCCAGCGACACCGTGGAGTTCGTGGCCGAAGAAGGGCATATTGGCTGAAGTCGCCTGCGCAACTTGGAAGCTATCCTGCTGGACGACGAAAAAGATACCGCTTTGTCTTCAGCTAGCCGCACACCTAAACGTGTCTGAAAGACCCACTTCAAATCTTTCGCAGCCGTGACCAAATCGTGCATAATGGCACTTTCGGGACCATGGGCCGAAACCGTGTCGTCGTCGACGTACGATCCCAAACTAACCCCAGGATTTCGGCTAGACCAAAGATCAAACTCGAACATCGCGTAAACCTTCACGAAAACATCATTGAAAATGTCCCCTGCTGGTAAACCATTTTGCGCAAACTGAATGAGCGGGCAGTGATGAGCTCCCAGACGGAGTACCCTCGGGGACCTCCAGAGGTTGTACAAGACTTTTATGAGAACCGTGGGTATACGCCAGTACAGGGCCCGATCCCTCAGCCACTGGAGCCGAAAGGACTCATAGTACTTCATTCCGCCCCAAATGAAACCTGCCGTGTACTCGCCCTTTTCGGAGGTCTCCTCGGCTATCACACTTTGCTGCCATATCGATACCTCTGCAGACTGCCCCGCACCAAAAGACCAGTAAGGCCGCTGGGCCCGATCCAGGAAAGCATCGGCCTGAGGTCTCCGAAGTCGCTCCCAAACTCGAACAAAAGATACCAGAAGAAGAATCGGCCTGAGACCTCCTTTGGGCTTCTCCAGTAAAGGCAGCAGCATCCACAGTAGCTGCGCGGGGAAAAGGCCCAGCCGCTCCACGGCCTCGTAGAGCACGGCCAGGCACGTGAGGCCCTCGTCGGAGAGGGCACCAACATGCCGCGGGTGAAATCCATCTAAGCTCTGGGCGGTGTGGCGGCTGAAGCTCAGGGACGCTTTCCGAAGTTCATCAACGCTGGCCAGAGGAAAACATTGACGATCAGGAATCCAGGCTTCAGGTGGCTTCAAGCCCGCTCCCCAGAATCTTCCCAACGTCTGAGCTTCATCCTCCAGAAGGGCGTGAGGATCCGCAGTAAAAACTCCAGGCGCACTCTGGATAACTGTCGGCTGCCAAACCTTTTTCAGCTTCGTAAAACGATGCATTATCCGAGCTGAGCCAGCAAGGGCCCGTTCCTGCCAGATGTCCCAAGACTCCCGCTGTATTCGATCCCCATCTGACTCAGCTTGCTCATAATCCTCACGAACATCATCTAAAAACTGCTGAGCTTGCTCAAGCCACTCCTGCTGATGGAAGCTGCTGTGGTGTTGCCAGCTCCTCGCCAGAGTGCGCATGGCACGGAGGGAGGCATCAAGGCGCACAGACAAGCCTTCACCAGGGCAGGAGTCCTGGAGCGATACCTGAAGCTGGATGCAAATCTGCGCGGCCTCCTCGGTCGCATCTTGCACCGTCAGGGTAAATTCCTGAAAAGACTGGTACAGCCACCTCCAACCAGCAACGATCTGGAGCTTATCCTCAGGATCCTTCGGGCGATAGAAAACTGAAACCCAAGACGACTTGATCGTTCGCGAACGCTCACCCAACTCCTTCGGCTCGAAACCTAAAGTGCGGGTAAGCTCCAGCTCAGCGACATCCACAAACTGCGCCCATGCATTATTCAAAACACTCCAGGCCACCGTGGCCTTCTCGTGCATGGCCCAAGCCGCTGCCTGAGCAGCATGAGCAAGAGCGCCTTGCCACGCTGGAGGTTGAGGCCGCGGTCCGAAAGGCACATCAACAGGGAGCCGCTGATAACTACGGTACACTAACTGCCTGAGGGAGAGAGCATCTGCACGAACCTTGAGTTGAACAGGCCTGTGGGGCTTGACATCCCAAGACATGACCGCAGCAACGCCAGAAATCAATCTAGACAAGCCGGGGCCCATGACGAAGAAATCAATGATTGTGTTCGTAGACGGGGTACGACACGTGTGCTCAATCGGCGCAAGAACCAACATCCCCAGCTTGCGTGGAACTCCAGAAGCCTCCAGAACCTGTGGTGTGAGATTCCAGTCCCCCGCGAGAATCGTATGAGTTGGGTCATGCACCTGCTTACCTATCTTCGAAATCATCTGGATGTTGGCCTCGCTGAGGCCCTCCGACGTCTTCAAATAGACCGAGAAAACCGTCACCGTGGGCCATCCAGGAAAATCCGCCAGAACCTTGATAGCACGTCCAGGAACAACTGGGCCAGGACCTTCTGGAGGCCATCGTAATCCAATGCTGAGCCGTGCGAAGACGGCAACACCGCACGAAACCTTGCCTGTCTCAACGTTCAGGAACGAGGGGCCGAACAAAGCGTGGAAACCAAGTGAGCGTGCCGAGGCCGTCGCCTGTCCCAAGAAAGAAGTGCTGATGCCTATCTCCTGAGCGCACACTATCACCGCCGAGGTCTCTCGCAATCTGCGCCGAAGTGTCTTCCAACACGAACCGTTGAACGTCTCGATAAAAAACGGGTCTCCACTGGCAACCTTGGGGCCGGAGGAGGAGGAGCAGGAGGAGGAGCAGGAGGAGGAGGAGGAGGAGGAGGAGCAGGAGGGGGAGGAGGAGGAGGGGGGGGGAGGAGGAGGAGGAGGAGGAGGAGGAGGAGGAGGAGGAGGAGGAGGAGGGAGGAGGAGGAGGAGGAGGAGGAGGAGGAGGAGGAGGAGGAGAGAGGAGAGGAGGAGGAGGAGAGAGGAGGAGGAGGAGGAGGAGGAGGGGGAGCAGGAGGAGGATCGAGGAGAAGGAGGAGGAGGAGGAGGATCGAGGAGGAGGAGGAGCTGGATCGAGGAGGAGGATCGAGGAGGAGGAGGACCGAGGAGGAGAAGGAGGAAGAAGAGGAGGAGGAGGATAATGATCGAACAGGATCAAGGACCGAGGAGGGCCGCCAGCCCAGGCACCGCCTCGTGGGGCGCACGGCTGGGGGAGGCACAGCGCTGGGGTCAGAACAGAGGCACGGCCCAGGCTTATGTTGCTCCCATCGTAGTTAAGGTCCACATCCCAGAAATAAGTTCGAACACCCGGGAAAGTGTCGAAAGAGTGTAGAAACAATGTCGGACAAGTGTCTCCTAGGGCCCGACACGTGAAAATCCTCGAGTTTCGGCACTTGTTGGTGCTCGACATACTTTCTGGTGATCAAGGCAGAAGTAGGTTGGAACATCATAAGCCCAGGCCCAGATCCGGTCAACGATCGGCTCCCTGTACTAAGACGAATGGTTTTGCCGTGGAAAACGTGACGTTCCCATACCAGAAATCAATGGACGTCCAGGGGTTCCAGGGTTGGTGGGCTTCTCGTGGGAGGTTCCTTGTGCTCGAGCCCCCCTAATGTACCCGTCTTGCCAGAGCGCTCGAGAGGGTCCGTCGAAGATTCGCCGCTTGCCCGCCCGCGGATGCTTCGTGTGCGCCGCGCCCGAATCGAGACTAACTCGAACCGATTCAAGTCGGAAGGATCTGAGAATCGGCGGGTCTGGAGGATATCTCGGGCGCCGCGGCCGTTTCGGAGCCCACTGAAGCGTTCTGAGAGCGTTGCGGAACACGCCCTGGGCAAGCTTGTCTCGGTTCGAGGCCTGCCTGATGAACCACTCCAGGGTTCCATTCTGACCTGTTTTTCAAAATGGATCTGGCCGTGGCAATGAGAAGCCTCCAGGAAGCCCAGAAAGGACGAGGAACGCCAAGAAGGGCCGCCGTTGTCTCGACTGGCCCTCTTCCGATGTCAACTGGTTGGCACGCCCGAAACGGGTACGGAGAAAATGGGTACGATGCAAAATCGCTGTTGAACAGGCGACTTTTTGTCTTCAGTCGACGACGTGCGCGGCGACACCGACAGCGAATCTGGTTCAAAATGGACAAGGGCTGGGGTGTCGGTCTTTGTATCCATTCCTACCGTGCCCATTGGGCGGCACGCACATGGGGATAGGGGGAGCGGGAAGCCTTCTTAGAAGGAGACTGCTCCTCAGAAGGCGCCGGGCTTCTCTACAGATGCAAGGCCCGCGCCTTCTAGAGGCAGCCTCCCCCTAAGAAACCTTTCCCCCTCCCCCAAACCCCTCTCTGCGCGTGGCAGACTCATTTCTAGGGGAACGGAAAATAGCATAAACATAAACTCTCGGAGATCCGCGCGGATTTCTTTGATCCGCGCTGTACCCCCCTCCCTGGCGCGCGGAGCGTTCCAAGGGTGGCGCCGGAGGCGCCGCCGGGGAGATCCAGCGCGGATCCAAGAAAATCGCGCGGAAGGCCTACACTTTTTGTTCATCTATGCCGTTTTTTCTCCTTCGAATAACCCTTTCCTGCGCGTGGCCGACTTATTTCGCTAGTGCCGAGCTGACGCCCCCCGAGAAGAGCAGCCTGAACTCCAGGTGCGCCGCGGCCTCCGGCGCGCGGCCGCGCAGCAAAAACAACCCCGGCTGCACGGGCGGGAAGTCGGACAGCCGGCGCAGCCGCCTCTAAGAGAAGTGCGGTAAGGGCATTGGATGAGGAATCCTTCGGAGGAGGAGGAGGAGGGGGATCGAGGAGGAGGAGGAGGAGGAGGAGGAGGAGGAGGGAAAAGAGGAGGAGAAGGAAGAGGAGGGGGATGATGATGATGATGATGATGATGATGATGATGATGATGATGATGATGATGATGATGATGATGATGATGATGATGATGATAATAATGATGATGATGATGATGATGATGATGATGATGATGATGATGCTGATGATGATGATGATGATGATGGTGATGATGATGAAGATGATGATGAGGAGGAGGATGAGGAGGATGATGCTGATGATGAGGAGGAGGACAACGAGGAGGAGGAGAAGGAGGAGGAGGAGTTTTTTTGAGTTCCACGCCCGCGCCTCCAAATCAGTGGAAAGCCCTGATAGAGCGCCAGCACCGGAGGGAGGTGCTGGCGCCTCAAAACACCGAGAGCTAGTCAGAGTCGCCCGAATCTTCGGCGGGCTGGGGCACGAGGTGAGCCTCATCTCTCTCAATCCCACGAGCGTCTCGAGCCTGGCGCAGCGCATCTCTCTGAGAATGGGCGTCAGGTGGCTGCTCGGCAGGAACAACGGCTCTGGGCTGGAAGAGAAATCTGGAGGCCTCTTCCTCGGCCTCGAAACGAGCTCCACGAGCTAGATCATCGCGACCAGGCGCGCTGCCCATCTCACCCTCACCTGCCACGGGCGAAGGAGAGGTGGCCAACTCGCTCGGCCGCGGAACAAAAGAAGCGCCTCCGAGCGCACAGTCACCTTCACCCTCGCCGTCAACGGGAGGAGGTGAGGATGTCAACTCGCTGAGCCGCGCAGTTGCCAGCGGGGCGGAGCTCGGCACAAGGGCAAGAGCCGCTGGCTCGCAGGAGAAGAGAGCCGCGCTGCCCCGAGCGCGGTCCACACCGCTGCCCAGGGGCACGGCTGCAGCAGCACTGGTACTGGACGAGGCGGCACTAGCCTCGGACAGATTAAAGCACTGCATCAAGCCTTCCGTGGTCACAAGGACACCCGCCTTCCGCTGATTGTGTTGCGGATGTTGGCCCTTGCAAAGATACACGTCGGTCGAAGTAGGTAAAAACATGAAGTAGGAAGGCGGAGGAAGTTGATTGGGTCGAGCCCCCCCCAGAGAATAACAAAACACAGAAAAAGCGTGTCGATTCTTGAAGTAGGAAGGCGCTTGAAGTAGATTGGGATCTGGGAATCCAAAAATACCTACTTTCAACGACCGGCGTGTATACCCAACCGTAGTTGCACGCACGCAAATGAGACAGGGTACACTGTTTGGAAACTCCACGGATCTGGCCACCGCTGCTGTGGCACTTGCATTTCAGACAAATGAAGACATCGAGTTGTCCGAGCATGGAGTGGCTACAATACGATGGCCTAGAGCATCCTGGTTGTCCGCGTGAACTTAGGTGCGGGCGCAGGAACCTAGAGGTGGCTTCGAAAACGAACGGTCCCCGCGTAAACAATGGGCACACCTTCAAAGTCCCCCCCCAGGATTTCCAGACATGACCGGTGGAGGGGGCCTGGCCCACAACAGGGTCAGGGGACCTCTCTACACCGCTGAGATCAAAAGCAGGCCGGTGGAAGAGCACGTGCGTAGCAACCTTGAGCGTCGCCCGCACACATTTCACCAGGCGATCTGCCGCCTGCATCTGAGCCTCATCGTGAGGATGCAACATGGCCGCATGCTTGGCGCCTGTATCGGCGTGGTGGTTGCCGAGCCTGCACCAATGTTCCTGTGCCGAAATATCAGGAGCGTTTAAGTCTAGGTGGGCAGCGACCTTCGAACAAACAGAGACCGACGATCGCTGAAGATGGCACTGCAGACAGGCCCCAGCATACACTCTCTTGGGGGACAGTTGCAACTGCTTGTCCTTCGCAGCCTATGTGATAATCCGAGAGGTGCGTCGCAAGCACGTTGGCCCACGTGAAAGCGAACAACTCCGCACTCTGTGGGGCCTGAGGATAGGCCCCCCACACGGGGGCCCTGAACTCCGCAACTAAATCACCCTCGGCAGCAACCATGCAAACCGACCTACCAGCCCTAAACAGTTCACGGATCGCACGTCGAGTGCAGGACCCATCAACAAAAAGGTCGCCCGAAACACGGTTGCTGACGGTGCTACCGTCTGGGCCAACTTCGGGCCGCTTGTGCCAAACCAGGGTCGGACCATCATCTTGCCCCGTGAGGGTACGAGGGAAATCGTCGGCGGGATGCCGAACGGCTCCAGATATGAAAACAAAAGCCTCGACATCGTCGCCAGACTCCTTAGCAGCCACGGCAGCATCAATGATTTCTTGCTCCACAGCGTCGGTGCGGTCTTCCACCGTAGGTCCGAAAGGGCATTCCCACAGCCGATGGAAGATGGTGTCGCGAGCTCCGCAGTGGATGCAATCTGGCCCGATAGGGTAGCCGAGCGCCTCGGCCCTAGCAGCAGTGATAATGGCCTCCGTCGAGAAAGTCCTGATCCTGGCCTTCTGTAGGCCCGTGTATTTCTTACTGCGCTGGGAGATGGCTTCCCCGACCACGACGTAGCAAAAGGCGGGACGGAATTCCACGTTTCGCAGCGGCTTCTCTTTCGAGCATGCGGAGGTACCCTTCACGGACCAGGGGCCCCACCAGAGCAGGAGAGAAAAGGCCCAGTGGAATCGACCTGCCAAAACCATCGACCAGAGTCATGAAATCTCTCATTCTCCATCCCAGGCGGACCAGAACACATCCGCATGGCCGATCTGGGCCCCGATGCGCGCCTCCAGCTGCAGCTGCCGCGGGAACCAATTGCGTGCCACGCACGCCTGAGCACAGGCAGGGGCATAGACCGGAGGAACGCCGACGTCTGACTGATCCACACCTCCCTACTCCAGCTGAGAATGGGGGCAGCGGCCGTCCGCCAGGTCGGGCCGCCATCCAGGGTCGCGCAGACGGTGAGGGAGGAGGAGGAGGAGGAGGAGGAGGAGGAGGAGGAGGGGATGGGAGGGGGAGGAGGAGGAGGAGGAGGAGGAGGAGGAGGGAGGAGGAGGAGGAGGAGGAGGAGGAGGAGGAGGAGGGGACGGGAGGGAGAGGAGGAGGAGGAGGAGGAGGAGGAGGAGGAGGAGGAGGAGGAGGAGGAGGAAGAGGAGGAGGAGGAGGAGGACAAGGAGGACGAAGAGAGGAAGGAGGAGGAGGAGAAGGAAGAGGAGGACGAAGAGGAGGAGAAGGATGATGAGGAGGAGTGGGGGGAGGCGGGGGAGGAGGAGGAGGAGGAGGAGGAGGAGGAGGAGGAGGAGGAGGAGGAGGAGGAGGAGGGGGGAGGAGGAGGGGGAGGAGGACAAGCTAGGTGCGCTCGCGTCATATCAGACATACTACCCCTCCCTCCCATCCTTTACCACGGCGTAGATCCCCTCTCTACTCGCACAGTCGGATGTCGAGCACGGCAATGATTCCGAAAGGGTACGCGATGCATTGTAGAGCACGGCGTGGCATGGCGTACAAGGGCACCGCAAAGCGTAGTATCAACCTAGCATTGCATTGCATGCCGTGGCATGGCACGGGAAATGACGCCAGCGCTGCAGCGGGAGCACGAATCGAAACGAGCGGAAGCGCGGAAATGAGGCCTGCGCTGCAGCGGGAGCACGATTCGGAACGAGCGGAAGCACGGAAATGAAGCCAGCGCTGCAGCGGGAGCACGATTCGAAACGAGCGGGGCCCGAAAATGAGGCCGGCGCCTCGGCGAGGGCAGCATTTTAAAAACGTGCAAGCGACAACCCAGAACCGGGGAAACCTGTATGGAAAATCTTCTGCGTTCGGCCATGCGACCGTGAAGTTGGGCGTCGCCTCCGCGCTAACAATTGGCGAGCGGAAATGTTTGGCGCCGCCAGGTTGGCCCAGACTGGACATCCACCAGGGCCCCAACCTGACCAAGGCGCCGCCCAACAAACGCGTAGCCACAAGGGCGGGAATGGGTGGGATGCGAGCCCAGTGGGCGCGCTTGCACCGCACGGCCTGGGAACGACGGTGGGCGCCGGCCCCCGTGCAGCCTTCACTGCGACGCCGCCGCCAGTTGCCAGCCCAGGAACAGCGGAGCGCGGCCCAAGGCACGCCAACCAACCAACCAACCAACCAACGGCAGGAGAAGGAGGAGGAACCGCCTGCTGCTACGCAGCGCGCGGCCGTGAGAACCACCTGCTGCAATGCAGCGCACGGCCGTGAGCAACCGCCTGCTGCGCTGCAGCGAAAGGCTGTGAGACACCACTCCGCTGCACCACAGCGGTGCCAAGGCTGTGAGAAGGAAGGAAGCCCAGAGGCACAGAAGCCAAGAAGCCTACAAAGGCCTCCCTGAAGATTTTCCTGCCCCCCAAACCGCTACGCGATTTTGGGGCTATGAAAATCTTCTGCATTCGGCCATGCGACCGTGAAGTTGGGCGTCGCCTCCGCGCTAACAATTGGCGAGCGGAAATGTTTGGCGCCGCCAGGTTGGCCCAGACTGGACATCCACCAGGGCCCAACGCATGCAGTCTGGGCCAAATGGCTACCCTGCCCGAAAATCTCTGCAGGCACGCTATGCTGGGTCGACGCTCCCGCGCCACCGTTGGGCAAATGGGGAGCAAGGCGCCGCCAGACGGGCCCGACTGGAAACTCCAAGGGCCCCACTGGCAGAAGCGCCGACCCAGAACGGCGACCCAAGAAGGGTGGACGAGGGTGGGAAACTGCACGACTATCGCCCCGTCCCGCAGGGCACGGGCGAAGGCGGCAACCTCGTTTTGGCACCCGCTGGGAAGGACAGCGCCCCACAACTCGCTATCCGCACCCCAGCGCCGAGCACGGCCGGGGCAGCGAGGACAACGTGGCAGCCCCACGCGAAGTACGCCAGCCTCTGCGAGGCCACCGGCTGTGAGATGCGAGGATCCGCCGCGCCGCGGAGGCACTGCTAAGTACGCCAGCCTCTGCGAGGCCACCGGCCGTGAGATGCGAGGATCCGCCGCGCCGCGGAGGCACTGCCAGGCAGTGAGCCAAGGACAGGAAAGGCCAAGAAGCCAAGAGGAAAGGAGGCAAGAGCCGCGTTGCCCTGAAAATTTTCCTGCCCCCCAAATCGCTGCGCGATTTGGGGGCTATGAAAATCTCTGCAGGCACGCTATGCTGGGTCGACGCTCCCGCGCCACCGCTGGGCAAATGGGGAGCAAGGCGCCGCCAGACGGGCCCCGACTGGAAACTCCAAGGGCCCACTGCATCCAGGAGCGGCCAGGCTGGCGGCAGCGCGCCGAGCAGGCGACAGGGAATACGTTATGCACAATTGAAATGAGCAACCCAAAGCATGCATACGTTATTCCTTTTTGCTAGCCTTCCTCTGCGCCGCTCGAATCCGAGAAGGCTGCCAGCCACTCCGCGGCTGCCAATGCTCCCCGGGTCTGCGCAGTAGCGTACCCGAAAGCGGCAAGCCCCCTCCAGCCGCCAGACCAGAATAACGCAGAGGGCCCACCAGCTCGCAGCGCGTCGTTGGCAAACCCTCTGCGAAAGGCATGGGTGCCCCAATATGGTGCACTCGGGAGCTCCAGAACCGCTGCACCAGCTTTAAGGAATGCCAGAGCTTCGGCATACGAAATGTGCGCGAATGGGCGGCCAGAACTTGCCCCCACTGCTTCTTGCAGAGCGCACACTCCACACAGTATGTGCCGCTGGCCCGTGCACGCGCATTTGCGCGTTACATCAACTGCTACCTTGTAACACTTCCTCCGGTGGAAACTGATAATTGCTTCGCAATCCGGTCCGCGCCCCGAGAACCGGAACGGCGCCACGTCCGATCCAAGCGCCAACGTTTCCGAGAACCGCAAGCAAAAGTGCCGGGAAACAGCCCATGACAAGGCCAGACCCCTACGTTCCACACTTGAAGCCCAGCGGATCAACTCGCGCGTCTGGGAAGTCGACGCTCAAACCTTCGGCCGCAAACGCAGCACCTGCTTTCTCCGCCCCTCGTACAAGGCGCGAAGTCTCTGCCAACTCCGCGGCAGGAGCCCGCAGCAGATGGAGCACGGACCGCAAGTGCGACAAATGACGGCCGAGGGAAACGCTGCTCCGAAATAAAGCGCAAAATACGCAGAGTGTGGGATGCTTCGGGGGCCAAGGAGACTCGCGGCTCACGGCCGCTGCCTCACCCCAGAGCTGAATTGCGCTGGCATACTGTGCAGCGCTGCGGCGCCAGTTGCAAAACTCAAGCCACACCGCCCTCATTTCGAAATTGGTTGCGCCAGGCTCTGCTGTTCGAGCTCTTTTCGCCGCCGCCCGTGGAAGGACAGGCGCATCGCCAAAAGGATTATCAGGTAGCTTGGCCATATCACGAACTGCTGCAGCCAGCGTAACCGGTTCGATGCATTGCTGCTCCCGGCGCGCATCTGCCAGAAGGCGCAGGGCAGCCATGCCCCTTCGGAGGCAAGCCTCGTCAATGCCACTCTCAGTGCCAAGATCCTGGGCAGGGGCTGCGACAGCGAAAGCTGGTGCAACTGAACTCCCAACCTGCGCCGCGCAGCGGCCAGTGCTCCGTTCCACCCGGCACAGCTCGAGGAATCGATTGACAAACTCATGTGTGCAACTGGCCAGTGGCTGCCAAACCAGCTGGGCATCGCCAACAGTCAAGTCGCAGAAATCTTGGGGCGTTGTAGCCCCCGCGGCGGCCAAGCGGGAGCACAATACATCTGTCGGCAGCCCTGGCGGCGAGGCTGGACACTAACACACCTGGGAGAACGGGAGCTGCTGCTGCGGCCCCTCCAGTAGACGAGGCCGAAGGCACCGCAGGCTGAGCCGCATCCGACGACGCTTGGGCGCGGCTTGCTTCGACAAACTTGAGCATCCACCTTGCGCCGAAAAGGCTACGGAGCGCTCGGGCGCGCGTCCCTTCTGGCCTGCCGCCGCGCACGACACGCTCAACACCACTGGGCGTGGCAATCAGACCGATCAATCAGCCTGGGTGGCGAATCCTGAAACACAATGCCAATACTGGACCGTGAGCGCCCAACGAGCGCAGAGAGCATGAAATGGAATATCCGACACATCAGTGGTTCTTCTATTTTGCGCGGGCGGTCCAGCTCGCAAATCAGGGATTACATCACGAAGACCATGGGGCATCGGGGGGATCCGCCCATGGAACTTGCGAAAAACCTGCGTTGACCATGTGCTGCAAAGCTGGGCCCTTGCTCTGTGGCCGCGTCGGTGCGTCCGCAACGTTCAAATGACTGGGCACATAGAATATATGCAACAACACGCCTGCACGAGCAACGCGCAGCCACAAGTCGCTTATCAAATCGTTCCAGTCGGCTTGCCGCGACGAACCTCTCAGCAAAGTGCCGAGAGCAGATGTATTATCGACGAAAAGTAAAATTTCCAAATCGCCGAGGCCCTGGCCCAGGAGCCAGTGCAGGGCGCACAGAGCTGCCACCAATTCCCAGGTTGCCACCTGGTTTTTCCGATAGCAAACCCAGCGCCGAAGAGCAACAGAAACTACAGATGCAGACCAGAGCCGCCGTCCAGGCAGGGAAATGGCCCATGCCAAATTCCCGTCCCCAGTCGCGTCTGAGTACACAGTGCACTTGACGCGCCGTTCTGGCTTTGCACACAGCACACATCGCCGCGGCACGCACTCGAGAAAACGGAGCCACCAACGAAGTGCACGGATGACGCGCCCTGACAGCGCAGAGGATGTTCCGGACGCCTGCCTGAAGAGCGGCGCGAAATGCACCCGCGCCGCCCGGCCGAACACAGCAGACGCACCCCAGGATAGCCGCCCCGCCAATTTCTTGGCCTCAGACGGATGCAGCGCTCCACGCTGCAGAATGCTACGAATTTGACCTTTCCACCGCGCCAGCTTCTGAGGGCCGACTTCCAGGTGCACTGCCTGCTTAGCCTGGTCCATCTCGACCTGGACTCCTAGTACTACTGCAGACTGGGATTCGCGCACTCGCTTGGAAGCGTCAAGCTTCCAACCGAGTAGTTCCTCCACGACCTCTTGCGCAACGTCGCTGGCCCCTGCCGGCGATGCCAGGGAGGGAGCGTTCGAGAGACGCAGATCCGCGCCAAAAAGGTCGTCAACGAATCTCAGAAAAACCACCAAAAACAACTCTGCGAGAATCGACCGGATTGCAACGCCAAATCGTTCCCAATAATAAACAGACGCCACTGCGCCAAAAGGACACGCGAGCAGCTGTAGGCCCTGCCCGCGCGCCTCGGCAGCATCCCAAGTTACCGCGGCAAAGTGCAGGTGGGAACTGGCCAGCGGCAAAGTTTTGAATGCGCTCACGAAATCTTCCTTGCGCAGGGCGGCTCCGCCAGCACCTGCCAAGCTGATCTCGCGCAGCACCGCCACGAAACTATCCAAAGTATCGTGCTGCACTATTTCGCCTACCGAAACCGCTGCATTTATATGAGACGCCGAAAAATCGTCTATGCAGCGGACCTTGCGCGAATGGGCACCCCACCCTTCGTCTGCAGGAAAGCGAGCCGTGACAACGCACTTGCCAGGCAAGGGGCGCCACCTTGCATGGCCGTCACTGACCTCCTTGGCGCACTTTGCCTCGAACACTTGCCGGACGGACTCGTCCAGCGCAGCCGGCCGCCGGACTCGGCGGAAGGTGTCTGCGCTGAGCGCCTGCGATCGCGCGCGGAGGCTTGCCGCAGATGCCGTGCACTCCTTAAACGGGATGCAAGGCAACACGTTGCTGCGAGGTATTTCCCCTAAAAGGGGGAAGCCATTCTGCAGATCGACTACCAGTCGGGCGTCTGGCCACTCGATGGCCTCAAGCATTTCGCTCAGCACAAGCAAATTCTTCTTCGGACCAAGAACGCTCTGGACGTGCGCCGGCAAGCAGCCGAACTGGCGCGCCCAGAGCGGGTCCAGCACACGCTTGCGCTCGCGCCAATGCTCGAGACTGTCAGCCCGCAGCTGCGCCAACGCGGGGGCCTCCAAAGCGAGAACGCGAGTGAGAGAACGAGCTACTGGAACTGGGACCTCGGGCGAACCGTCGCACGAAGGCAAGGCCAGCGCCCACTCTAAATGATCCAGCGGACCCATGCTCGAAATGGCAGGTTCCCGCAGGAAGGTATCTACACAATCCCGGACCCTGGCAGCGCCAGAAGCAGCAGGACATTCAAAGTGAAACGGTTGCGCACGAGACTCGCCGATCAAAGTGCGGCGTGCGTTGGCGCATTCCTGGAAAACTGTGGATTCCCCATCCGTGCTGGAGCCGCGGCTGCAGCTGCGACTCGAAATGGCTCACTTCTTCCTTTGCTGCCAGCCCTTCTGCTGCCAGCCTCCCTGGCGCCAGCTGTCCTGCTGCTTCCGCGGCCACGGGCTGCGAGAGCGCGGGGGCGCCACTGGCGACAGCGACCTGCGCGAGGTGCCGGGCGGCATGGCGCCACTGCCTGCGCTTGACTCGCCGCCGCCCTTGTGCCCGTCTGCCTTCCCCTGCTTGCTCTTGCCGCTGCCGCCCTTGCCGTGCGTGAACCTCGCGACCTCGCCAAACTTGGCCATGATCTTATCCTTGGCCTCCTTGGCGATGTCACGGTCGATCTTCGTGAAATAGACGTTCCACGAGGGATCGCCAGCCTCCAGAGCCTTGGCCATGGCGGTGCGCGCCAAGAGGTCGCATTGGTAGGCCGTGCGAACGCCTCCCTGCTCTTCCGCTACCTTAGCAAGCAGCACACTGTAACCCAGAATATCCACGGGCGTCGCCGTCTTCATTAAAATGAGTTTTACGCCCCAGTCCATGACGTGGGCGTGGAAAGTGGCGCACCCTGGCCAATCGAGCTCACTCGCAGCCCGGGCGCGCTTGAACTCGGCCATCTGGCGCTGCCGCTCCGGCAAAGAACCCTCGCCAGCAGGCACATCAACACGAGGCACTCTGGACCACGCTGGCCGGAAGTTTTTCTGCAAGTCCTCACCGTCGGCGCTGCCGACGTAGAGCCTGCCTTTCTCCCTGGCCACGCGGCCTGCGGCCTCGAAGATAGCCAGGGTCTCCTCTGAGGGAAGAGCGTCTTTCGGGAAATCGGCCAGCCCCAACTCGCGGACCCTATCAGCGAGTTTGAACGACAAGGCCTTGGCCGAAAGCTACTGAGTCGCAGCTTGTGCCTCGAGATACTCCTTCATGGTCCCGGCGAGGGTGCTCTCTGGCGTGGGCGCCACTGGCACCACGGCCGTGCATTTCCGATGGACACGGTGCGCAAAAGCAACCTGCGCTGGCTGCACGACCCACGCCTTGAAGGTTGCTGACTCGCTTTCGTCCGTGTATGGCTTCTCGCCAGGTCTCACAACGGTGCCCAATGAAGTCTTTCATGCACGGCTCGCCAAGTCAATTGGCGACAGAGAAGACATTTTCTCTGCCAGCAGCCTCCCCACAGAGAGAAACCAGAACAAGTCGTGGTGTGCTTTTGGTGCCTCGTCGACAGACAAGAGGAACTCGCACCATTCAATGCGGGCCTCGACGCTCGCGCCATTCAAAGCACCGTCTGGAAGGGCGCGGGCGAAGTCGGCGATCTCGGCAGCCGTGAAAGACATGCTCGCAGGCAGTTGGATGCAGGGGATAACAACAGGTGAGCGGTGGAAGCTGCCAGAACGCTTGGGCCCAGTTGACTACGGTCACAGCAGAGCGGCGGACGGCCTGCAGAGCAGCCCCCTACATGACTGTTGCACCACGGGCCACAGGACCACGCGGGGCAGCCTCCCCAAGGGCCTCCGCGCCACGCCGCACGGGCAACCAACCAAACACGCAAGGCAGCCTCCCGCAGGACTGCTGCCCCGCAGGGCCTGCAGAGCAGCCTCCCGCAGGGCTGCCGCGCCACGCGGGGCCGCGGACCACGGGACCACGCAGGGCAGCCTCCCACGGGCACCCGCGCCACGCTGCACGGGCAACCGAACAAGACAAGCAGAGCAGCCTCCCGCAGGACTGTTGCGGCACTGGCCTCCCGCACGGCCTGCAGAGCAGCCTCCCGCAGGGCTGTTGCGCCACAGACCACGGGCCCACGCGCAGCAGCCCCCGGGGCCCCTGCGCCACGCTGCCCGGGCAACCGAACAAGACATGCCGAACAGCCTCCCGCAGAACTGTTGCGGCACTGGCCTCCCGAAGGGCCTGCAAAGCAGCCTCCCGCAGGGCTGTTGCGCCACAGACCACAGGACCACGCGCCGCAGCCACCGGGGCCCCTGCGCCACTCTGCACGGGCAACCGAAGGAGACATGCCGAACAGCCTCCCGCAGGACTGTTGCGGCACTGGCCCCCCGAAGGGCCTGCAAAGCAGCCTCCCGCAGGGCTGTTGCGCCACAGACCACAGGACCACGCGCAGCAGCCACCGGGGCCCCTGCGCCACGTTGCACGGGCAACCAAACAAGCCAAACAGAGCAGCCTCCCGCAGGACTGTTGCGGCATCGGCCTCCCGCAGGGCCTGCAGAGCAGCCCCCCGCAGGGCTGTTGCGCCACCGACCACAGGGCCACGCGCAGCAGCCACTGGTGCCCCTGCGCCACGCTGCACGGGCAACCGAACAAGACACGCAGAGCAGTCTCCCGCAGGACTGTTGCGGCACTGGCCTCCCGCAGGGCCTGCAGAGCAGCCTCCCGCAGGGCTGTTGCGCCACGGACCACGGGGCCACGCGCAGCAGCCACCAGCCACTGGGGCCCCCGCGCCACGCTGCACGGGCAACCGAACAAGACACGCAGAGCAGTCTCCCGCAGGACTGTTGCGGCACTGGCCTCCCGCAGGGCCTGCAGAGCAGCCCCCCGCAGGGCTGTTGCGCCACAGACCACAGGATCACGCGCAGCAGCCACCGGGGCCCCTGCGCCACGTTGCACGGGCAACCAAACAAGCCAAACAGAGCAGCCTCCCGCAGGACTGTTGCGGCATCGGCCTCCCGCAGGGCCTGCAGAGCAGCCTCCCGCAGGGCTGTTGCGCCACCGACCACAGGGCCACGCGCAGCAGCCACTGGTGCCCCTGCGCCACGCTGCACGGGCAACCGAACAAGACACGCAGAGCAGTCTCCCGCAGGACTGTTGCGGCACTGGCCTCCCGCAGGGCCTGCAGAGCAGCCTCCCGCAGGGCTGTTGCGCCACGGACCACGGGGCCACGCGCAGCAGCCACCAGCCACTGGGGCCCCCGCGCCACGCTGCACGGGCAACCGAACAAGACACGCAGAGCAGTCTCCCGCAGGACTGTTGCGGCACTGGCCTCCCGCAGGGCCTGCAGAGCAGCCTCCCGCAGGGCTGTTGCGCCACGGACCACAGGACCACGCAAAGCAGCCACTGGGGCCCCTTGACAAAGCAGCCTGCGCCGCGCACGCGGCCGAGAGGTAACGAGAACCCAGGAGCGGCAGTGGCCCCGGGAGGCGGTGGCGACGAGGAGGCCCGTGGCGACGAGGAGCCGTGGCGACGAGGAGCACTGCAACCTCGCCCCGTCCCGCAGGGCACGGGCGAAGGCGGCAACCTCGTTTTGGCACCCGCTGGGAAGGACAGCGCCCCACAACTCGCTATCCGCACCCCAGCGCCGAGCACGGCCGGGGCAGCGAGGACAACGTGGCAGCCCCACCCGAAGTACGCCAGCCTCTGCGAGGCCACCGGCTGTGAGATGCGAGGATCCGCCGCGCCGCGGAGGCACTGCTAAGTACGCCAGCCTCTGCGAGGCCACCGGCCGTGAGATGCGAGGATCCGCCGCGCCGCGGAGGCACTGCCAGGCAGTGAGCCAAGGACAGGAAAGGCCAAGAAGCCAAGAGGAAAGGAGGCAAGAGCCGCGTTGCCCTGAAGATTTTCCTGCCCCCCAAATCGCTGCGCGATTTGGGGGCTATGAAAACGACAGCATGCGCGGACAGCCGCCAGGCGCAGGGCGAACGTTGCCACGGACGATGAGGGATATTTGTTTTGGCTTCCGCGCCCAATGCATGCGAAGACGCTCTCTCGTCTTCGTCACCGCTCGATTCCGAGTGTTCGGTGAGCCACTGCGCAGCTGCAAATTGCCCTCGAGATTGGGCAGTGGCATAGCCGAAAGCGGCCACGCCCTTCCACCCTCCAGACCAGAAGAGGGCTGACAAACCACCTGCCTGGAGAGCGTCGTCGGCGAAACCCCGCCGGAACGCATGCGTGCCCCAGTGCTCACTTTGGGGCAAAGCTATAGCCGCAGCACCTGCTTTCAGAAATCCCAGAGCTTCCGCATAAGTGATGTGTGCGAAAGGCAGAGGATTACCATGCGCAGCTTCGCGCAGGCCACACACGCCACAAAGATCACTTCGCGTGTCCCCGCATAAACACTTGCGAACTACCTCGACAGGCGTGCTGTAGCATTTTCTGCGGGTGAACGTGACAACTGCCTCTGTGCCTCCGCCGTTGAACCGGTAAAGTGCTGAAGGCGAGCCCGAAGGAAGCACCTCCGAAGCGTACCGCAGACAAAAGTGCCGAGCCACCACGTATGACAGGGCCAAGTCACGACGATTGGCGTCAGTTGCCCACTGTGCCAAATCCCGCGCTTGCGCCTTGGATGCCCATATACGTGGGCGCACTCGACTGGCCGCTGCCTTCTGAGCGCCTCTCACTAACCGTGTCGTATCGCTCAGTTCCCCAGCAGGAACACGCAGAAGGGCTAACACCGACCGGATATGAGAGAAATAACGTCCCAGAGAAGCACTGCTGCGGAATAAAATTCAGCGTTGCCCCTCCCTGGCGTTGCGTTTCCGCACGCACCATGGGCATCCAGCTTCCGTGCAGCTGGCAGGGGCCACCCTGGGATACACCCAAACGCCCCAGCCAGCGAAACGTGACGCACAGGGAGGGCGGGCGGGAAAAACCACACCCAAGCGACGCGAATGCACGCCGACAACAAGAATCCTCAGGGCAACCGCTGGACCGACCCTCTCTCTGAGCCCCGAACGTCTCTCTGGTGACCGCCTCCGAGGACAGCCGCCAAACGGACCTCGCAGCCCCGAGCGTCGAGCGGACAGACAAACAAACAGACGGACAGACAGACAAACAGACGGACGGACGGACAGACAGACGGACAGACAGACAAACAGACGGACAGACAGACCGACCGACCGGCCGACGTTCCCCCAGCGTGGGAAAACAACAACCCTTGGGGCCACAGTAAAATTATTCCTCGCATGTACATTCACGCGTTCCCACACGTGCAATGGGCAACACACATACGTGCAGCTGGCTGGGGCCGCCCTGGGAAACCTCCAGGGCACCCAACCAGCGGAACGCGAGGGAGCGGGTGGGCGGGGAAAGCAACCCAACCCGAGAGCAGCCTGCACCGCGGCAGCGGCAGCCCCACGAGAAGCGATGCGCACGCGCACCCCCTGAACCCGCAGGCGCTGCTGCGTCCGCGTGCTGACGCAGGGTCCACAAGGCCCCTGGTGACCAACGACAGACGGACACGGACGGACGGACACGGACAGACGGGCAGAGAGGGAAACCGCACCCTGAACGGGCCAGGCGTGAGCAAGAACTTCCCCTCCAACTCCGCAGCCTCCGTAGGAAGCTACCGGCCATGAGCCAAAGGCACGAAGCTAGGAGGCCAGGAAGCCAAGAGGCTAAGAGTGGACAAGAATCCTACTCCTCAAATTTCACTGCCCCCCAAACCACTCGTGCCTCGTGATTTAAGGGCGACTAAAATTATTCCTCGCATGTACATTCACGCGTTCCCACACGTGCAATGGGCAACACACATACGTGCAGCTGGCTGGGGCCGCCCTGGGAAACCTCCAGGGCACCCACTGCACCCAGGTGGGTCCGGACAGCTGCGCGAAGCGGTTTGCTACTGGTACCTGTGCCCCCCCATGCAAGCAGGAGCATTTTTACTCAGCAGCGTCCGACGAATCTGATTGTTCAACTAAGAACTCTGCTGCCGCCACGTTCCCCAGCGCCCTGGCTGAGGCGCACGCGAACGCGGTGAGCCCGCGCCACCCACCAGAATAAAACAGGGCAGTGGGGCCGTTCGCCTGCAAACAATCCGTCGCCCAACCTCGGCGAAAAGCATGCGTTCCCCAGAACATGGCGTTTTCTATGCCGCACGCCTGAGCCGCCACCTTCAGCGTGCAAGGCTTTCCGAATATGCCAGGCCAGGAAACAGCGCTCCGGAATGACAGCTGTGGCGAGAAACAAGCACACATTCTCCACAAAGCGCTTTACCCTGGAGGGCGCATATGCACCTCCGAACCACTTGCACGGGCTCGCTGTAGCATTTCCTGTTGGTGAAAGTGATGGACACCTCCTTGCGCGTACCAGCCGCCGCGGCGAGGCAGACTGGCGCTGTCACCGATCCAATCTGGAGAACCTCGCCATACCGTAAACAGAAATGACGCGCCACGACCCAGGACGCCCCAACGTCGGGCAGGCCGAACGCCGAGCACCACGTGGACAGCGCTTTGGTCTCAGCAGCGGTGGCACGAACGCGAGGCCGTCTGAACGACCGGCCTGCCTTTTCAGCGCCACGGACGACCCGGGCCGTATCTGCCAGGGCGCCCAAAGGGAAACGCATCCAATGCAGCACAGTGCGGAGGTGGGACAAATATCGCGCCAAGGCCCCTGCACTCCGAAATAAGCTGATATATGCGTCAACCACGGGCGTCGTCGGCGGCCAAGGTGCAGATGCCGAGTGCAAAGCCACCTGGCCGCACAACCGCACTGCAGAAGAGTAGCCTCGCGCACTGGCGCGCCACCCGCAAAATTCGAGCCACGCAGCCTGCTCACTCATGCTTCAATTCGACAATATGGCAGCTGCGAGCCAGCTCTTGCCTTGGCGAAGAAGAGGGCAGCGGAAACACATCCCCGTCAATTTTTTGGCCAAAACCAAAATGGCATCTGCGAGCGTTGCAGGACCTGGCATTTCCCCAGACGCGCGAGCCACAGCGCAAAGCCTGAGAGCCGCGCGCGCTGCCATTGCCCGAGAGTTTGTCCTTGACGCAAGGGCAAGCACAGGCGGTTCGGGCAGTATCTGGGCGTCGGGGAGCAGCGGGGCCACAGCACCGCGCACTGCGCCCTCAGGTTCTGCAGAAGCGCATGCTGACGCGCACAGCTCCGTCAGCGCCTCCGCGAACGGCAAAGGTACGCCTCTGAGCGCAGACCAGATGTCCTGCGCCTCTGCCGCCGAAATGCCAAGGAAATCCGAATGATCTACTGCTCCCTCGACGGCCAGATCCGACTCAATTCTTCGCACGTCGACTGTGAGACCTGAAATGCTCGCCGCTCTTCGCAACAAAACGCCAAGCGTGGAACTGCCAGCCGGTTCCACGTGGTCACGCGCATCGCTCAGCCTGGGACGCACCAAACGACCATCATCTCGAGCCAGCTCGTCCTGCCGTGCCCTACTCTGGCCAATGAAATGCAACATTTGCTCCAATCGGCTACGGACGGAACCGCGCAGTGGACGACGAATGACGCCGAACAGGCGCAACACTGACCACAGCCTCGCGAGCACACATTGGCCACGGACCAGCTGACGGGCACACAGAACAATTTTCGGAGTCCGAGGCCCTGCGGAAACAACCTCGGCCACAAACTGCAGGAACCAGGGCCGAACCTCATGGGTCCGAATGGAGGCGCCCAGGGCGCCAAAAACAAACAGGAAACGGCGCTCCGACAAGAGACCTGTCAAAGTGGCACGCAGAGATGAGGGTTTGTGCCGCACGATGGTGACGACGCCACACCTGACAGCGAAAGTTATTTTTCCACGGTCGGGTACACTCACTCCGCGTCCCAAGGCAGTGCTGCCGGCCATAACCAGGCAATCCGCTCAAAGCTCTGGGCGCCAAATGCGGCCACAGCTGCGTCCCAGGTGTCCCACCTGGTGGGCCCATCGGCGAGGATCAGCTTACTTGGAACACGGAACGCGTGCAAAGAGATGCCGGCCCTGGCGACCTGGAACCAGAAACCAGTGACCAAAGCATTGAGATCCGTTTGTCTGCTCGCTCCGCGCACAAGCACGTGCAACGCTGGATTGCAATCCACGAAAAGAAGCATTTCGCAGTTAGCCAGTCCGCGCTCGATTAAACATCGGACTGCGCACGCTGCGGCAAGCAGCTCCCACAACACAATCTGGGTGCGCCGTGGATGCGCCCACTGCCAAGCCTCCTGCGGCACCGAGGCGGCGCTCCACAATCGGGAACTCGGGTGCACCAGTGCGAATGCTATTCCTCCATCTCCCGCAGCATCTGTATACACAATGCACCGCTCAACGGCGCGCGGCGCAAGCTGAATCTGCCTTGTCGGCGCCTCTGCTAAAAACGCGGACCACCAGCGGAGCGCCGTCCGGACGCGCGCCGTCAAACGAGCAGTGCGGCGATTCGCTTGCCAGTGAAGCGCTGCGAGATACGCCCTGGCTCCCTTTCCAAAAACAGCGCTGCCAGCCCAATTCAGGCGGCCGGCCAACCGCTTCGCTTCGGCTGGACGGAGGGCGTCACTCTGGAGAGGCTCCTGAATGGTCTCGAGCCACTTCTGCTGTTTAGCTGGCCCAATCTGGAAGATGATTTCGCCTGAGCGCGCAGAAACGCCCACTCCCAGAATGGTGGTGCTCGTGGCGCCTCTCACGCGCTTCGAAGGCTCAAGCACCCAGCCTGTCAAGCCCAGCAGTTGCTCTGCGCAATGCGCTGTCCCTACTGGCCCTGTCAGCGCGCACGCTGCGTCCAGGCACCTATCGGCAGAGAACAGATCGTCCACGAACCGGGGATATGCCACAAACAGATCTCGCGCAAGCAACGCCTGGAAGAACGAACCAAGCCCAACCCGAGAGCAGCCTGCACCGCGGCAGCGGCAGCCCCACGAGAAGCGATGCGCACGCGCACCCCCTGACCCCGCAGGCGCTGCTGCGTCCGCGTGCTGACGCAGGGTCCACAAGGCCCCTGGTGACCAACGACAGACGGACACGGACGGACGGACACGGACAGACAGGCAGAGAGGGAAACCGCACCCTGAACGGGCCAGGCGCGAGCAAGAACTTCCCCTCCAACTCCGCAGCCTCCGTAGGAAGCTACCGGCCATGAGCCAAACGCACGAAGCTAGGAGGCCAGGAAGCCAAGAGGCTAAGAGTGGACAAAAATCCTACTCCTCAAATTTCACTGCCCCCCAAACCACTCGTGCCTCGTGATTTAATAGGGGCGACGAAATCACCCGAGGAGCCAAGCTCGGGAACTCCCAGTAGGGAGCGTTCTGCCGCGAGCTTGCTGCTAAGAGGAATTGAGGCCATGATGCCAAGAGGCATGAGGTCCGTGTGCTCCTCGAATTTCACTGCCCCCCAAATCGCTGCGCGATTTACGGGCGACTAAAATTCAGCGTTGCCCCTCCCTGGCGTTGCGTTTCCGCACGCACCATGGGCATCCAGCTTCCGTGCAGCTGGCAGGGGCCATCCTGGGATACACCCAAACGCCCAATGCACACAGGTGGTCCGGACAGCTGCATTGCGGAAGTGTCTGAAAGGAAGCGGCCCCATTGCACAGACCAAACGCAATCGCAACTGCGTTGACTTTCTGCGGCCTGCTTCTGGACGCGTTCGCGCTCGACGCGCTGCTCAGGCGATCGCCTGTTCGCCTGAACCGATGTGCGCGTCTCCGCGCTGCTGCACTTTCCAAGAATTCTCGCTTACAGCGCAATACGCGCCTCGATTCCAATCGGGCGCGCTTTCGCCCGCCACGCGCGGACGTCCAGTGCCTGCGCTCAGATGGGCAATCCGGCCGCGCAATCGCGTCTACTGGCGCGGAAAATCATTTTTGGCAGCCTGGCCCAAGGGAAAGCAGGCCCTCGCCTCTGCGGTGCCCCGAAGCACCTCGGAACACGTTCTCGGGCCCCGGGACCCCGTCACGGCTCGGCGCCGGCGCCTTCGCGCCAGCAAGGGGCAAAAGGAAAGCGCTGCCTGGCCGGAGCCTCCTGGACCCTGTCCTGAGGTTCCCTGCCAGGACGCGGCGCCGGCGAAAGCCGCGAGGGTGGTATGTGGGCGGGCAAAACCGCCGCCAGACGGCTGCTGCCCGCCCTGCGGGCGCCGTCCCACGCGGAGAGCGTTCGGTCACCAGAGAGCCTGAGAAGGCGGCCCCTGCCGACAAGCTCTCAGGCACGTGCCTGCGAGGGAGCGGGCAGTGCCACAGCGCACCAGGCCGCCGCTCGTGCTTTGGCCTGGCTTGGCCCTGCTCCCCGCAGAGACCGAGAGCGTCTCCTGTGGGCGACCAGAACGGCTGACCCAAGAGACTAGCACCGAGAATACTTCCGCCTCCGAAAACGCAAGCCGGCCCGCCAGGAACCGCTTGCCCGCGAAGCAGGCGCAGAGGCGTGTGAGCGGGAGCAGAGGAGGTGAGGCGAGCACGCTTGGGCCTGCTCCACATGATTTTCCTGTGCCGGAAACGAGTTTACGCTTCATGAAAATCATTTTTGGCAGCCTGGCCCAAGGGAAAGCAGGCCCTCGCCTCTGCGGTGCCCCGAAGCACCTCGGAACACGTTCTCGGGCCCCGGGGCCCCGTCACGGCTCGGCGCCGGCGCCTTCGCGCCAGCAAGGGGCAAAAGGAAAGCGCTGCCTGGCCGGAGCCTCCTGGACCCTGTCCTGAGGTTCCCAATGCACCAGGAGGCGGCGGACCGCGCAGCAGCGCCTGAGGAGAGGACATCGTGATGTGTTTTCCCTTGCCCCAATGCAAACGATGCGAACTCAGTCCTGCTCGCCGTCGCTGGAGTCAGAATGTTCTACTAGCCATTCAGCGGCCGTGAGAGCCCCTCGGCTCTGGGCGCTAGCATAGCCGAAAGCAGCCACGCCTTTCCATCCACCGCTAAAGAACAATGCTGTCGGCCCTCCTTGTTGGAAGGCTTCGTTCGCGAACCCTCTCCTGAACGCATGCGTGCCCCAAGCAGGCGCGCTACGCAGATGCAGGGCGTTCGCTGCCAGCTTTAGCACAGCGAGAGCGTCGGCGTATTGGATTTCTGAAAAAGAAACAGCCCTTGTTTCTCCTAAGGAGAACAGTGTGCAAGCACCGCACAGGAGCCGACCCTGCTGGTGGCAGATGCAACGCCTCGTCGTCTCGCAGGGTTCATTGTACGACTTCCGGTGAGCAAAACGGATGATGCACGTTTTACGGCTCTCGCCGGTAAAACGAAATGCGACCGCGTGGGTCCCCAGACTTAGTACTTCAGAATATCTCAAGCAAAAATGGCGGGCAATCGCCCACGAGGCCGCTAGTGTCGGATACCCGGCTTCCGAGCACCACTTACGGATGCGTCTGGTCTCCTCAGCTGTGGCACGGATTTTCTCTCTTCTGAATTCATACTTCGTTATCTTTTCGGCGCCTCTCGACAATCTATGCGTATCTGCGACGCCCAGCGGAGCCTGCACCAAGTGCAATACACTGCGCACGTGCGACACGTATCTTTGCAAGGTGTGGCCGTTGCGAAACAAACCCACGAAAGTGTCAAGGATCAGTTCTGTTGGTGGCCACCCAGGCGCCCCGACAGCAGTGGCAGCGTCGCCCCACAGGCGCACTGCGGAAGCATACTGGGATGCTGAGATTGCAACTGGACGGATTTCCCATGGGAAGTCGGCCCATCGGATTTCGGAAGATTTTCGGCCCCAAAAATGGGTGCCAAAGAAGCGTGGGTCGGAAGCGCCTCAGTAAGCAGTTCCCAAAACCGCCGCCAGGCGGCTGCTGCCCGCCCTGCGGGCGCCGTCCCACGCGGAGAGCGTTCGGTCACCAGAGAGCCTGAGAAGGCGGCCCCTGCCGACAAGCTCTCAGGCACGTGCCTGCGAGGGAGCGGGCAGTGCCACAGCGCACCAGGCCGCCGCTCGTGCTTTGGCCTGGCTTGGCCCTGCTCCCCGCAGAGACCGAGAGCGTCTCCTGTGGGGCGACCAGAACGGCTCACCCAAGAGACTAGCACCGAGAATACTTCCGCCTCCGAAAACGCAAGCCGGCCCGCCAGGAACCGCTTGCCCGCGAAGCAGGCGCAGAGGCGTGTGATCGGGAGCAGAGGAGGTGAGGCGAGCACGCTTGGGCCTGCTCCACATGATTTTCCTGTGCCGGAAACGAGTTTACGCTTCATCTCAAGTGTTCGACGCCCAGATTCCGCAGCGGCGCTTGCGCTGGTTCCAGCACCTCTGCAATCTGGTGCATTCACGTTCTTCGCCTCTTCGGCCTGCAATTTCGCGCCCCCGAGGTGACCCGAGTGGCCCCCCTGGCCGCGATGGAAGTCAAAGGGGGGTCGCCGGGATGTGCGGCAGCGAGAGCTGTGCGAATTTGCATCCAGGGAAGGCGGAGCGGAGCGGAGGACTCTCTCCCCTTCCTTCCTTCGTGCTGGGGCTCAAGCGGCCGACGTGCCGTTGAGACAGCTGGGCGGAAAACCATTGCGGTAGCCAGGCCCACTGTAGAATGGCCGGCGCCCTTGCGCCAGCATAGGGCGTGTGAACGGCGCTGCCTGGCTGGCAGGAGCCTTCTGGGAACCCGCCCCTTGGGCTCCCAGCCAGGGCAGGACGCCGGCGCGGGCCATAGGGCGGCATGAGGGCGGGCAGAAAGTTGGCAGACAGCCGCCAGGCTGTTGCTGGGGAGCGCGCCGGCGCAGCGCCACGGAGCCGCCCCAGGAGGCACGCAGGCGCGACTCCTGCTATAGAGCTTCGGGGGCGCCGCTCCTGTCTGGGAGCACACAAGCGCAGCTCCTCTCAGGGAGCCTGGGGGCGCTGCTCCTGTCAGGGAGCACAGGAAAGAGCTCTGGTGGGCAGCGCTCCTGTCGAGGAGCGCACAGGCGCAGCTCCTTTCACGGAGCATTGGGCGCCGCCCCCTTCGGCGAACTTTTGTTCTGGGGGGCCGCTCCTGTCAGGGAGCTTTGAAGCGCCGCTCCTATCAGGGAGCTTTGAGGCGCCGCTCCCGTCAAGGAGTCTTCGGCCGCTGCTCCTGTCAGGGAACACGCGAAAGGGAGCTTTAGGGCGCCGCTCCTGTCGGGGAGAACGCAGGCGCAGCTCCTTTCAGGGAGCGCTAGGCACCGCTGGCTCCTATCAGGGAGCACGCAGGCGCAGCTCCTTTCAGGGAGCTTCGGAGGCGCCGCTCCTATCAGGGAGCCCGTTTTGTTTGTGCAGCCCCTGTCAGCGAGTTTTTTCGCCGCTGCACTTATCAGGGACCATTCTCGATCTGGCTTCAAGGAGCCAGCGCGCGGGAGCAGCAACAGAAGAACTGCGAGACACGATCGGCCCAGCAGACGAGACCCGAGCAGCGCGGGCGAACCGCCATGCGAGACCGCACCAGAGTACACACGAACAGAGCAAGGTGAGCATACTTCCGCCGCTTCGCGCAGAAACCGCCGGCCGCCGACACCGCAGCCCGCTGCGCAGGAATTGAGCGTGCAGGAATTGAGGAGTGGAGGCGAACACACGTGGGGCTGCTCCTCACGGTTTTCCTGCAGCACAAACGAGTTTATGAATCATGAAAACCATTGCGGTAGCCAGGCCCACTGTACAAATGGCCGGCGCCCTTGCGCCAGCATAGGGCGTGTGAACGGCGCTGCCTGGCTGGCAGGAGCCTTCTGGGAACCCGCCCCTTGGGCTCCCAATGCACCAGAAGGCGACGGACTGCGCGGCAGCGCCTGACAGGGGTACATCGTGAGGACCGTTTCCTGTTCCTATTGGTTTTACAACCCCACGCACACGATGCCACAGTCAGGCTTGCTCGCCGTCACTTGAGTCGGAGTGGTCAACTAGCCATTCGGCCGCCGACAAAGCACCGCGACTTTGGGCGCTGACGTAACCGAAAGCCGCCACGCCCTTCCAACCACCACTAAAAAACAAAGCTGCGGGCCCTCCTTGTTGGAGCGCCTCGTCGGCAAAGCCTCGCCTGAAAGCGTGCGTGCCCCAGGCCGCAGCACTCCGCAACTGCAAAGCGGCTGCTGCAAGTTTGAGAACAGCAAGAGCGTCGGCATATTGCACGCTCGCGAAGGGGACCGACACTGCTGCTCCTACAGAGAATAATTCGCAGACACCACACAAGGAGCGCCCTTGCAGCTGACAAATACAACGTCTGGTTGTCTCACACGGTTCGTTGTAACATTTGCGCTGCGCGAAACGAATGACACAGGTTTTGCGTTCATCGCCGCTGAAGCGGAATGTCACAACATTTGACCCGAGGAGCAGCAACTCAGAGTAACGCAAACAAAATTGGCGAGCGATCACCCACGACGCCGCCAACAGCGGATATCCAGCTTCAGCGCACCACTTGCGGATGAGTTTGGTTTCTTCCGCCGTCGCCCGGATCTTCACTCTCCTGAATACGTCTCGGGTAATTTTCTCGGCACCTCTGGCCAGCCTTTCTGTGTCGTCGAGAACACCGAGAGGGGCCTGCAATAGGTAGACCACACTGCGAACATGAGAAACATATTTCTGCAGACTGTTCCCATTACGGAATAACCCCACAAAGGCATTGAGAACAGATTCGGACGGTGGCCAGCTGGGCGCCGAAATGGCCCTGGCAGCTTCGCCCCACAAGCGGACGTCGGAAGCGCATTACGGAGCACTCTTTCTCCAGGCAGCGAACTCGACCCACAGAGTGTGGAGATGGAGATGATCTCCGCCAGGAACATCGCGACGTGCACGTTTGACTTCTTCACGGGGCCTGCCAATTGGCTCCGCCCCTGGATAGCAATTGCAGCGGGCGGCGGCCGCCAGCGCGGCTGCTAGCACAGGAGGTTCGGGAACAACGCGAGCACGGCGCGATTCACCAAGCAAGATCAAGCCAGCACGACCTTGCTCGTCGTTGGCTGCCTCACGTGGATCGCTTTGGCTCGCAACTCGGGTTTGTGCCTCTGGCCCAGCCCCTGAAGAGGACGAGGCAGCCTCGGTGCGCGTCGCCTGTCGGCACGCCGCGGCCGCTAACCCCGGTCGGCCTGGCGCTGACACTGCGCCAAGAAGGCTTTGACGAGCGCAACGTTCTGTCCAGAAAACGCAGGGACGAGATCTACCAATTCATTTGCTTCCAAACCGCCCAAATCAGACAAATGCTGGAAGCCACCGTTTTCCAGAGCTTCGCAAAGACCAGAGGTATCAACCATATTCACGCCAGCCACGCCCTGCAGCACGCGAGCGAAAACCGAGTTCACATCGCTCGCCTGCCCGGGCGGGGCACCTTCAGCACGCAGACGCTTGCTTCGGCTCTCGTTTACAAAACTAAGCATTGAGCCGATACTACGGAGAAGGCAAGACTGGCGCATGGCATCCCTCCTCCAATCAGAACCTGTGCACATGTTATTGTTTCACTTTTTCTTCAGCCGCCCCAGGGTGCATCCGGCGGCAACAGCCAGTCAACGCGTTGAAAATTTCGCGCCTGCAGCTCGGCAATTTGCTCTGCCTTCTCAGACGGCCGCGTGGGGGCATCTGCGAGATTCGAATGCGAAGGCACATACCAAAGATGCAGGAAATGCGCCTTGTCGGCGACGAGAAGCCACAGATTGCCAATCAGACAATTCCAATCGGACTTCCGCGAGCAACCTCGCACAAGCGCACCCAATGCGCTTTTGTTATCGACGAAGCAGATGATCTCGAGATCTGCTTGGCCAATGCTTAAAATCCATTTCAATGCGCAGATCGCTGCCATCAGCTCCCAGGTGCCGATCTGGTTCTTTCGCCAGTGTGCCCATTGGCGAGCGCTGTCGGGCACACTAGTGGCGGCCCAGACTTTGGCGAAAGGAGCGTGCAGCACCCACGCCATCATGCCAGTGCCGGTTGCGTCGCTGTACAAAATGCACCGCTGGCGCTCGCGGAGTTGCAGCGGCACACGCCGTGAGGGTGGCGATTGCAAAAACTTATGCCGCCATATGAGCGCGAGCCTCGTCCTCGCAGTGAGACGGCTGGTGCGGCCTGCGCCATGAAAGAACAAAGCTGCCAGCGGAGCGCGCGCCCCCTTGCCAAAAACTGAACTGGCACCCCAACTCAAACGCAAGGCCAGCTTCTGCGCTTCTGCCGGCGGCAACGCGCCCGCTTTGAGGGCCCTGACGATCTGGGAGCTCCACAACTCGAGCTTCTCCGGACCCACGTCAAAAACTACCTCTTGCCGGGCGTCATCAAAACAGACGCCGACGCCGAGAATGGTGGCCGATGGCTGTTCTGTGACAGCCTTGGCGGCATCCAAATCCCAGCCGAGAAGATCTGAAATTACGTACCTGGCCAGCTTGGCCGTGCCAGCAGGGCCCGTCAGAGGGTCTCCGCCAACATCTATTTGCTCTGCCATCGCGTCGCCCGAAAACAAATCGTCGACGAAGCGAAGGTACAGCACTAGGAAAATCTGCGCAAGCACGCCCTGAATTGCCAAACCGAACCGCTCCCAGGCGGACACGGAGGCGGAAGAGCCAAAGGGCATTGCCAGGAGCTGGAGACACTGGTCTTTAGCCAACGCCTCCTGCCACACGACAACTGCCAATGGAAGGTGAGAGCTGCATATTGGTAGTGTCTTGAAGGCTTGCACAAAATCATCTTTGCGCCAACGAATGCGCATTGTTCTTGATTTTGTGATCTTCAACACCAGCGCTACAAGTGAGTCTAGCGTGTCGGGAAGCATCTTCTCGGATACTTGCGTGCCCTCATTGATGCGCGACGCAGTAAAATCATCGATGCATCTAACTTTGGGAAACGTTTCCCAGCCTACGGTCTTCCAACCTTGCACGATTGGGAATCTCGGGGTTAAAACACAAGTTTCCATGTTCAATGGACGCATTCTAGCCTTGCCGTCCGCGACCTCCCGGTCGCATGCAGAAGCAAAAACTTCGCAGACAGATCTGCCCATCCCGAGTGGCAAAGACGATCGCCGCAAAATGCGTCTGTTCTGAACGCTCGCAGTGGCCAATAGAGCAGCTTTGGTTACCTCCGGCGCTGCGTTCCCTGTCGGAACGCGCATCCCACTCGCTGGGAGCAAGCCGACAAGAGGAAAACCGTGCATTAAATTGCTAATCAGCGTGGCGTCTGGCCAGCTGATGGACTCAAGCATCTCGCTAAGGAGAAAAAGATTTTTCCGGGGCCCTAAGACACCTTGGCAGTGCGCTGGCAGCTGCGCGAACGCGCGTTGCCAGCGGGGTTCCGTCACTCGCTTCCTCTCCGTCCAGTAAGCAAGCGCTGATTTACGAGACGAGTGCAATTCCGCAGGGGTCATACTTGTCACGCGGTCGCAGCCTTTTTCCAAAAAGTGCGGCAAAAGAGGAACTTCTGCGCAAACAAGTGATCCCATGGATCTAGGCGATGCAAATCATCGCGAGCGAGAAAGACATGTGACATGTGACAGCTTTATTAGAACGCTTAAAAACAGCGCTGGGACGAGCCGAAGAGCGCTCCATGGGCTCATCGTCCCCTGACTCGCTCTCCGACTGCTGACCGTCGGCACTGTCAGCGAGCGGCGTGACCGCTCACTTGCTCCAGGACTGCTTGTCCCACTGGCCGGACTGCTGCCATCCAGCGCGCGGGCTGCGCGACCGGCGCTGCTGGCCGCCACCAGCGCTGCCCTTGTGCCGCGCGGGCGGCGAACGCACGCGCCGGTTGTCGCCCATAGCGCTCTTGCCGCCCTTGCCGCCGGAAGATGCGCTGCTGGAGGCATGACTTCCCCCGTCGCCGTAGCTCTTGGAGGCGCCCTTGGGCTGGCCCTTGGACTGACCCTTGGGCGCGCTAGATGCACGAGCTAGCTCCGCGAAGCGCTTATCCACCTTGTCTTTGGCCGTGCGCAGGAGATCAACATCGATCCTTGTAAGGTACCTGCTCAAATCGGTTTCGTCCCTCTCCAGCGCTTTGGCCATGGCCCTCCGCTGGAGGACGTCGCATTGAAACGCCGTCCTGACCTCGCCGTTCTCCTCAGCGATGCGGATCATAATATGCACGTAGGAGACAAAGTCCGCCATGCTGCACGCCTTCGTGAGGATCACCTTGAAACCCAACTCGTGGAGATGCCCCATGAAGGTCGCGAAGCTCACGTAATCGATCTTATCGATCCAAGCGCTTCCGCGCTTGGCGGCCGCACTCTGTCTCACGCGATCCTCGTAGGAGCCGTCGCCCACGACCGCGTCGACGAGAGGGGTGCGACTCCATGCTGGGCGGTGATGATCGCGGAGATCTTCGCCTTCTGCAGAGCCGACCCAAGCCCGGCCCTTGTCGTTGGCGATCTTGGCTCCGGCCAACTCCTCTCAGGGAGCCTGGGGGCGCTGCTCCTCTCAGGGAGCCTGGGGGCGCTGCTCCTGTCAGGGAGCACAGGCAAGAGCTCTGGTGGGCAGCGCTCCTGTCGAGGAGCGCACAGGCGCAGCTCCTTTCAGGGAGCATTGGGCGCCGCCCCCTTCGGCGAACTTTTGTTCTGGGGGGCCGCTCCTGTCAGGGAGCTTTGAAGCGCCGCTCCTATCAGGGAGCTTTGAGGCGCCGCTCCCGTCAAGGAGTCTTCGGCCGCTGCTCCTGTCAGGGAACGCGCGAAAGGGAGCTTTAGGGCGCCGCTCCTGTCGGGGAGAACGCAGGCGCAGCTCCTTTCAGGGAGCGCTAGGCACCGCTGGCTCCTATCAGGGAGCACGCAGGCGCAGCTCCTTTCAGGGAGCTTCGGAGGCGCCGCTCCTATCAGGGAGCCTGTTTTGTTTGTGCAGCCCCTGTCAGCGAGATTTTCGCCGCTGCACTTATCAGAACCATTCTCGATCTGGCTTCAAGGAGCCAGCGCGCGGGAGCAGCAACAGAAGAACTGCGAGACACGATCGGCCCAGCAGACGAGACCCGAGCAGCGCGGGCGAACCGCCATGCGAGACCGCACCAGAATACACACGAACAGAGCAAGGTGAGCATACTTCCGCCGCTTCGCGCAGAAACCGCCGGCCGCCGACACCGCAGCCCGCTGCGCAGGCAATGAGCGTGCAGGAATTGAGGAGTGGAGGCGAACACACGTGGGGCTGCTCCTCACGGTTTTCCTGCAGCATAAACGAGTTTATGAATCATGAAAACTGGCTGCTGGACGCAGGTGGGGGGTGCTCAGGAGGCTGAAGCGGTGGTGCGCCCATGTCCCACAGAAAGAATGGCCGTGTCAGTCGCGTTGCAATGGCTCCAGGCGTTCATGCATTGGCTCTTCCGGAGTCGTCTGGGCTCAGAGTGATTGGTTGCCCTTTGCGTCCACGCTCTCACCCACCACCTGCTGTAGCATTCGGCGACACCGCATCATGCCTCTTGAGTCAGGAAAGGTGCAGTCTTTGATCGCTAAGGTTCCAGAAGGCAAGTGGCTGAAGTTGTCGAGCAGTGCCATCGAAGAGTGGCTCCACTTCGTTGCGGACGCAAACGAGCCAATCAGCCACGACGAGGTGTTTTATGCCAGCGTCGCCCGAGTGATGTCCGAACAGATGGGCTCAGCAGCGCCGTCGGACTTCGCGGACCCACAGATGCGCACTTTCATCATCGAAGGTATCCGCGCAAACACCACGCCGTTCCAAGACGACCCATGAGGGATCGGAGTGGAAAGATGTGCGGCTCACCCCTGCGCACATCACGGCTGCTCTTAAAGTGCAAGCTCGGGCAGCAGGGTCTCAGAGCAACGGCCCGGCTGGCAGCGTTGAGCGTGGCACCGGGACCTCGCCAGAGCATCTGGCGAAGGCGATCGAGGCGCTTGCAAAGGCAACGCAAGAGCGAGACCAGCCCAAGAAGGAATACTTGTCTTTCAACTTGAAACAGCGCCTGGACGAGCTCGGTCTCGGGAATCTCCCAAAAAATATGATGCCCTCGGAGGAGGCTATGATTCGGTTGGAGAAAGCCAGCAAGGTCGCACGGGACCAGGGCCGCCTTTATATTGGGTCGGCAGAGGGAGAGGACCTCCAAGTCTCCTTTCGCCCGCCGTGGTCGCGGACACCCAAGATCGACGTGACCGTCGGCGACGGCAGCTTCGAGGAGAAGCTGCGCAGCGCGGTAGAGGCGAAGAAAACGAGGAGCTTGGAGGACAGAACCACTTTTGTGGGATTCGCTACGTTCTATGGACATATCCTGGACTGGGGCGTGAAGATGGTCTTCACGAAGGCCATCACCTCCACGCAGTTGCTCGCGTACCAGATCGTACTCACCCGGGTGGCAGAAGAATACGGCGGCTTCAGGGTGTGCACACACTACGATCTCTTGCTCAGACAGAAGCTCGCCCGGGAGCTTGAAAGGGACGAGCGGTCGCAGATAGAGACGCTCCTGTGCACTCTGGACCGCGACGTGCTGGCGGACGCGAAGAACAGCGCTGAAAAGCGCGTGAAAGAGACCGCGAAGGCGGCCACGAAGACGGGCCAGGCCTCTGGCTCCCAGCCGTCGCGGCCGGCACCCGCTTCCAGCAAGGGAGGCGGCAAGGGACCCTCCAAGGGAGGCAAGCTGCCCGCCCAGCACCCCAAGGGGCGCCAGGTCCACTCTCCTGTGCGTTCGCGCAGCCCCAAGAGGAACGGTGACTGGTATGCCAAGAAGTGGGACAACACCAAGAAGGGCGACAAGAAGTGGTGAGCTGGTTCGCAAAGCGCCAGCGATGCGTCTGGGGATCATCCAGCGGCTCCTCCCCTCGCGCAAGAGACTAGCGAAGATAGTCTCGACGGGTCCGTCGGTTTTGCCACGGATCTGCATGAATTACAAGCTGAAGTGAACAGCTTGTTGCAAGATGTACATAGACTTGCTAACATGTCGCCTGTAAGCCATTTAAAGTGGGCGTTTGCCCTGCCTCCTTGCTTAGGCGTCTTCCGTGTACCTGCCAGCGCGCACAGCTCAGTTCTTCATGAAAGTGGGGACAGGAGCTCTTTACACAGCTTCCGGGCGTCTGCCTTAGCTTTCTGGCGCGAACGCAAGCGAGTGACAGATTTTGAATGGCAGCGGGAGTTCAGAACACTCCCAGCACACGTGCAAGCCGTTCTAGGTCCGGACAAAAACTTGCTTTTGCTGGCAGAGATGCTGGAGGCATCGAATAGCCCAGACGCTCAATTAGTTAAAAATTTAAGGCGTGGTTTCAAGCTCGTTGGGGAGATCCCCCCGAGCGGCACGCTCCCCGCATGCTCACCTGTTCCGCCCTTGTCGTTAGAGGAACTCTGGCGACGCGCCCCTGCGAACAACGCAGCGCTGATTTTGAGAGCGGCTTCTTCTACCCTGTCGGATGAAGAAGCGGCAGCAGCACTGCGGGCGCAGACGGCAGCCGAGGTGGTGGCAGGTAAAGCTAGATGGACGCCGTTGTCGGCGACACTTAGCGAGGCGGTGTGTTCTCCACGTTTCGGAGTGGACGAGGGGTGGAAGTTTGAAGGTTCATCTTTTGTGCGCGCTGTCCGCGCCATTGATGATTTTCACGCTTCCAAGGCGAACGAAGCCACGCAAGTCGAGGAGCGGGTGCATCACGAGCACCTCGACGCACTAGTAGCAATTGGCCAAGGCATCTGGGAAGCAAGTGGGCCAGATAGAGGCCCAGCAACACTTCGTCTTCGCAAGGATGACGTTGTAGGCGCATACAAGACTTTGCCGATTTGCGCGGATGACCTGCCTTGCGCTGTGGCCGTTACAGAGGACACGGCGCGAACAGGCTTCGCGTTGCAGCTCTTTTCTTGCCCGTTTGGGGCTGTTGCAAGCGTGCATGCATGGCACCGCGTCGGTGCTGCGCTCCAACGCGTGCTTGTAGAGCTGTTCCGCATTTTATACCCGCGTTTTGTCGATGACTTCTTCGGCGTCGACCGCGCGACGCCGGGAGATACTGCCCTCACAGGACCGAGTGGTGCTGCATTTCTTGCGCGCGAAGTCGTGCAAGAATTGGGTTGGCAGCTGGACGACGCGAAAGCTGTCACCGACGCTTCTGTAGCCGTAATTCTCGGCATCCAGGTTGCCCTGGATGATGCCCGGGCGTCTTTAGCATTCCCGAGGCAAAGCGCGTGAAGTGGATTGCTGAGATCGATAAGATTCTCGAATTGGGCATGCTGTCGCCGGCGCTGGCCCGGAAGCTAGCAGGGAAACTGAGTTGGGGAGCAACGATGGTGTTTGGCAGGAGCGCAAGAGTGCATCTTGCAGCTCTGTTCTTCCACTCGGCCCGTCGTCTCTCCAAACTCTCTCTGCGCCTGCGCCGGGCTCTCCACTGGTGGCTTCGCTTTTTGCAATCCAACCCTCGCCGCGAGATACCCTACCTGCCAGCTGCGCGGCCCCGGTTGGCCATTTATACCGACGCAGCGGGGTGCGGAGCACTCGCGTGGGTTCTCGCGCAGGGCAACCAAAAGCAGTTCGCCCGAGCGTGGATCCCGCGATGGCTTCGCGACAGAGCGAAGCCGCGCCGGCAGCAAATCGGCACGTGGGAGCTCATTGCTGCGGTGTGTGGTCTTTGGCACGCGTACACCTTTCTGGAGCCAGGGTTGGAGATTTTGTTATTCGTGGATTCCAACCCAGCGCTCGGAGCATTGCTCAAAGGGACGTCCAGGCAGATCGATTGGAATGCTTTAGTGACGTCCATTTGCTTCGCGGCAGCAGACAGGGGCGACGTCTTGTGCCCCTTCCGTGCGCCGTCTGCTCAGAACCTTGCAGACGCCCCGTCCAGAGCCCATGAAGAGGCAGACAAACTGCGCACTCTGCTCGAGCAAGGGTTCGAGGAGGTGCACTGGCGCTGGCCGGAAGCAAGCGTTTGGGACGAGCTCTGGTGAGGACAGACGCGAGCGCAGGAGGGAAAAAGTTGCACGCAACAGTTGACCGTCGTGGCCTTCTCTTCTGGCTTCGCGGCCACCTGCCTGTCGCAGCCTGCGCCCTCGTTCCGTAGCCGGTTGGGCACAAGCGTTTCTTGATAGCCTTCCAGTTTATCGATGCTTCCCGGCGGCGCCATCTGGAGGCCGCCCGGGGCGCGCAGGTGCCGCAGCAGACTCCTGTGCGTGCCAACAGAGCTGAAGGCATGGTTCCAGAGTGTGCTGGCCCAGACGCCAGCTTCGCGCCATCCGGCATCGCCTGACGCAGTCTTGGAAGCGCTGGCCGATTCTGGCGCTGTTCATGGCGGCGACCTCCAAGGCCTTTCAGCAGCAGAGTTGCGAGAAGTGTGGCCACCTCTCAGAACGCTGTCCGATGACTTCCTGCGTTCCGTGTCGTGGCAGACGGGCGCGCGCGGCTCAAGCGCCGTCGTGCCTAAGTTGAAAAGACACACGCCAGAACGCTTTTGTGAGCAAGAACTGCCTCCCGGGAGGCCGGCTGCCAGGGCGGCGGCCGACGACCTTTCTGCAGCAGTGGAAGTTTTGGTGCAAGCCAGAGCTCAGAGATGTGCGCTTCCCGCTGATGTCCTGGCGCAATCAATTTCTGTCATTTGCAGAGCGCCAGCTCCGGGACTGCATGACGGCGCCGCGGCCTCATCTCTGCCATCGGCGAGAGCGCGGTGGCTGGCGCAAATTCCGGCGGAGCGTCGTGATGATGTGCTCCGCGGCCGCTTGCTGCTCCAGGAAATGGAAAACTGGCGACAGAGTGGACAAGGCTACGCATCAGCTGTGCGATTGTGGGGCAGGCTGGCAGCGGCAACTGGCGTACCAGAGTGGCCGCCTGATCAGGTGGTGCTCGCAGCGCTTGTATTTGCAGTCCCACGGGCGTCCACGCTGTCCCGGTACTGTTCTCATTTGCGGTCCACGCTCAGGCTGATACAGGCGCCTTTGGGGTCGCTGGCTGACACGAGTATGCTAGTCAAAGGCGCCCAGCCAGACATTTCACATTGAGGTATGGCTGTAGTACTTAAACTAGGTGCCGACCCGTCGCATTCCGAAGTGCGGTGCCACGTCCGTGACAATGTGTCTGAGGTTACCGTCGTTTTGCACAGAAGGAAAATGCAAGACAAATCTGTGCATGTGGCGCGGCAGTGCATTTGCAAGTCCGCATCGCCAGACTTGTGCGGGGTCTGCGTCTTGCGTCGACGTTGCGGCCAGGGAGCAGTATTTCCAATCCTCCAGTACGACAGGGCTTTAGCAGCATTGAAAACTGCAGCTCTAGCACTTGGTTTCCCGAGAGGAGCAGAATGGGGCACCCGCTGCTTCCGCCGCGGTTGGGCCAATGACGCCCTGCGCCATGGGGGAGTGCCAGCCTTGTTTTATTCAGGCGGCTGGCGTGGCTTAGCTGCGTTCGGCTACGCCGCGGCGCAGACGAAGGGGGAAGTTCTGGCTGCTAAGTGGGCAGCAGAGTTTTCCGATTCGTCAGACGATGGATCAGGCGTAGAGAGTTGAAAAACGACAGCAATATACTATCTGGCTGGCGCTATTCCGAGCGAGCCCTGCTTGTCCCAAGTCCAGGAGGTCCGGGATTTAAAAACGGAGCGATGCTCCAGAACTCACGCGGGGATCCGGGCCCGAGTCGCCTACATTGGGAGTGTTATGGACAGGGCGAGTCGAGCCCTCACCATTGGGGCGCTTCTCTCGGGGCTCTCACTCGCCTGTCGCGCCGGCAGCGTCCAGATTCCTGGCCCACTGCAGGCGCGCCCACTCCACCAGAAGGCGGGCAAATAGATTTTCATACCCCCTAAACCAAAGGTTTCGATGGGGAGGAAAATCTAAAGCCCCGCCTGATGTAAACCGGTTGGTGGATTCATCAGTTGATGGCTTTAACCGTGTACGTAAACTCGTGGGCAGTCACGGCTTGGGCCCCCGACGGAGCAGCGGATTTCTTCCAAGGCCTGGTTGGCTCCAACTCGGAGCAGCGGTGGTCTTCGACAACTCCGGAGGCCGATCGGGGCACCGCCCGGCTCGGGGGCGGGATAGCAAGTTCCCGGCGCCACGGCCGCCGCGGAGCAAGCGCCCTGCGGGGTGCACTCGCTCCACCGCGGGGTCTTTGCAAGCCTCCAGTGGTCCACATAGTGGGCCAGGTGCTGTTCGCAGCGCCCGTGGTGTTGTTTGTCATCGCCTTCGTCGTTGCCCGCCCGCCCGCCCTTATGGCTTGGTGTGGCTTCTGGGGAGTGTGGGGCCGGCGCGTGGCGGGGCGCTTCTCTCGGGGCTCTCACTCGCCTGTCGCGCCGGCAGCGTCCAGATTCCTGGCCCACTGCAGGCGCGCCCACTCCACCAGAAAGCGGGCAAATAGATTTTCTGGCCCTCTGCGCAGAGAGTGCATGGCTGCAGGTTTGCGCGCCGGTAGGTAAGCCGCCTCTGCACGGCCATTGCAACTCTGTGCGCGTGGGCGCCAGAGCAGAGGGCCCGAGTTCGAGCCCAGGCTGCGTTCCGGAGCACGGGCCACGCTTGGATTGCGGATGTGGGCGCGCGGGCGCTGGGCTGCTCAGGGCCGCTTCAGTATGCTATTCCAGGCGCGCCGTCGCCGGTGAGCACGAAACCGTGCTTGAGTGCGGGCGCCGGTAACTTGAAATCACGCTTGCTATCTTGATGCTCCTGCGTGCTCAGGTTGCGGATTTGGGCGCGCGAGCGTTGGTAGGCGTCAAATTGGGCTCAGAAGGATGAGAAGCTGCCCCGAAGATTCGCCCAAACAACCTCGGACACGCAGGAGAGCGGCAGATGAGAAGCTGGTTTCTGGGCGGCCCGCGAGGAGCACAGTACGCATTCCTGGGCGGCCCGCTGGGAGTCCACGAGCGCCCCGTTGCCCGCTGGGAGTCCACGAGCGCCAGGGCGGTCCGCAAGACAAATGCGCATTCCGGGCGGGCCGCTGGGAGCCCACGAGCGGCCCGTTGCGTTTGCGTGTGCGTCTGGGCGGCCCGCGAAAAGCTCAGTACGCATTCGGGGCGGCCCGCTGGATGCGCGCGTGGGTCCAGTACGCGTTCGGGCCGGCCTGCTGGGAGTCCCACGAGCGGCCCGCTTGCTCGTTACGTCTGCGTGCGTTTCAGGGCAGTCCGCGAGGAGCCCAGATGTGTATTCGGGGCGGTCGCTGGAAGCCCACTTGCGGCTCCTTTGTTGTACAGTTGCGTGCCTTGCGGGGCGGCCCGCGAGCAGGTCAAATGCGCTTCGGGGCGGCCCGCTGCGTGCCTACGAGGGGCTCGCTGGTTGTTTATGCGCGCGCGCCGCAGCACAGCCCGCAAGGTGCCCAAATGCTCATTCGGGGCGGCTCGCTGCAGGGAGCCCATCTCGTTGTTTTTGCGTGCTCTACAGAGCGGCTCTTTTGCAATCTGGCCGCGGGTCGCGCCGCGTTGCTTTCGCGTAGGGGCGCAGGAGCGCTTGAACAGGCCGTCTGCACTCCAGCTTGGCGAGTTGGGCGCGGAACGCGTCTGGCGCAGGTTTGCGCGCGGAAAACCGCTTACACCTCTAGTCTCGCTGTTTGTGCGCGGATAGCGCCAAAGGCAGGATTGCGAGCCGGAAGGCCGCCCGCATTCCAGTTTGGCGGGCCGAGCGCAGAAAACGTTTTGTGCAGGTTTGCAGGCGGAAAGCCGCCTGCACCTTCAGTCCCGCAGTTTGTTGTCAGCTTCAGCGCAGAAGGCGCAGTGTGCAGTTTCCGCGCCAGAAGGCTGCCCCTGGTCAGGATTTTGGAGGCCGTGGGACGCTCGCGTAGCGCTGTCATTGCGCGCCCGCAGGCCGCCCGCGGGGCGCCAACGGGATGCGCCCGCGGGCGCTCGCGAGCTGTTCGCGGGGCGCCCGCGGACACCCGCGGGACGTTCGCGGCACATCCGCGGGACGCTCACGGGGCGGGGCGCTCACGAGGGGCGCTCGCGGGACGCTTGAGCGGCGTCCGCATGGCAGTCGCGCGCTGCCTGCAGGGCGTTCTTGGGTTCCAGCAGGACGCCCGCGTGGCGCTCGCGGGGCGCCTGCGGGCCGCTCGCTGTGCGCTTGCGAATCGCCTGCGGGTCGGTCGCGGGGCCGTCCGCAGGACGCTCGCGGGACGCCTGCGGCGCGCCCGCGCTCGCAGGAGGCTCGCGGGGCACGCGCGCGGCGCGCGCGCAGTGTCTGTGGAGGCGTCCCGCAGGGCGCTCGCGGGACACTCGTGCGGCTCACGCGTGGCGTCCGCGAGCCGGACTTATGACGGCGCTCGCAGACACTCGCCAGGCACTCGCCGGAGCGCCTGGGGGTGCTCGAGGGGCGCTGGCGGCGCGCTCCCGGGACGGCTGCAGGGCAATCGTGAGGCGCTGGCGGAGCGCCTGCGGGGCGCGCGCGTGGCCGTCATTTTTGGTAAATGTGCGAGTTGCGCGTCGTTTGTACCAGGAACGGTGGGACGCAGCTGCCTGTCCGCAATCTTAGCGCGGAATGCGCCGAAGTCCGCGTTGGTGCCATGACGGCGGAGCGCGCCTGAATTTTTCAATTGGACGCGGAATGCGTCGGTTAGCGCGTTTGCTCCGACACGGCGAAACGCGACGGGGCGTGCAGTTCGAGCGCAGAATACGACAAAGTACATGCTGGCGCCAGGACGGGCGAGACGCGCCCGCATCTGTAATTTTCAGCGCAGGATGTGCCAGACTTCGCGTGCACCCCGGCGTGGCGCGCCCAACCCAGGTTTGGAATATCTTCGCGGAATGCGCCGGTCTGCGCGTTTGCCTGGGGATGGCGCATCGTGCAGGACGCGCAATCTGAGCGCACATGCGCCAATTACGCGTGCGTGCTGGGGTGCGCAACTGCGCTGGAATCAGCCAATTGCGCCCAGCCCGGCGGCGCGTTTTCGCCACAGCGGCAGCGATAGATTCGCAATCTGGGCGCGAAGCGCATGGTTGTGGCAGAACACATGCAATCTGGGCGCGACATTGCAAGCCGAAGAGGCGAAGAGCGCGGAATGCGCCATTTCCGCTTCGCACCATCTCTCTCCAGACTTGGCAGACGCGAAGCGTGCAGGAGAAAAACTTCAATGCCACGAAGTGTGGCTCTTTTGGGGGTGCTGCATCTGCCACAGGCCACGGCAGCGTCTCCGCAACGGAAAGCCACCGACCCCCCCGAAGGGAAGCGGATTGCGGCCAGCACGTTCGCCACGCGGGGAGGGCGGGAGGGACCGCGAGAAATGCAGCCCAAACCAACCCAAGCCCGCGCACGAGAAAAATAACGAGGAAGGAAAAGCGATAATAAAATAGCAAGACAAGAGAAACACAGAAAGCACATCAGAATATCAGCTCCGAGCCGCTCTGCGCGAGCGGACGGCACCTGAGCGTCACAGGGTTGCTCGGTTGCGAAAAACTGAGCGGACGGTGCGCCGGCGCAGCGGCCGACCGCACACCGCGACCCAAGATGCACAGCTCCATGCCGCTCTGCGCGAGCGGACAGCACCTGAGCGTCACAGGGTTGCTTGGTCGCGAAACTGAGCGCACGGTGCGACGGCCGACCGCACACCGCGACCCAAGATGCACAGCTCCGTGCCGCTCTGCGCGAGCGGACAGCACCTGAGCGTCACAGGGTTGCTTGGTCCCGCAACTGAGCGCACGGTGCGCCGGCGCAGCGGCCGACCGCACACCGCGACCCAAGATGCACAGCTCCGTGCCGCTCTGCGCGAGCGGACGGCACCTGAGCGTCACAGGGTTGCTTGGTCCCGCAACTGAGCGCACGGTGCGCCGGCGCAGCGGCCGACCGCACACCGCGACCCAAGATGCATAGCTCCATGCCGCTCTGCGCGAGCGGACGGCACCTGAGCGTCACAGGGTTGCTTGGTCCCGCAACTGAGCGCACGGTGCGCCGGCGCAGCGGCCGACCGCACACCGCGACCCAAGATGCACAGCACTGTGCCGCTCTGCGCGAGCGGACGGCACCTGGCCCGAGCGCCCCAAAGACAGAGAACGCGGGGACTGCGTCGACAGAGGACGTGGATCTCGGCTGCGTGGGGACGATCCGAACCCCAACCAGAGGGACCGCGAGACGCGCGGCAGCATCCCCTGGGCCTGCGCGCAAGGAATCCATCGATTCAAAAGCAATGGAAAAGTAACAAGAGGTAACTCTTGGACAGGCAATGATCAGCCTGGAGAGAATCGATGCAAAGACACTCCTGATCAGCCAATGCCAACCAACCAACCAGCCTGGAGCGAAGCAGATGGAGAACGAAGGGTGCCCGCGAAAACCTTGCTTCCCGAATGCACAGCCTCCTCAGAAGCTCCGCTTTCCGCTTCGCACCTTCTCTCTCCAGACTTGGCAGACGCGAAGCGTGCAGGAGAAAAACTTCAATGCCACGAAGTGTGGCTCTTTTGGGGGTGCTGCATCTGCCACAGGCCACGGCAGCGTCTCCGCAAGGGAGAGCCACCTACCCCACAGAGGCAAAAGAAAGTTTGTGGATGCAGTATTTGAGTCAGCGGCTGAAAAGCCGCGGGCACCATTCGAGGCAAACTGCGTCCTCTGCACTGTTCCTTCGTGCAAAGAAAGTGGTTCGAACGCTGCTTGCACGGCGCGGCGTGGTCCGCTCTCCTGCGCGAACAGGTAGCTCTCGAATGAGCGTTTCATTTGCTTGATCCAGTCCGGCGTTGGGAACGGATCCCTCTATAAGCTTATGGATGCTCAGGATATGAATCTGAAACTTGACGCTGGAGTAGCTGCGCCACAGTTGCGAAGCTACGCGCGCCAGCGCCAAAAGTGCAAGACCGTGAACAGAATGCAACGCTGGATTGGTCAGCGCAAGCGTGGCAGGGAGCAGACGCGCCACTGCGCAAGGCAGAGGCGCAAAGAACGCCGCACTGCAGCAACCGGGCCAAGCGTGGCGCAGGTTGGCAGCAGGGGGCAGACGCCCCACTGCGCAAGGCAGGGGGCGCACAGAACGCCGCACTGCGCGCAGGTTGGCAGCAGCGGGCAAACGCCACCCGCGCAAGGCAGGGGGCGCAAAGAAACGCTGCCTTGTAGCAAACAGGGCACGCATGGCGCAGGCTGGCAGCAGGGGCGAGACGCGCCGCACTGCGCACGGCAGGGGGCGCAAAGAATGCCGCACTGCAGCAACCAGGCCAAGCGTGGCGCAGGTTGGCAGCAGGGGGCAGGCGCCGCACTGCGCACGGCAGGGGGCGCAAAGGAATTCTGCATTGCAGCAACTGGGCCAAGCGCTGCGCAGGCTGGCAGCAGGAGGCAGACGCCGCAGTGCGCCAGGCAGGGGGCGCACAGAACGCCGCACTGCAGCAACTGGGCCAAGCGCGACGCACGCAGGTTGGCAGGAGGGGCCACCACACTGCGCAACGCCACTCTGCGGATCCACGCGCAGACTGCGCATCTGAGGAGGGTAGCGACAGAATGCGCGAACTGCGCGTCGGAATGCGAATTTGGGCCCGCCAGGGCCAGAGCACGCAAAGTTGCGCTCTGAATGCAAGTCTGGGCCGGTCGCGCTTTCCGAACGTGGCATTCTGGGCGTGCTGGCGCCAGAAAACTGGCAGACAGCCGACAGGCTGTTGCTGGGGAGCGCGCTGGCGCACCGCCACGCCACGGAGCCGCCCGGGAGGCACGCAGGCGCGACTCCTGCTAGAGAACTTCGGGCGCCGCTCCTGTCTGGGAGCACAGAAGCGCATCTCCTTTCTCAAACCTTAAAGTGTGTACACTTTCATGGGTGGGAAAATCTATTTGCCCGCCTTCTGCTGGAGTGGGCGCGCCTGCAGTGGGCCAGGAATCTGGACGCTGCCGACGCGACAGGCGAGTGAGAGCCACGAGAGAAGCGCCCCGCCACGCGCCGGCCCCACACTCCCCAGAAGCCACACCAAGCCATAAGGGCGGGCGGGCGGGCAACGACGAAGGCGATGACAAACAACACCACGGGCGCTGCGAACAGCAGGCCCACTACGTGGACCACTGGGGGCTTGCAAAGACCCCCCGGTGGAGCGAGTGCACCCCGCAGGGCGCTTGCTCCGCGGCGGCCGTGGCGCCGGGAACTTGCTATCCCGCCCCGAGCCGGGCGGTGCCCCGATCGGCCTCCGGAGTTGTCGAAGACCACCGCTGCTCCGAGTTGGAGCCAACCAGGCCTTGGAAGAAATCCGCTGCTCCGTCGGGGGCCCAAGCCGTGACTGCCCACGAGTTTACGTACACGGTTAAAGCCATCAACTGATGAATCCACCAACCGGTTTACATCAGGCGGGGCTTTAGATTTTCCTCCCCATCGAAACCTTTGGTTTAGGGGGTATGAAAATCTATTTGCCCGCCTTCTGGTGGAGTGGGCGCGCCTGCAGTGGGCCAGGAATCTGGGCGCTGCCGGCGCGACAGGCGAGTGAGAGCCCCGAGAGAAGCGCCCCAATGGTGAGGGCTCGACTCGCCCTGTCCATAACACCCCCAATGTAGGCGACTCGGGCCCGGATCCCCGCGTGAGTTCTGGAGCATCGCTTTGTTTTTAAATCCCGGACCTCCTGGACTTGGGACAAGCAGGGCTCGCTCGGAATAGCGCCAGCCAGATAACATATTGCTGTCGTTTTTCTCAACTCTCTACGCCTGATCCTCGTCTGACGAATCGGAGAACTCTGCTGCCCACTTAGCAGCCAGAACTTCCCCCTTCGTCTGCGCCGCGGCGTAGCCGAACGCAGCTAAGCCACGCCAGCCGCCTGAATAAAACAAGGCTGGCACTCCCCCATGGCGCAGGGCGTCATTGGCCCAACCGCGGCGGAAGCAGCGGGTGCCCCATTCTGCTCCTCTCGGGAAACCAAGTGCTAGAGCTGCAGTTTTCAATGCTGCTAAAGCCCTGTCGTACTGGAGGATTGGAAATACTGCTCCCTGGCCGCAACGTCGACGCAAGACGCAGACCCCGCACAAGTCTGGCGATGCGGACTTGCAAATGCACTGCCGCACCACATGCACAGATTTGTCTTGCATTTTCCTTCTGTGCAAAACGACGGTAACCTCAGACACATTGTCACGGACGTGGCACCGCACTTCAGAGTGCGACGGGTCGGCACCTAGTTTAAGTACTTCACAGCCATGCCTCAATGTGAAATGTCTGGCCACGACCCAACTGTCTGCGAGCTCTGCGTCTTGCAACACGTCCCGGGCGTAGCCCGCGAGTTCGCGGGTCTGCCTCGCAGACGCAGTGGCCTTGAGGCGCGGCGCACAGCTCTTCTGGGCGCCTTTGACTAGCATACTCGCGTCAGCCAGCGACCCCAAAGGCGCCTGTATAAGCCTGAGCGTGGACCGCAAATGAGAACAGTACCGGGACAGCGTGGACGCCCGTGGGACTGCAAATACAAGCGCTGCGAGCACCACCTGATCAGGCGGCCACTCTGGTACGCCAGTTGCCGCTGCCAGCCTGCCCCACAATCGCACAGCTGATGCGTAGCCTTGTCCACTCTGTCGCCAGTTTTCCATTTCCTGGAGCAGCAAGCGGCCGCGGAGCACATCATCACGACGCTCCGCCGGAATTTGCGCCAGCCACCGCGCTCTCGCCGATGGCAGAGATGAGGCCGCGGCGCCGTCATGCAGTCCCGGAGCTGGCGCTCTGCAAATGACAGAAATTGATTGCGCCAGGACATCAGAGGGAGGCGCACATCTCTGAGCTCTGGCTTGCACCAAAACTTCCACTGCTGCAGAAAGCCCGTCGGCCGCCGCCCTGGCAGCCGGCCTCCCGGGAGGCAGTTCTTGCTCACAAAAGCGTTCTGGCTTGTGTCTCTTCAACTTAGGCACGACGGCGCTTGAGCCGCGCGCGCCCGTCTGCCACGACACGGAACGCAGGAAGTCATCGGACAGCGTTCTGAGAGGTGGCCACACTTCTCGCAACTCTGCTGCTGAAAGGCCTTGGAGGTCGCCGCCATGAACAGCGCCAGAATCGGCCAGCGCCTGCAAGACTGCGTCAGGCGATGCCGGATGGCACGAAGCTGGCGTCCGGGCCAGCACACTCTGGAACCATGCCTTCAGCTCTGTTGGCACAGGAGTCTGCTGCGGCACCTGCGCGCCCCGGGCGGCCTCCAGATGGCGCCGCCGGGAAGCATCGATTAACTGGAAGGCCATCAAGAAACGCTTGTGCCGAACCGGCGACGGAATGAGGGCGCAGGCTGCGACAGGCAGGTGGCCGCGAAGCCAGAAGAGAAGGCCACGACGGACAACTGTTGCGTGCAACTTTTTCCCTCCTGCGCTCGCGTCTGTCCTCACCAGAGCTCGTCCCAAACGCTTGTTTCCGGCCAGCGCCAGTGCACCTCCTCGAACCCTTGCTCGAGCAGAGTGCGCAGTTTGTCTGGCTCTTCATGGGCTCTGGACGGGGCGTCTGCAAGGTTCTGAGCAGACGGCACACGGAAGGGGCACAAGACGTCGCCCCTGTCTGCTGCCGCGAACCAAATGGACGTCACTAAAGCATTCCAATCGATCTGCCTGGACGTCCCTTTGAGCAATGCTCCGAGCGCTGGGTTGGAATCCACGAATAACAAAATCTCCAACCCTGGCTCCAGAAAGGTGTACGCGTGCCAAAGGCCACACACCGCAGCAATGAGCTCCCACGTGCCGATTTGCTGCCGGCGCGGCTTCACTCTGTCGCGAAGCCATCGCGGGACCCACGCTCGGGCGAACTGCTTTTGGTTGCCCTGCGCGAGAACCCACGCGAGTGCTCCGCACCCCGCTGCGTCGGTATAAATGACCAACCGGGGCCGCGCAGCTGGCAGGTAGGGTATCTCGCGGCGAGGGTTGGATTGCAAAAAGCGAAGCCACCAGTGGAGAGCCCGGCGCAGGCGCAGAGAGAGTTTGGAGAGACGACGGGCCGAGTGGAAGAACAGAGCTGCAAGATACACTCTTGCGCTCCTGCCAAACACCATCGTTGCTCCCCAACTCAGTTTCCCTGCTAGCTTCCGGGCCAGCGCCGGCGACAGCATGCCCAATTCGAGAATCTTATCGATCTCAGCAATCCACTTCACGCGCTTTGCCTCGGGAATGCTAAAGACGAAAAGCTCCCGGGCATCATCCAGGGCAACCTGGATGCCGAGAATTACGGCTACAGAAGCGTCGGTGACAGCTTTCGCGTCGTCCAGCTGCCAACCCAACAATTCTTGCACGACTTCGCGCGCAAGAAATGCAGCACCACTGGGTCCTGTGAGGGCAGTATCTCCCGGCGTCGCGCGGTCGACGCCGAAGAAGTCATCGACAAAACGCGGGTATAAAATGCGGAACAGCTCTACAAGCACGTGTTGGAGCGCAGCACCGACGCGGTGCCATGCATGCACGCTTGCAACAGCCCCAAACGGGCAAGAAAAGAGCTGCAACGCGAAGCCTGTTCGCGCCGTGTCCTCTGTAACGGCCACAGCGCAAGGCAGGTCATCCGCGCAAATCGGCAAAGTCTTGTATGCGCCTACAACGTCATCCTTGCGAAGACGAAGTGTTGCTGGGCCTCTATCTGGCGCACTTGCTTCCCAGATGCCTTGGCCAAATGCTACTAGTGCGTCGAGGTGCTCGTGACGCACCCGCTCCTCGACTTGCGTGGCTTCGTTCACCTTGGAAGCGTGAAAATCATCAATGGCGCGGACAGCGCGCACAAAAGATGAACCTTTAAACTTCCACCCCTCGTCCACTCCGAAACGTGGAGAACACACCGCCTCGCTGAGTGTCGCCGACAACGGCGTCCATCTAGCTTTACCTGCCACCACCTCGGCTGCCGTCTGCGCCCGCAGTGCTGCTGCCGCTTCTTCATCCGACAGGGTAGAAGAAGCCGCTCTCACTCAAAATCAGCGCTGCGTTGTTCGCAGGGGCGTGTCGCCAGAGTTCCTCTAACGACAAGGGCGGAACAGGTGAGCACGCGGGGAGCGTGCCGCTCGGGGGGATCTCCCCAACGAGCTTGAAACCACGCCTTAAATTTTTAACTAATAGAGCGTCTGGGCTATTCGATGCCTCCAGCATCTCTGCCAGCAAAAGCAAGTTTTTGTCCGGACCTAGAACGGCTTGCACGTGTGCTGGGAGTGTTCTGAACTCCCGCTGCCATTCAAAATCTGTCACTCGCTTGCGTTCGCGCCAGAGCTCCTGTCCCCACTTTCATGAAGAACTGAGCTGTGCGCGCTGGCAGGTACACGGAAGACGCCTAAGCAGGGAGGCAGGGCAAACGCCCACTTGAAATGGCTTACAGGCGACATGTTAGCAAGTCTATGTACATCTTGCAACAAGCTGTTCACTTCAGCTTGTAATTCATGCAGATCCGTGGCAAAACCGACGGACCCGTCGAGACTATCTTCGCAAGTCTCTTGCGCGAGGGGAGGAGCCGCTGGATGATCCCCAGACGCATCGCTGGCGCTTTGCGAACCAGCTCACCACTTCTTGTCGCCCTTCTTGATGTTGTCCCACTTCTTGGCATACCAGTCACCGTTCCCCTTGGGGCTGCGCGAACGCACAGGAGAGTGGACCTGGCGCCCTTTGGGGTGCTGGGCGGGCAGCTTGCCTCCCTTGGAGGGCCCCTTCCGCCTCCCTTGCTGGAAGCGGGCGCCGGCCGCGACGGCTGGGAGCCAGAGACCTGGCCCGTTTTCGTGGCCGCCTTCGCGGTCTCTTTCACGCGCTTTTCAGCGCTGTTCTTCGCGTCCGCCAGCACGTCGCGATCCAGAGTGCACAGGAGCGTCTCTATCTGCGACCGCTCGTCCCTTTTAAGCTCCCGGGCGAGCTTCTGTCTGAGCAAGAGATCGTAGTGTGTGCACACCCTGAAGCCGCCGTATTCTTCTGCCACCCGGGTGAGTACGATCTGGTACGCGAGCAACTGCGTGGAGGTGATGGCCTTCGTGAAGACCATCTTCACGCCCCAGTCCAGGATATGTCCATAGAACGTAGCGAATCCCACAAAAGTGGTCCTCGTTTTCTTCGCCTCTACCGCGCTGCGCAGCTTCTCCTCGAAGCTGCCGTCGCCGACGGCCACGTCGATCTTGGGTGTCCGCGACCACGGCGGGCGAAAGGAAACTTGGAGGTCCTCTCCCTCTGCCGACCCAATATAAAGGCGGCCCTGGTCCCGTGCGACCTTGCTGGCTTTCTCCAACCGAATCATAGCCTCCTCCGAGGGCATCATATCTTTTGGGAGATTCCCGAGACCGAGCTCGTCCAGGCGCTGTTTCAAGTTGAAAGACAGTATTCCTTCTTGGGCTGGTCTCGCTCTTGCGTTGCCTTTGCAAGCGCCTCGATCGCCTTCGCCAGGTGCTCTGGCGAGGTCCCGGTGCCACGCTCAACGCTGCCAGCCGGGCCGTTGCTCTGAGACCCTGCTGCCCGAGCTTGCACTTTAAGAGCAGCCGCGATGTGCGCAGGGGTGAGCCGCACATCTTTCCACTCCGATCCCTCAGGGTCGTCTTGGAACGGCGTGGTGTTTGCGCGGATACCTTCGATGATGAATGTGCGCATCTGTGGCTCCGCGAAGTCCGACGGCGCTGCTGAGCCCATCTGTTCGGACATCACTCGGGCGACGCTGGCATAAGACACCTCGTCGTGGCTGATTGGCTCGTTTGCGTCCGCAACGAAGTGGAGCCACTCTTCGATGGCACTGCTCGACAACTTCAGCCACTTGGCTTCTGGAACGTTAGCGATCAAAGACTGCGCCTTTCCTGACTCAAGAGGCATGATGCGGTGTCCCCGAATGCTACAGCAGGTGGTGGGTGAGAGCGTGGACGCAAAGAGCAACCAATCACTCTGAGCCCAGACGACTCCGGAAGAGCCAATGCATGAACGCCTGGAGCCATTGCAACGCGACTGACACGGCCATTCTGTCTGTAGGACATGGGCGCACCACCGTTTCAGCCTCCTGAGCACCCCCCACCTGCATCCAGCAGCCAGTTTTCCGATCGCGCCCAGCTGTCGCAACGGCACGTCGGCCGCTTGAGCCCCAGCACAAAGGAAGGAAGGGGAGAGAGTCCTCCGCTCCGCTCCGCCTTCCCTGGATGCAAATTCGCACAGCTCTCGCTGCCGCAGCCTTTGACTTCCATCGCGGCCAGGGGGGCCACTCGGGTCACCTCGGGCGAAACCATGCAAGCTACAGCAGTGCCACGCCGATCCCAGTCGAACCCCTTTGACCGCTCAGCGGCCAGGGGAACTACATGGGTCTCCCTGCTCCTCCCCCTCCGCCGGGCCAGAGTGAGTAGGGAGTTATTTTCAGCGTACCGAGGCCTGTTTTGGCCAAGTGGCAGCACGCGAGGGGGCTTCCGCTCATCCCACGCAAATGCAGGGGGGCGTCGTCGCCCTGAGATTTTTCGGACTGCCCGAAAATTGCGCCTAAGAAATCCGTCCGTAGCGGAACGAATGGCCAGTGGCCTGAGCCCAATTTTTACGAGCTACACCAGAATTTAATTCTGAGTTCTCTGGTGAAAGGGCGTCAGCATCGATATTTCGATTACGCGCCGTTTGGGGCGCGGGCCCCCCGGGGTCGGTCGAGGACGGGCGTGCTGCACAAGTGCAAAGCACCCCCGCCCCCGTTGTGCGCAGGTGGGGGGTTAGCCAATGCCCCCCCACAAGGACTAGCTTCTGCCGCCTGCACACATCCGACCCCGAGTGCCCCAGTGTCCGTAGCCACTCCTTCTAGCTCGTGCGGTCCGCGAAATCACGCCCAGGACGATTCTCGTGCAGCCGTCCTCTGAGGTGCTCCAGCCAGTAGTGTCCCCAGAAGCGCGAATTTGCGCCGATTGCGAACCTGGGCGGTGCCACGACGCAAAAGTGTGCTCTGAATACAATTCTGGGCGCGCGGACGCCTCGGAGCACGAGCGCTCCGATTGCGAATCTGGGCGCGCATCGGCGCCAGAACGCACAAATGAGCTCAGACTGCAACTCTGAGCGCGCTGGCGCCCAGGCGCGCGAATTCGCGCTGAGAGTGCAAATTTGAGCGCGCTTGCGCTAGAATACAAGGTTTGCGCTCCGGATGCATTCTCGGCGCACCAGTCCCGAAAGGCGAAGGTTTCCCTCCGACGGCACTTCTGGGCGTGAGGGCGCCAGATTGCGCAAATTCGGCCTCAGCATGCATCCCTGGGCGCGCTAGAGTCAGAATGCGCAAGTCGCGCCCAGAATGCAATTTGGGGCGCGCTGGCCGCAGAGTGCGCAAATTCGGCCTCAGAATGCATTTCTGGGCGCGCTAGCGCCGAAAGCGCCTGTTCGCTTCTTCTCGGCGCGCCAGCGCGAGATCGCGCAGATTCGAGCTTCGATTGAAACCCTGTCCGCTCCAACGCCAGATTGCGCGGAGTCCAGCTCTGATTGCAATTCGGGGCGTGCGAGCGCCAGATTGCGCAGAGTCGGGGCCCGAATGCAATTCTGAGCGCCCTGGCGCCAGAATGCGCGGATTAGAACTGGCGACAGATTCCGCAGGTTCGCGCCCCGATTGCAATTCTGGGCGGGCCAGCGCGGAACTGTGCAGATTTGTGCCCAGACAGCACTTGTTGGCGCGCCAGCGCCAGAATGCGCGATTTTGCGCACAGATACGGGCGCTGTACCAGCGAGCAACGGGCAGCCCTGCCAGGGTGGCCGGCGAGCCAGCCCAGCAGGCCCGCAGGAGAGACATGCGCGGGGACACGACGAGGAGGCGCCAGCAAGGGTGCGGCCTGCAAAGGCACGAGCCCAGGTATTTCAGCCAGGGCAGGTACACTCCGGGCAGGCTGGCGCCAGAATGAGCGCATTCGGAGTGCAATGCGCAAGTTTGCGCCCTGACCGCAATTGCAGGGATTCGCTGCGATTGCACTCCTGGACGCGCCGGCGCCAGATTGTGCAGAATCGCGCGCAGAATGCAATTCTGGGCGTGCTGGCGCCACAACAACCCCAGCGCTTGCGAGGCGCACCAGCATGCGACGAGGAAGGCGCTGGCCAGCAAGGGCGCGGGCCTGGGCTATGGCAGCCAGGCCAGGGACCCACTTGTGCACAGCACTGGCCAGCAAGGGCGCAGGCCAGAGCATGGCAGCCAGGCCAGGGACCCTGCACTTTGGCGACGAGGAGCAGAGAGTGCATGTGGCGACGAGGGAGCGCGGCGAGTGTGGCCACCAGGACGGCATGCGACGAGGAAGGCGCTGGCCGGCAAGGGCGCGGGCCGGGGTATGGCAGCAAGGCCAGGGACCCGCAGAGAAAGGGCGCTGGCCAGCAAGGGCACGGGCCGGGGTGTGGCAGCAAGGCCAGGGACCCACTGAAAGGAGGCACTGGCCAGCACGGGCACGGGCCAAGGGTGCGGCAGCAAGGCCAGGGACCCAAGAGTGGCGACGAGGACCGCGGCAAGCGAGCTTGGCGACGAGAGCGCGGGCAGACCAGCCTGGCAACGAAAGACCCGAGAGTGGCGACGGGAGCGCCAGCTGAGAAATGCAACCCATGAAGCCACCACGGGCGCTGCGAACAGCTGGCCCACTATGTGGAGCACTGGGGGCTTGCAAAGACCCCCCGGTGGAGCGAGTGCACCCCGCAGGGCGCTTGCTCCGCGGCGGCCGTGGTGCCGGGAACTTACTATCCCGCCCCGAGCCGGGCGGTGCCCCGATCGGCCTCCGGAGTTGTCGAAGACCACCGCTGCTCCGAGTTCGAGCCAACCAGGCCTTGGAAGAAATCCGCTGCTCCGTCGCGGGCCCAAGCCGTGACTGCCCACGAGTTTACGTACACGGTTAAAGCCATCAACTGATGAATCCACCAACCGGTTTACATCAGGCGGGCTTTAGATTTTCCTCCCCATCGAAACCTTTGGTTTAGGGGGTATGAAAATTGACGAAAGGGCTGGAGCTGCCCGGTCTGCGTGCTCACGTCTTGGTTGCCTCCCAGGGGGGGTTGCGGACTGGCCGCCTGGTGCGGCGTGCTGCTGCTGCTGCGGCTGTTGCTGCTGCTGCTCTGCCGTCCGTCGGTCGCTGTCGTCTGTCTTGTTGGTCTCGGTGGTCGCGTGGTTGCAGTCGCGGGCTTGGTGGCGTGACCCCAAGAGCGGCGCAACCGCGCAGCAGGGCACCTCTCTGTGGCACTGTTACTGCGGAGGCCGCCGAGGAGATTTTCCAGGGGCTTGGCCTGTAAGAAGCACAGGAAGAAACTCTGGGTGCAACATTGAAACCTGCGCTGCAGGATCCAGATGCACGGCGCGATGGCGCGAACCCCCTGACGAGGGAGCACCAGCCGGCCGTGCACCGCAACCCGAAAGTGCTAGCTCCGCGCCGCTCTGAGCGAGCGGGCGGCACATGAGCGTCACAGGGTTGCGGGGCACACCTGAGTGCGCAGTGCGTCCGCACAGGCCCCCAGACAAGGGAGCCGGCCATGCATCGCCACCCACAAGTGCTAGCGCCAACGCCGCTCTGAGCGAGCGGGCGGCACCAGAGCGTCACAGGGTTGCTCGGGACATCTGGATGCGCAGTGCGCTGGCGCAGACCCCAGACGAGGAATCCGACCGTGCACCGCCGCCCGAAAATGCTCGCTAGCTCCGCGCCGCTCTGAGCGAGCGGGCGGCACCTGAGCGTCACAGGTTTGCTGGGCACATCTAGGTGTGCGGTGCGCTGGCGCAGACCCCCAAACGAGGGAGTCGACCGTGCACCGCCACCGGAAAATGCTAGCTCCACGCCGCTCTGAGCGAGCGGGCGGCACCTGAGCGTCACAGGGTTGCTCGGGATATCTGGATGCGCAGCGCGGCGGCGCAGACCCCCAGCCGAGGGAGGCGACCGTGCACCACCACCCGAAAATGCTAGCTAGCTCCACGCCGCTCTGAGCAAGCGGGCGGCACCTGAGCGTCACAGGGTTGCTCGGGACAGCTGGGCGCGCAGTGCGCCGGCGCAGACCCCCAGCCGAGGGAGCTGACCGCACACCGCCACCCGAAAGTGCTTGCGCAGTGCGCTGGCGCAGACCCCCAGACGAGGAATCCGACCGTGCACCGCCACCGGAAAATGCTAGCTAGCTCCACGCCGCTCTGAGCGAGCGGGCGGCACCTGAGCGTCACGGGGTTGCTGGGCACATCTGGGCGCGCGGTGCGCTGGCGCAGACCCCAGACGAGGGAGCCGACCGTGCACCGCCACCCGAAAGTGCTAGCTCCACGCCGTTCTGAGCGAGCGGGCGGCACCTGAGCGTCACAGGGTTGCTCGGGATATCTGGATGCGCAGTGCGCCGGCGCAGACCCCCAGACGAGGGGGCCGACCGTGCACCACCACCCGGAAGCGCTAGCTCCACGCCGCTCTGAACGAGCGGGCGGCGCCTGAGCGTCACAGGGCTGCTCCGGACATCTGGATGCGCAGTGCGCCCGCACGGGCCCCCAGACGAGGGAGCGCGGGCCGACTGAACACCGCCGCCCGAAAGTGCTAGCTCCGCGCCGCTCTGAGCAAGCGGGCGGCACCTGAGCGCCACAGGGTTGCTCGGGACATCTGGATGCGCAGTGCGCTGGCGCAGACCCCAGACGAGGAATCCGACCGTGCACCGCCGCCCGAAAATGCTCGCTAGCTCCGCGCCGCTCTGAGCGAGCGGGCGGCACCTGAGCGTCACAGGTTTGCTGGGCACATCTAGGTGTGCGGTGCGCCGGCGCAGACCCCCAGCCGAGGGAGTCGACCGTACACCACCACCCGAAAATGCTAGCTCCACGCCGCTCTGAGCAAGCGGGCGGCACCTGAGCGTCACAGGATTGCTCGGAACAGCTGGGCGCGCAGTGCGCCGGCGCAGACCCCCAGCCCAGGGAGCTGACCGCGCACCGCCGCCCGAAAGTGCTAGCTCCAACGCCGCTCTGAGCGAGCGGGCGGCACCTGAGCGTCACAGGGTTGCTCGCGACATCTGGATGCGCAGTGCGCTGGCGCAGACCCCCAGACGAGGAATCCGACCGTGCACCGCCACCGGAAAATGCTAGCTAGCTCCACGCCGCTCTGAGCGAGCGGGCGGCACCTGAGCGTCACGGGGTTGCTGGGCACATCTGGGCGTGCGGCGCGCTGGCGCAGACCCCCAGACGAGGGGGCCGACCGTGCACCGCCACCCGCGGGCCCCCAGACGAGGGAGCGCGGGCCGACTGAAACACCGCCACTCGAAAGTGCTAGCTCCGCGCCGCTCTGAGCAAGCGGGCGGCGCCTGAGCGCGACAGGGTTGCTCGGGACAGCTGGGCGCGCAGTGCGCCGGCGCAGACCCCCAGCCGAGGGAGCCGACCGTACACCGCCACCCGAAAGCGCTAGCTCCAACGCCGCTCTGAGCGAGCGGGCGGCACCTGAGCGTCACAGGTTGCTCGGGACAGCTGGGTGCGCAGTGCGCTGGCGCAGACCCCCAGGCGAGGAATCCGACCGTGCACAGCCACCCGAAAATGCTAGCTAGCTCCGCGCCGCTCTGAGCGAGCGGGCGGCGCCTGAGCGTCACGGGGTCGCCGCGAGAAATGCAGCCCAAACGAACTGCACGAGAAAAATAACGAGGAAGGAAAAGCGATAATAAAATAGCAAGACAAGAGAAACACAGAAAGCACATCAGAATATCAGCTCCGAGCCGCTCTGCGCGAGCGGACGGACCCTGAGCGTCACAGGGTTGCTTGGTTGCGAAAAACTGAGCGGACGGTGCGCCGGCGCAGCGGCCGATCGCACACCGGGACCCAAGATGCACAGCTCCATGCCGCTCTGCGCGAGCGGACAGCACCTGAGCGTCACAGGGTTGCTTGGTCGCGAAACTGAGCGCACGGTGCGACGGCCGACCGCACACCGCGACCCAAGATGCACAGCTCCGTGCCGCTCTGCGCGAGCGGACAGCACCTGAGCGTCACAGGGTTGCTTGGTCCCGCAACTGAGCGCACGGTGCGCCGGCGCAGCGGCCGACCGCACACCGCGACCCAAGATGCACAGCTCCGTGCCGCTCTGCGCGAGCGGACGGCACCTGAGCGTCACAGGGTTGCTTGGTCCCGCAACTGAGCGCACGGTGCGCCGGCGCAGCGGCCGACCGCACACCGCGACCCAAGATGCATAGCTCCATGCCGCTCTGCGCGAGCGGACGGCACCTGAGCGCCACAGGGTTGCTTGGTCCCGCAACTGAGCGCACGCTGCGCCGGTGCAGCGGCCGACCGCACACCGCGACCACAGCACTGTGCCGCTCTGCGCAAGCGGACGGCACCTGGCCCGAGGGCCCCAAGACAGAGAACGCGGGAACTGCGTCGACAGAGGACGTGGATCTCGGCTGCGTGGGGACGATCCGAACCCCAACCAGAGGGACCGCGAGACGCGCGGCAGCATCCCCTGGGCCTGCGCGCGAGGAATCCATCGATTCAAAAGCAATGGAAAAGTAACAAGAGGTAACTCTTGGACAGGCAATGATCAGCCTGGAGAGAATCGATGCAAAGACGCTCCTGATCAGCGAATGCCAACCAACCAACCAGCCTGGAGCAAAGCAGATGGAGAACGGAGGGTGCCCGCGAAAACCTTGCTTCCCGAATGCACAGCCTCCTCAGAAGCTCCGCGATTGCAGAGGTGCTGGAACCAGTGCAAGCTCGCCGAGCTGCGGAATTTGGGAGTCGAACACTTGAGTTCGCAGGTGGACGCGGTTGCGCGGCCTGATTGCCCAATGGAGCGCAGGATGCACAGCACTGGGCGAAAGCGCGCCCGATTGGTATCGAAGCGCGTATTGCGCTGCAAGCACAGCGGCGCGGAGACGCGCACGTCGGTTCAAGCGAACAGGCGATCGCCTGAGCAGCGCGTCGAGCGCGAACGCGCCCACATGCAGCGCGCAGAAAGTCAACGCAGTTGCGATTGCGTCTGGTCTGTGCAACGGGGCCGCTTCCTTTCAGACACTTCCGCAACGCAGCTGTCCGGACCACCTGTGTGCATTGGGCGTCTGGGTATATCCTGCCAGCTGCACGGAAGCTGGCTGCCCATTGTGCGCGCGGAAGCGCAACGCCAGGGAGGGGCGACGCTGAATTTTAGTCGCCCCTAAATTGCGCAGCGACCAGTGAAATTCGAGGAGCGCACGGACCCCATGCCTCTTGGCATCATGGCCTCTGTTCCTCTTAGCAGCAAGCTCGCGGCAGCGAGCGCTCTCTACTGGGAGTTCCCGAGCTTGGCTCCTCGGGATGTCCTGTGGCCCCAACGTTTGTTGTTTTTCCCACGCTTCGCTGTGCGGGGCGTCGGCCGATCGGTCGGTCGGTCTGTCTTCCGTCCTGTCGTCTGTCTGTCCGTCTGTCCGTCCGTCCGTCTGTTTGTCTGTCTGTCCGTCTGTTTGTCTGTCTGTCCGCTCGGCGCTCGGGGCTGCGAGGTCCGTCTGGCAGCTCTCCTCGGTGGCGATCACCAAAGACAGGTTCGGGGCTCAGAGAGAGGGGCGAGCTGGGGCAGGCGTGCTCCAGTGGTCGCCCTGAGCATTCTTGTTGGCGGCGTGCATTCGCGTCGCTTGAGTGCGGTTTTTCCCGCCCACCCTCCCTGTGCGTCACGTTTCGCTGGCTGGGGCGTTTGGGTGTATCCCAGGATGGCCCCTGCCAGCTGCACGGAAGCTGGCTGCCAGCCCAGGAACAGCGGAGCGCGGCCCAAGGCACGCCAACCAACCAACCAACCAACCAACGGCAGGAGAAGGAGCAGGAACCGCCTCCTGCTACGCAGCGCGCGGCCGTGAGAACCACCTGCTGCAATGCAGCGCACGGCCGTGAGCAACCGCCTGCTGCGCTGCAGCGAAAGGCTGTGAGACACCACTCCGCTGCACCACAGCGGTGCCAAGGCTGTGAGAAGGAAGGAAGCCCAGAGGCACAGAAGCCAAGAAGCCTACAAAGGCCTCCCTGAAGATATTCCTGCCCCCCAAACCGCTACGCGATTTTGGGGCTATTAAAAAACAATACGCGGGGGAGGGGTCGAGCATGTTCAAGACGTCATCAGGGGAAGAGGGAGTGTAGTATTCATATTGAGTCATTGTAGAGGAGGGCGAGGAGAAGGAGGAGGAGGAGGAGGAGGAGGAGGAGGAGGAGGAGGAGAGGAGGAGGAGGAGGGGGGGGAGGAAGAGGAGGAGAATGAGGAAGATATTGAAAAGAAGGAGGAGGAAAACGCGGGGCGGGGGGTGGGAGGGAGAGCAGGTGGAGCGATGGAGAGCGAGGATGGAAGAGGAGGGGTAAGTGGAGGAGGAGGAGGAGGAGGAGGGGGAGGAGGAAGAGGAGGAGGAGGAGTTTGGGCACCCTGAAGAAAGGAAGAGGACAGGCGGTCACGAGCACGAGCGAGAAGAGGGCACATGAGTTCGTCTGTGCAGGTGCGTGCTCGGTACTGTGCATCCTGTGAAATTGTTTCTTCCCACGCCAAGTCGGCGAGGCGACCGGCGAAAAGCTCTCAGGCACCTGAGAGCGTCACAACGCAGAACGGGCAGCAGAAGCGACAGCTAGAACATGGGCAGATTGGACAACTGGTGGCGGGCTCGAACCCGCCATGGCGATCAGGTCTACTTTGCGAAAAGAATTCGGCGGCAAGCTCAGCATATTGTGGAAGACATACAATTCACGGCGTGCAATGAAAGCATCAGAGGGGAAGAACTGCGAGACATAGCTAAGCATAGTCAGCACCGATGTATTGTGTGAGCGAGTTGTGGCGTCACTGCCACTCTGCAGCACGAGCTGAAGCAGCTTACCCCGTCACCATTTTTGCCCAGGGGCGAGCCATTGGCAGGCCAGTGAAGCCTCAGGTCCGAAAAACTTTGCCCAAGTACTTGGCACGCCCCGCAACCGAAAAGCCGCCCCATGGAGGTCCGAGTTCGGTCAGGAGCGCTGTCGCGGTGGCGATGGTGGCTGCGGGCGCGGCGGACCAGAGAGGTACGAGAGCATTTGCGCGGCTTCAAAGGGAGGAGCGCAAGCTCCTCCGCAGCGGCAAACGGGGCGGTCACTTGTCGCGGCGTGTCGAACGAGTTCGTCAGCGGAGCGATGTCGTCAGCGCGTGCGCCCAGGTAGCCAACGCCCAGGTTCGGCGCGCCGTTCAGTTGCTCCACAAACGACGCGAGGTGGCGGATGATCGGGTCCATGGCAATCGCCCAATCAGAGCCTGATGCAGGGCAGCCCTGCACCCCTCTGGGCCGATCGCGAGCGTGTCGTGGTGCGCGCCGTCGATCTTGATGTAGCTGGTGGGCGCGAAGTATATGTCATGGAAGAGGTTCAGGATGCCCTGCGGGAAGCCGAAGTGCCCCAGCGCGATGAAAAGCCAGTCCCGCCCCAAGGACAGGGAAGGCCGCCGAAAAGTCAAAGCTGGCGAAGACGGGCTTGGAGTCGGCAGGCATCCAGCACGGCGCGTCTCGGCGTCGAAGCCCGCTCGGTGAAGTTGCGTCCCTGAACGAAGCCCTGCCGCGCGCTATGGGTGCGCTCTGTCACGGCGCCCTTGATCATGAAGTTCGCGGCTCCTGCGGTGGCTTTGATGTCCCCGTTCTTCAGCGAGAGCGGGCGGGTGTCCTCAGGCGCCCTGTCAGCGGTGAGCTCGCCCTGCGCATTATCGCCCTTCGGCGGGAAGGCAAAGTCGGAGTCGCTCAGGTCGCGGATGTAGTACTGGCCCGAACAGGAAGAAGGAAAGGTCCTCGAGCATGTCGAGCGAGGCCTGTTGCGCGAGCCAGGCGGGGCACGGCCGGCAGTCTGGACAGGGGCCGACGGCGATGTTCTGCGCAGGAAAGCCTTGATCTGGGCTTGGCAGGCGCCCCGGTGTCAAAGAAGTCGCCCTTCGACCTGCGCGCGCGGATGCAATCGGCAACCTTGGCGACGTCGGCATGCTACGCGGCGAAGACGGGCTGCCAGTGAGCGCGTAGGGATGGGGCCGCTCTCTCTAGCAGTCTGGGGCCCATCAGGGCCTGTGATCTTGACTCTCTGGATGACCAGGCGGCGTTTCCACGGGGCCCAAAGTGGGGTCCGACGCTGGGGGGCCGGGGCCGCATGACCAGACGGAATGGTGGCATGGCTCCTTCTTTGCCCCTGGGGGCGCCGAGCTGCCTGCTAGGCAAGGGGGGGTCGCCTGGCCTCGAGGTCACGGTTCAGCTGCGCGGCCCGGGTGGCGAAGTCGAGGGGGTCGCGAAGCATGGCGGCGCTATTGGCGATCGAGAGATACTTGGCGCCCAGCTCAGCGGCGGCGACGCGGCGAGCGCGTTGAAGATCTCGGCGCCAGACGGCCCTGGAGATGGAGCGCGCGGTGAAGACGCGCCCAGCGAGACAGCCCGACTTGTTGGCGTCACCAGTGGCCTGTCGAACCCAATCGTCACGAACCAGCTGGGCAGCTTCAGTTATGAGCCTCTTGTGTGTGCACCAGCGGCAATCTGTAGAAACGCGGTCGGTCTTCGCGGCGTCGAGCAGCTGCTGGAAGTAGACGGCGTAGTTCGGGAAGATCGACGGGTGGATGGCCTGCTCGATCAGCGGCGCGCGCGGCTTGATCCCGATGGAGAAGCGATGATCGCGCGGTCGCTGACGCGGTCGCCCGAGAGCAGCGCGGCGTCGTAGGCAACCTTCGCTTCGATCGCGAGCCCGCCCGTGGCGTGCGAGGGGGGGCTGATGGAGACGCGGTCGATGGTGGGTGGAAGCGGCGTAGTTCGAGCGGTTGAAGAACATCGGGAGGTCTGTCTCGATCGCAATCATAGAACCAAAGAGGGCCCGTCAGAACGGCTGCTGCTGGCGCGCGCTGTCGTCGAGGCCGAGGCGCGCATTCTGCGGCCGCGGCTGGGAGAAGCACTGTGGCGGGCGGCTGTCTGCATTGAAATCCCCGGTCGCAATGCAGGTGCGCATGCGGTGGTTCGCCTCCGCCCACGTGCAGTTATGCTCCCAGGCCTGCTGGATCTTGCGGCGGTCGTCGACGGCCATGTCGCGGTTGTGGACATTCATCCATGGTGGCGCGCGCGACGGCGTGCGTGATCGCGAGCAGGTGGACGCGTCCAGGAACGAGTTCGTCGTGGTCAAAGAGTGGTAGGTGATGCGGCGTCCCAGCCCCGTCGGCGAGAGCCACGGCGCGAGCGCGGCAACGCCACGCGTGGAGTTGTCGCCGTCGACGCTGGGTAACTCCGAGAAGAAGGCCTTGTACGGGCACGGCTGCGTGTCAACCCAGGTGCAGAGCAGAGCCTCGGGGCCGGGGACCTCCTGGGGCGCGATCACGCACCTGCGCGCCATGCACTTGGCGAGGGCGGCTCGTTTGCGACGGCGGCGCCCGCCCTCGTAGCACATGAGGGCCCGCGCGTTCCAGGTGACGATGGTAGTCGGCTCCGTGGCGTCGCCGCGCCGCCAAGGAGCCCAGTGGTGGTTAGGAACGGCAAGTGGCTGTCTCCGCGTCAGCAAGAGCGCCTGGAAGGCAGTGGGGATATTGCCGCGGTCGATGCACTGGCGCTGCGGGTTGTCGAATTGCTCGTTCCACTTGAAGATGGAGGGGTCGGCCTAGCCTCGGACGATGATCTTGACGGCGGGCATGGAGTCGCAGTGGATCTCTCCCTTGGTGCGGCAGGCTCTCCATCGTTGGCGAGGGTAGCGTTGCTGCGTGAGCTGTCAGAGCTTCTTGGCCTGGATATCTGTTACGATCTGCTTGTGGCTTGTCAGGGTTGAGATGGATGTCGACTGGCTGGCCTGTGGTGTCGGCAGAGGTAATGCGCTTCCGTTGCCCTGCTGCATTTCGCATGGCACGCGAGATAGCCAGGGCGCGGGGCACTGCAACAGCGTTGTCTCCTGTGACTGTTGGCCTCTGCGATCCACTCCTGGAGGTCGTCGAGCAAGACGTTCGGCGCGATGAGACGCTGGCGGCCCACGGTGAAGAGCCGCGGGTCATGTTGGCGGCCCCATTCGGCAAGGCGGCTGAGGTCCGTGATCGGCGTCTGCGCTTCGGCGAAAGCCAGCGTGTCGCGCATCTGGTTGATATGTTGCCACATTCGCTGGCGTTCTGCAGCTTGGCGGTCTTGTTCTCTGCGCGTGCGGGCTTCGTAGTCCATCAACCCAACGCTCGGTAGCGGCAAACGAGAAGCTGGTCGGCTTGTGCTTAAACCGAGTAGCGGCAGTAGCGATTTGGCGTTGCATGGGTTCACGAAGGGCGACATCCAGATCTCCAGGGACCCAGGTCGCGGTCCATGCCATTCTGTAGGCGTGCGATGTGGTTCATGTTCTGACCTTGGGGCAGCGTGGCCAGCGGCTGGCGCGGCAGCGCGCTTAGGTGCGAAGGTGGGAGCCACTTGGATGTCTCGTGCCAGCTGTTCGGCGGCTGCGGGACCCAGCTGCTACTCGACGAACTTAGCGTTGGCCCAAGGGTCGGCGGCGCCCACGAACGGATCAGGAACAGCAGGACCAGGTGGTGGCTGATCGTCATCTTTCATGGCTAAGGCGCGGGCCTCGGGCGCAGCACTTCCTCCTGATCTGGCCGACTTGCGGGTAGGCGTCGGTGGCGGACGTGCAGTGCTCCGTTCTGCGGCTCGGGGTTGCGGCTGTGGAGCTTCGCCTGCTGAAGCCCGTGTGGCCACGATGTTCCAGGTGTTTGCGGGCGGCGCGCCGACCATCTCGGCGAGGCTCTTCTCGGCGGCGCTGGCGGTCATCGTGCCGGCGGTCGTCTCGGCGAGGCTTTTCGCGGCGATGGTGGCGGTCATGGCGACGGCTGCGGGGCGTGGAGCCAGTGGAGACGTCATCCCTGTTCGAGGAGGCGGCGGGCATGATGTCGTAGTATACACAGGACGTAGCGGGCCGCTGTTCAGAACTTTGCCAATGGCCAGGTCCGCTTCGAAACCACTGCGTATTTCAAAGAATGAATATGAAGAAAGCAGGTGGGCGGCAGCTCGCCCCTGATTGTGGCTGCAGAACTTTGTTGCTGGATGGGAGCCGACCCCGCATAGGCAGTTCTGGAATCACCATTTGGCCTTAAGTCAAAATGGTAGGGAAGGATGAGGAGGAGGAGGAGGAGGAGGCGGACGGAGGCGGAGGAGTGGGAGGAGGAGGAGGAGGAGGAGGAGGAGGAGGAGGAGGAGGGAGGGAGGAGGAGGAGGAGGAGAGGAGGAGGAGGAGGAGGAGGAGGAGGAGGAGGAAGAGGAGAAGGAGGAGGAGGAGGAGGAGGAGGAGGAGGAGGAGGAGGAGGAGGAGGAGGAGGAGGGGGGAGAGAAGGAGGAAGGGGAGAAGGAGAAAATCATTTTTGGCAGCCCGGCCCAAGGGAAAGCAGGCCCTCGCCTCTGCGGTGCCCCGAAGCACCTCGGAACACGTTCTCGGGCCCCGGGGCCCCGTCTCGGCTCGGCGCCGGCGCCTTCGCGCCAGCAAGGGGCAAAAGGAAAGCGCTGCCTGGCCGGAGCCTCCTGGACCCTGTCCTGAGGTTCCCTGCCAGGACGTGGCGCCGGCGAAAGCCGCGAGGGTGGTATGTGGGTGGGCAAAACCGCCGCCAGGCGGCTGCTGCCCGCCCTGCGGGCGCCGTCCCACGCGGAGAGCGTTCGGTCAGAGAGCCTGAGAAGGCGGCCCCTGCCGACAAGCTCTCAGGCACGTGCCTGCGAGGGAGCGGGCAGTGCCACAGCGCACCAGGCCGTCGCTCGTGCTTTGGCCTGGCTTGGCCCTGCTCCCCGCAGAGACCGAGAGCGCCTCCTGTGGGGCGACCAGAACGGCTGACCCAAGAGACTAGCACCGAGAATACTTCCGCCTCCGAAAACGCAAGCCGGCCCGCCAGGAACCGCTTGCCCGCGAAGCAGGCGCAGAGGCGTGTGAGATGGAGCAGAGGAGGTGAGGCGAGCACGCTTGGGCCTGCTCCACATGATTTTCCTGTGCCGGAAACGAGTTTACGCTTCATGAAAATCATTTTTGGCAGCCCGGCCCAAGGGAAAGCAGGCCCTCGCCTCTGCGGTGCCCCGAAGCACCTCGGAACACGTTCTCGGGCCCCGGGGCCCCGTCACGGCTCGGCGCCGGCGCCTTCGCGCCAGCAAGGGGCAAAAGGAAAGCGCTGCCTGGCCGGAGCCTCCTGGACCCTGTCCTGAGGTTCCCAATGCACCAGGAGGCGGCGGACCGCGCAGCAGCGCCTGAGGAGAGGACATCGTGATGTGTTTTCCCTTGCCCCAATGCAAACGATGCGAACTCAGTCCTGCTCGCCGTCGCTGGAGTCAGAATGTTCTACTAGCCATTCAGCGGCCGAGAGAGCCCCTCGGCTCTGGGCGCTAGCATAGCCGAAAGCAGCCACGCCTTTCCATCCACCGCTAAAGAACAATGCTGTCGGCCCTCCTTGTTGGAGGGCTTCGTTTGCGAACCCTCTCCTGAACGCATGCGTGCCCCAAGCAGGCGCGCTGCGCAGATGCAGGGCGTTCGCTGCCAGCTTTAGCACAGCGAGAGCGTCGGCGTATTGGATTCCTGAAAAAGGAACAGCGCTTGTTTCTCCTAAGGAGAACAGTGTGCAAGCACCGCACAGGAGCCGACCCTGCTGGTGGCAGATGCAACGCCTCGTCGTCTCGCAGGGTTCATTGTACGACTTCCGGTGAGCAAAACGGATGATGCACGTTTTACGGCCCTCGCCGGTAAAACGAAATGCGACCGCGTGGGTCCCCAGATTTAGTACTTCAGAATATCTCAAGCAAAAATGGCGGGCAATCGCCCACGAGGCCGCTAGTGTCGGATATCCGGCTTCCGAGCACCACTTACGGATGCGTCTGGTCTCCTCAGCTGTGGCACGGATTTTCTCTCTTCTGAATTCATACTTCGTTATCTTTTCGGCGCCTCTCGACAATCTATGCGTATCTGCGAGGACGCCCAGCGGAGCCTGCACCAAGTGCAATACACTGCGCACGTGCGACACGTATCTCTGCCAGGTGTGGCCGTTGCGAAACAAACCAACGAAAGTGTCAAGGATCAGTTCCGTTGGTGGCCACCCAGGCGCCCCGACAGCAGTGGCAGCGTCGCCCCACAGGCGCACTGCGGAAGCATACTGGGAGGCGCTCTTCCTCCAGCTAGCAAATTCCACCCACAAGGTGTGCAAGCTCAGATGGTCGCCGCCGCTGGCTTCGCGACGAGCCCGCTTGATCTCGTCCCGTGGCCTGCCAGTGGGCTCCGCTCCCGGATAGCAGCTGCAATTGGCAGCAGCTGCCACGGCGGCTGCAAGCACTGCAGGCGCAGGAGCGGCCCGCGCCCGCCGCGCCTCTCCAAGCACTAGAAAAGCAGCGCGGGCCTTCTCTTCGGCGGGGGCGTCCAATCGCTTCGCAGTGGGCGCCTGGTCGCCAGCATAGCCAGCGCTTGCGCCGCCCGAGGCGGAGCCCGCCTGCGCAGCGACGCCCGCTGCCAGAGATGCCGGGCGCTGGGGCTCCGTTCGCCCGCCAGGCTTGTGCGCTTGAGCTGCCTGCTCGCGACTGGCGCTGCTCTGGCAGTGCGACAAGAAGGCTTTGACGAAGCTGCTGTTGCAAGCGGCGAATGCCGGCACGAGCTCTGCGAAGTCGTCGGCTCCAATGTCGCTCAGATCCGACATGTGTTTGAAGCCCGATTCTGTCAACGCAGCGATCAAGCCCGTGACGTGGTGCCCTGGCTCTGCCTGCGCCGCGACGCCGCGGACGACGGCCGCCAGAGGGGACGCTTCCACCTCGACGCGGACCTCCGCGACCTCATCGCTGGCAGCTGGCGGATGCGAGTACTTAGCGGCACGGCTTTTGTCGATGAATCTCAAAGCCATGCTGGGCCAGAGCTCCGGAACAGAAGACACAGAGAATGTGCGCACAAGTAGCTGCATGGACAACCGATTCTCACGTGATATGACCTCAACACAGGATTACGATGATGTTTTTCCCCTTTGCCGCTCACTGTCTCCGAATCACCAGGGCGCGTCGGCTGGGAAGGACCACGGCATTTCTTGAAACCCGTCGGCGGCTAACTTACGCAGCTGCTCTGACTTGGCTTCTGGCCGGGTCGGAGCGTCGGCCAAATTTAAATGCGATGGCACGCGCCAAAGGTGCAAATAATGACCACGCTGCGCGACTGCAAACCAAAGCTCGCCTATGAGCTCGTTCCAATCAAATTGCCTGGAACAGCCGCGTAAAAGTGCACCGAGCGCGCTTGTGTTATCCACGAAGGCGAGGATTTCAAACTCGCCAGGCAGATAACTCAGCAAAAACTTAAGCGCGCAGAGAGCCGCCATGAGCTCCCAAGTGCCGATCTGATTCTTCCGATGAAGCACCCACTGCCTCGCCTTCGCTGGGACATCAGCAGCAGCCCAAGCCTTTAAACAGGGGGTTTGGATGACCCATGCCATCCGTCCCTGGCCTGTGGCGTCGGTGTAAAGGATGCAACGCTTCTTTTGGCGACGCATCACCGGGACGCTCCTCGATGGCGGTTCCTGTAAGAACCGCAGCCACCAACGCAGACACAATCTGGTGCGCTGGGACAGCCGGCTCTGGTTGCCTGAGCCGTGGTGGTAAATGGCCGCAAGGTAAACGCGCGCGCCTCGGCCGAAGACGGCGGTCGCACCCCAGCTCAATTTGCCTGCTAATTTTAAAGCCCGCGCAGGCGAAAGCGATCTTCGCCGCAGAGCCTCACGAATTTCTGCGGTCCATTTTTCCAACCTCTCTGCTTCGAGAGAAAACTGGATCAGCTGGTTGCGGTCGTCAAATTCTACGCAGACTCCGAGGATTACGGTCTTAGTGGCCTCCGTGACGGCTTTGCCGGCGTCGAGATCCCAGCCCAGCAGTTCTGACACGACTGCTCTTGCCAGGCGCGCAGAGCCGGCGGGGCCGATTAAGCAGTCACTGCCAATATCGCGCCCCTCCAGGGCCGAATCGCCGGCGAACATATCGTCGACAAAACGCAAATATAACAAATGAAACAGAGCTGCCAAAATGCCTTGAATGGCGAGACCGAAACGATCCCAACCGGACACTGATGCGGAAGAGCCAAATGGTAGGCACAGCAACTGTAACGCTTTACCGTCTGCCACTGTTTCTGGCCAAGCTGTCACTGCTAGCGGCAAGTGGCCGCTGCAAATCGGCAGTGTCTTAAAAGCGTGGCGGAAGTCATCTTTCCTCCACCTCATGGCAATGTGTTGCTTGCCTGCTGCTGTGTGGCGCACTAATGCCACCAAAGTGTCCAGCGTGTCTGGACATGTTCTTTCACTATGTACAACCGCGCCATTCACCGCAGACGCAGTGAAATCGTCTATGCAACGAATGTTTGGCATTCCGTCTCTCTCCCCTTGCACGATAGGGAAGCGAGCTGTTAAAACACAAGAATTTACGTCTAGGTTACGGAAGCGGGCCTTGCCATCTTCGACCTCTTTTGAGCAGGCCGATAAAAATTGAGTCTTAACCCTCGTATCGCCGCCCTTTTCCGCGGCGATTCTACCGAGAGTCGCCTCATTCCGCTCGCGCGGATGTGCTAAAAGCGACCGCAAAGTCTCGGCTGGTTCCGGAGACGTGGCAGCGGGCGCATGGATGCCACTAGCAGGCAGGCGCCCCACCAAAGGGAAGCCATGGCAGAGGTTGCGAAACAAGGAATTATCTGGCCACGCTATAGCCTCGAGCATCTCTTTCAGCAGCAGAAGGTTCTTCTCCGGACCCAGCACTGACTGACAGTGAGCTGGCAAACTTCTAAAGATAGTCTGCCACTGTGGGTCCGTCACTAGCTTCCGATGCTTCCAAAAAGCAAGAGCAGACTGGCGAGCGGTTTGCAGCTCGGCAACCGACATTGAAACCGATCTCGCAAAATGGCCGTTTAAAAATGTTGGCACGCGCGGGCTATCGTCGGCTTCTGGCAAGCCGCTGGCCCAGCGCAAGTGGTCGCTCGGACCCAGGCTATGCAAATCCTCGCGGGCGCTAAATGCAGAGAAAGCTGCCTGGACAGCTTCGAGTGGAGAATTTGCTGACTCACTTGACCTTGAACTGGTACCTGGAAGCGGCGACGCTTCCGTGTCGTCTGATGCTTCCTCCGAGATATCACTCCCGGCGCCCTCGACTAGTGGTGCTTGGCCCACTCACCACTTGTTTCCCCAACTGTTGTACTGCTGATTGCCGGAGCGGGGGCTGCGAGACCTGTGCTGATAATCGGTGCCCGCCGTGCCCTTGGGGCGCTTGGCCGGCGACCGGACAGGCCGGTTGTCAGCCTCTGTGCCGTCGGAACTTTTCTTGCTCCCCTTGCCGCCCTTGTCGGTGACGCCCTTGGCGCAGCCTTTGGGCTGACCCTTCGACTGCTGCCCCTTAGCTGTCACAGCCCGGCCAGCCTCCGTGAAGCTTTTGTTCACTTTGTCTTTGGCGTCAGCTAAGTTTTCACGATCGATCTTGGCGAAGTAAGGCGCCAAATCTACGACGTCTTCCTCCAGAGCCCTGGCCATGGCCCTCCTCTGGAGAACATCGTATTGATAAGCTGTCCTGACTCCACCGTGTTCCTCGGCGATTCGCACGATGTTGTGGGCGTACGCAAGGAAGTCAGCGATGCTGCATGCCTTGGTGAGGATTACCTTGAATCCCCACTCGTGCAGGTGGCCCATGAACGTGGCAAAGCCAGCGTAGTCGACTTTGTCCATCCACGCCATGTTCCGCTTGGCGGCAGCGCTCTGCTTCACCCGCTCCTCGTAAGAGCCGTCCCCCACGACAGCGTCGATCATAGGAGTCCGGCTCCAAGTTGGGCGGTGGTGATCGCGCAGATCCTCGCCCTCGGCGGACCCGACCCACGGCCTGCCTTTGTCGTGCGCGATCTTCCCCGCCGCCTCGAACTTCGCGAGGACCTCCTCTGACGGGAGTGCATCCTTGGCGAAATGCTGCATGCCCAGCTCGAGTTTCCGGTCCTGCAACTTGAAACTGAGTCCTTTCGGCTTTCCTTTCTGCAGCGCCTGCGACTGAAGTTCCGCAAATTGCTTCACTGCTTCAGCCATGCCCGAAAGCTCTTTGTTGTTGTGGGCCACCTCTGGTGGCACCGATGGTCCTGGCGAGGCTTTCTTCGCGCACGCCCCCTGCACCTTGAGTGCCAAGACAATCTGTGCCGGCGAAACTTTCCAGCTCTTCCACGGGTCGTCCTGTTCGGTGGCATACGGGGTGGCGTGAACGGGAATGCTCGCCTTGATCATGTCCCGCATGTGAGGGTCTTCGAAGTCGGCTGGCGCGATGCTGCCTCCCGTCTCGGCCAGCAGCCGCGCGACAGACACGTAGTGGAAGAGATCGTGCTTCTTGGCGGGGTCGACGTCGACATTGATGACGAAGTCCACCCACTCACGCACCTGATCTGCACCTGCGCCGTTGAAGGCTCCACTGGCGGCGGTGGCGATCATCGCCGCGACGTCACTCGGAGAGAAAGACATCTTCCCTCGGACGACGCGTAGAATCAGATTGCTCTGCGTGCTAGGACACAAATCTGCAATTCAGACACCTTGTCTGAGCCATCACGGTTACAGTGGACAGCTGAAGGATCTCCCCCCGCAGGTGGATACCTGGCCTCTCTTCCGACGAGACAAAGTAGAGAGTGGCCTCAGGCATGGTGAGAGCAACCGTATTTCCGATTCCTCAAACATGCAGGCAGGCAGCCCCTCCAAAGATGTCTTCAACCAAGACTTCCCTTCGCAAAATCAGTTCTGACGCCGCCTGCTGCCGCCACCAAAACACGCGACAGCAACCTGTGAGAGGCTGGGCAAGGTCTGAGCTGTGAGAGGGCAGATTGCCTGAGCGTGCTCGTCTGAGCTAGTGCGGCACAACGCACGAGACAAGAGACGACAACCTGCTCAGGCGCGGTCTGCACTGCGGGGCAAAACGTAGCCAGCGCTGATTGCGATGCTTATCCCCCTCCGCAGCCTGAGTGCACCACCCAGGCCTCCGGAGGGCGTCATAAGCGCGCCTGCCGAGCGCTGCGTGCGATGCTGCCCCGGTGGAGAACCTGCCTTGCCGCGCTGGCTCCCTGCAGCTTGACGGTGCTGGGCTGCCGTCAGAGAAAGGATTCCCCTGACGCCACCACGCCGCCGACGCGATTCAACTTTGTCGCCGCCGCCGCCAGAGGACACAGAGCAGATTTGAATGATGAGATGGATGAGTGAGCGCCCATCTTTGGGGCGAGCGCGTCCGCCTGGACGCGGCGCGAAGGGGCTTACGCTCGCCCTTCGCGATAGAATGCTGTCCGTTGCCGCGGAGCAGGCGAATCCGCCTCCAAACGGTTTCTTTCCTGGTGGGTCGTCTGGGTGACCTCCTCCTTTATGTGAGGCGCGCCGTCTTGGCGGGCAACGCCGTTACGGCGACTCGCTAGAGGGCGTGCGCAGCTCAACTGCGCGCTATTGCAACGACGCGAATGTCAGCTTCGCCTCGGAGCTAAGGCAACAAGGAACGCAGCCAAGGAACTGCTTGCTGAGGCGCTTCCGACCCACGCTTCTTTGGCGCCCATTTTTGGGGCCGAAAATCTTCCGAAATCCGATGGGCCGAGTTCCCATGGGAAATCCGTCCAGCTGCGATCTCAGCCGCCGTATTTTCAGCAGCCACACCAGAATTTAATTCTGAGTTCGCGGGTGAAAGGGCGTCAGCATGGATATTCCGATTACGCGCCGTTTGGACGCAGGCCCCCCGGGGTCGGTCGAGGACGGGCGTGCTGCGCAAATGCAAAGCACCCCCGCCCCCGTTGTGTGCAGGTGGGGGATTAGCAAATGCTCTCCCATCAAGGACTAGCTTCTGCCGCCTGCACACATCCGACCCCGAGTGCCCCAGAGTGTGTCCGTAGCCCCTGCTTCTGGTTCGCGCGGTCGAGACGGCCAGGTCACTGCATTTTGGCGCGCCTGGGCACCGTAATGCAGAAAGGAACTAAGAATGCGATATTCTGGCGCGCGAACGCCCAGGAGCACTAAGTCGCACTCAGGTTGCGAATCTGGGTGCGCAAGGGCACCAGAAAGCAACAGGGGGACTCACAATGCAATTTCGCGCGGACGCCCACGAGCGCTAATGTGCGCTAAGCTTGCGAATCAGGGCGCCAGCGCAGTAGAACGCAGAAAGGCGTTCAGAATGCAATTTTGGGCGCGCGAACGCTGAGGAGCGCTTTGCTGCGCTGAGATTGCGAATCTGGGCGCGCCTGCGCTCCAGAACGCAGAAGGACACAGAGTGCAATTCTGGGCGCGCGGACGCCACAAGCGCTCAGATTGCAAACGTGGGTGCGCCTGGAATGAAAATCTTCTCACTGCCTCCGTTGGGGTGGGCGCGCCTGCATTGGGACAGCGGAGAAGACGCTGCCGGCGTGACGGGCGAGCAAGCCCCCAAGCGAGGCTGCCCGACACGCCGAACCCACACCCCAACCAGACACCGCTGCCTGCGCGGCCAGCAGCGAACCACACCCACCAGACCAGGGAGGGCGGGAGGGCAAAAGCGGCAGCATCAAAGCCGCTGGGGCCCATAGTTTTAGCCCGGCAGAGCCGCGGCACACCCCGCAGGGACAGACGAGGCACGCGCACTGGACAGACCAAGTCAGCCAGGAGCGCGCCTGCGTAGCCACGGCGAACGCGGCGACGAGGACGCCGGGAACTTGCTACCCCGCCCCCGCGCCGGGCGGCAAACCACACAACCCCGACGACACGCGCCAACGCCGCCGCTCCTACTGGAGCCAACCAGGCCATGAGGAAACCATGAAACTCCCCAAACGGACCAAACGACCAACCGTGGGAAACTACGGCCGAAACGCCGATTTTCCCCCCCACGAAAGAACCTTCAGGGGGTAAGAAAATCTTCTCACTGCCTCCGTTGGGGTGGGCGCGCCTGCATTGGGACAGCGGAGAAGACGCTGCCGGCGTGACGGGCGAGCAAGCCCCCAAGCGAGGCTGCCCATTGTTGAGGCTCGACTCGCCCGTCACTCCGGACCCCAATGTCGGCGGCCCGAGCCTTCACACACGCGCCCGTTGGAAAAGCGCTGGCCTCGACGCGGCAGAATCACTCTTTTTCCTTTCAACAATCCACGACGCCGCTGTCTGACGAATCCGAAAAATCAGCGGCCCACTTTGCGGCCACGACTTCCCCTTTCGTCTGCGCTGATGCGTAGCCAAACGCGGCTAATCCGCGCCAGCCACCTGAGTGAAACAACGCGGGCACACCGCCCTGCCGTAGAGCATCGTTGGCCCACCCTCGGCGGAAGCAGTGGGTTCCCCATTCTGCCCCGCGCGGGAAGCCGAGCGCCAACGCTGAGGTTTTGAGGGCTGCTAAGGCATTCTCGTAACGCAACGTTGGGAAGCACGGCCTGCTCTCACTGCGTCTGCGCAGGACGCACACCCCACACAATGCTGGACCACACGCTCGGCACACGCACTGCCTCACCACATGAACTGCTCTGTCCTGCATTTTCCGCTTGTGGAATATTATCGTGACCTCTGGCGTGCCTCCGCGCGCACGGCACACTATCTCAGAATGCAATACAGACGTCCCGAGCTTCAACACTTCACACCCGTAGCGCAACGCGAAATGTCTGGCCACCACCCAGCTGTCGGCCAGCTCCGCGTCATGCAGCACGTCCCGAGCGTACTCAGCAAGCTCCTGCACCTGCTTCGCCGACGCGCTGGCCTTGAAACGAGGCACCGCACCGTGGCTTTTCATGGCGCCCCTGACGAGGGCACTCGTGTCAGCAAGAGCCCCCAGAGGCGTCTGTAGAAGCCGCAACGTAGACCGCAGGTGGGAGCAATACCGGGAAAGCGTGGAAGCGCGCGGCACGGCGAACGCCAGCGCTGCCAGCACTACCTGGTCAGGCGGCCACTCTGGCACCTCCGTCGCCGCCGCGAGTTTGCCCCACAAGCGGATGGCGGACGCATACCCCGCCCCACTCTGTCTCCAGTTCTCCAATTCCTGAAGCAACAACTGGTTCCGTAGAATGGGCGCGCGTGTCTCCGCAGGGACTTGCGCCAGCCAAGTTGCACGACTTGATGGAAGAGCCAACTCCGCAGCGACGGGCGGCAACAGAGGACCATCCACTCTGCATACAACAGAAATGGCCCGAGCAAGAACCTCTGCTGGCGGCGCCATTCTCTGGGCACGCGCCTGCGCCAATACTTCAACGGCTGCCGAAATTTCATCAGCGGTAGGCCCCGCGGACCGCCGTGCCAGCGTCGGCGCCGGCACGCTGCACTCCTCCGCCAGCCTACACCGTTTGGCGCCGCTGGCGGCACGGGCATGCGCAGGCGCAAGTGCAAGTGCTGAACTACGACACCTGGACGCGTGCCACATCATTGCCCGCAGAAACTCGTCGGATAGCCCAGCTAGCGGGGGCCATATTCCCCGCAACTCGTCCAGCGCCGCGCCGTGGAAGTCGCTCCCGTGAACCGCGCCGTTGTCTGCCAAAGCTTGCAACACTAGGTTGGCCGACGGCGGGTGGCACGACGGTGGTGTCCCAGCCAGAACGCTGTGGAACCACTCGCTGAGGTCCGACGGGATCTCCACGCCCTGCACGCAAGGTTGTTCCTCGTCGCCCCGGCAACGGCGGCGGGAAGCATTGATGAACTGCAAGGCCATAGCAAAAAGCTTGGGCCCCCGCGGCTACTGACAGGCCCGCCCCAAGGCCGTCACCACCCCTCGCTCCGGCGCGGGTCCCCACGGGCGCTGTTCGTCGGTAAAAATAACTGTTGGGCCATGAAGGGGTCTCCATTGGAGTCCTATTGGTGCCTGCAGCGTCAGAAGCCTGCCTACCAGGAACACAACGAAGAGACAGAAACACACAAAGACACTAGGTTGCCCAACTTGCTGGGGCAACCGCTGGGGCAACTGCTGGGGCAACCAGTAGGGGCGACCACAGCGCAGACCTGCCGGGGCAACTCTTGGGGCCACCGTCAGGGTCCAGGGGAACCTGCCGAAAGCGCCAGAACCTCTGGGCCTCTGGAGCGCCCACACAGGCATCTTTTTTGCACTCGCGACAACTCTCTCACCGCAGCTCGTCCCACACCCCGCACTCTGGCCACTGCCACTGGGTTTCCTTGAAACCCAGCTCGAATAAAACATCAAGTTTTGCAGGGTCTTCGTGGGCGCGAGACGGGGCGTCTGCTAAATTTTGGGCCGACGGCACTCTGAACGGACAGAGAATGTCGGCTCGCTGCGCCGCAGCAAACCAGATCGATGTCACTAACGCGTTCCAGTCGACCTGCCGCGACGTGCCCCTGACGAGCGCGCCCAACGCTGGATTGGAATCCACGAAAAGAAAAATCTCCAGCGCCTGTGGCAGTTGCGAGAAAGCGTGCCATAATCCACACACCGCGGCTATCAGCTCCCACGTGCCGATTTGCTGTCGGCGAGGCTTCACCCTATCGCGAAGCCACCGGGGCACCCAAGCACGAGCAAAAACTTTAAAAGCATCGTGCGCCAGCACCCACGCGAGAGCCCCACACCCCGCTGCATCGGTGTACAAAATGGCACGCGGACGCAACGATGGCGCATAGGGAATTGCACGGCGAGGCTCCGAATGCAGAAAACGCAGCCACCATTGCAGAGCGCGGCGCAAACGCGAAGACAGCCTCGAGGATCGCCGCGCCGAATGGTGAAACAAAGCTGCGAGGTAAACCCTCGCGCTTTTGCCAAACACCATAGTCGCCCCCCAGCTCAATTTGCCAGCCAGTTTCTGCGCCGCTGCTGGTGTGAGCACGCCTGCAGCTAGGATTGCTTCAATTTCTGCAACCCATTGAGAGCATTTCTGACTTGGCACCGTGAACACGAACTGCTCTCCTTCTTCATCCAACACGACGTGGATGCCGAGAACAGTTGCGTCGCTGGCAGCTGTGACGCTCTTGGCCTCGTCCAGTTGCCACCCAAGCAATCCCTGCACGACTTCGCGCGCGAGGACGGCGGTGCCTGACGGCCCTGTGAGGCTGGTGTCGTCTGGCGTTTCACGATCAATGCTAAAGAAATCATCAACAAAGCGTGGATAGAATATGCGAAAAAGGTGCGCCAGCACGTGCTGGATCGCAAAGCCCACGCGGTGCCAGGAGTGCACACTTGAAAGCGCCCCAAATGGGCAGGAGAAAAGCTGCAACGCGACGCCTGTGCCCGCCGCGTCTTCTGTAACAGCCACAGCATACGGCAAGTGCACCGTCCGCATGGGCAAAGTTTTATACGCGCCGACAACGTCATCCTTCCGCAAGCGCAGCGGTCCGGGGCTGTTCTGCCGGACAAGTTGGCCTACCGCAACCAAAGTGTCAAGATATTCATAACAAATGCGCTCCGACACCTGGGTTGCCTCGTTGATTCCCGAAGCGTGGAAATCATCAATGGCGCGGACTGCCCGGACGACAGCGCCGCGCTTCACTTTCCAACCTTCGTCTACTCCAAAGCGGGGGGAGCAAACGACGTCGTCTAAAGCAGCGGACAGTGGCACCCACCTTGCTTTGCCTGCTGCGACCTCGCTCTCGGTTTGCGCACGCAAAGCTGCGGCCGCTTCTTCATCTATCAAGGTAGAAGAAGCAGCCCTCAAAATCAGCTTCGCGTTGGTCGCGGGCGCGCGCGCCCACAGCAAGTCCAAAGGCAAAGGCGCGTCAGGTGCACATGTCGGCAGCGTGCCGCTCGGAGGAATCACCCCGGTCAGCTTAAAACCCGCTGCCAAATCTGCCACTAATTCGGCGTCAGAATGCCCAGATGCCTCCAGCATCTCTGCCAGCAACCGCAAGTTTTTATCCGGACCTAGAACAGCTTGCACGTGCTGTGGGAGCTTGGTAAACTCCCATTGCCATTCCCTGTCCGTCACACGCTTGCGCTCGCGCCAGAAAGCTAAAGCAGAAGCGCGAAAATCATGCAGGTCGCGCCTGGGCCCGCACTCGTAGAGAGCGCTCGACTGCGTCTTTCCGCGCAGGCGCAAAGAACCTGCACTAGGAGGGAGACCGCGCGCCCAATCTATGTGATGGCTCGGTGCCATGCAGCTAAGTCTATGTACATCTTGCAGCAAACTGTTCACTTCAGCTCGCAATTCGTCAAAATCGGTGGCAAATCCACTCGCATTCAAAAATGTGCCCGAGGGATCCTCGGACGATTCGCGGCCTGAGCCGGAATCCTCTCACTTCTTGGTGTCCCACTTCTTGTCCCACTTCTTGTTGTCCCACTTCTGAGAGCTCCAGCTAGATGCGGGGCCTCCTTTCGGACTGCGAGACCTCCGCGCTGGGGAACGCACCTGGCGGCCGACGTTCGCGGGGTGGGTTGCCCCCTTGCTCTTGGCAGGGCCTTTGCCGGTGCCCTTCCCTGGTGTCGCCTGTGACTGCTGCGAGCTTGAGCTCTGGCTCACTTTATTAGCTGCCCTCGCAACTTCTGAAACGCGCTTCTCAGCGATGTTCTTGGCGTCGGCCAGCACATCTCTGTCCAAGTCGCCCAGAAGCTTCCCGATCTGATCGTTCTCTTCCCGCTCCAATGCGCGGGCAAGTTTCTGCCTCAGCAGCAAGTCGTAGTGCGTGCACACACGAAAACCTCCGTATTCCTCAGCAACTCGAGTGAGCACCATCTGGTAAGCGAGCAACTGGGCGGCTGCGATGACCTTCGTGAAGACCATCTTGACACCCCAATCGAGGATGTGGCCATAGAACGTCGCAAACCCAAGGTAAGCCGTCTTATCTTCCATGGACCTGACTTTCTTTGCCTCCACTGCGCTCCGCAATTTCTCCTCGAAGGTTCCATCGCCGACAGTGACGTCGATCTTCGGCGTGCGGGACCACGAAGGCCGAAACGACGTTTGCAGGTCCTCGCCCTCTGCTGAGCCAATGCACAGCCTCCCCTGCTCTCGGGCAACCTTACTTGCCTTTTCCAACCGAAGCAGTGACTCCTCTGAGGGGATCATATCCTTTGGCAAGCAACTGAGACCAAGCTCACCAAGGCGGTCCTTGAGATTGAAACTCAAGTATTCTTTCTTGGGTTGTTCTCTGTCCTTTGTTGCCTTTGCGAGGGCTTCGATGGCCTGGGCCAAGCCATCAGCTGGTGGCCCACTGGCGGGGCGCCCGTCCGCGACACGCTTGTCCAGAGCAGCGGCAGCACTCTGCACCTTCAAAGCAGCTGCCACGTGCGCTGGCGTGATCTTGACGTCTTTCCACTGCGTGTCGCCATCTCCCTCGAAGGGCTTGGCCCCGGCGCGGAAACCATCGATGACAAATGTGCGCATCTGCGCGTCTGCATAATCCGCTGGGACTGCCGAGCCCATGTGTTCCGCGAGGAGGCGCGCCACACTTCCGTAGAAGAGTTCTGGGTGGCGCGTGGGCTCGTTTGCGTCCGCGACGAACTGGATCCACTTTTCCATATCGGCACCGGACAGGGCCAAGAACTTGCCTTCAGGCACGGTGGCCACCAAGGCCTGCACGGCTGCTGACTCGAGCGGCATGACCTCTCGGGCACACTCGACACAAGCAAGGCGGACGTGTGTAGGAAACACGGGGTAACGTCGACAATGCCTGGAGCCTATGGCGACGGATCGCGACTGACACGTGCATCCCTCTGTGGGACAGGGCGCCCATTACGTTCGTGCCCCAAGAGCACTCCCACCTGCGTCCAGCAGCCAGTTTTCCGATCGCGCCCAGCTGTCACAACGGCACGTCGGCCGCTTGAGCCCCAGCACGAAGGAGGGAAGGTGAGAGAGTCCTCCGCTCCGCTCCGCCGACCCTGGACGCAAAGTCGCACAGCTCTCGCCGCTGCACATCCCGGCGACCCCCCTTTGACGTTCATCGCGGCCAGGGGGGCCACTCGGGTCACCTCTGGCGAAACCATGCAAGCTACAGCAGTGCCACGCCGATCCCAGTCGAACCCCTTCGACCGCTCTGCGGCCAGGGGAACTACATGGGTCTCCCTGCTCCTCCCCCTCCGCCGGGCCAGAGTGAGGAGGGAGCCATTTTGAGCGCACCGAGGCCGTTTTGGCCAAGATGGCTGCGCGCGAGGGGGCTTCCGCTCATCCCACGCTAATGCGGACGAACGTCGTCGCCCTGAATTTTTTCGGACTGCCCGAAAATTGCGCCTGAGAAATCCGTCCGCAGTGGACCGAATTTCCAATTGCCCGAGCCCAAATTTCACGAGCTACACCAGAATTTAATTCTGAGTTCTCCAGTGAAAGGGCGTCAGCATGGATTTTAATGACGCGCCATTTGGGACGCAGGCCCCCCGGGGTCGGTCGAGAACGGGAGTGCTGCACAAGTGCAAAGCACTCCCGCCCCCGTTGTGTGCAGGTGGGGGGTTAGCCAATGCCCCCCCATCAAGGACTAGCTTCTGCCGCCTGCACACATCCGACCACGAGTGCCCAGAGTGTCCGTAGCCCGTCTTTCTGGCTCGCGCGGTCCTCGCGCACAAAGAGTCGCACACAAGTGCAACCTCTCCCAGGCAGGTCAGAAACTGCCAAATCACTGAGGTATGGACCTGGGCGCGCGAGTGCAACAAAACGGCGCCCTGAACGAAATCTGGAGCGTCGGAAACGCTGGAATTGCAAATCGCGAATTTGCGTTCGCAGATGCCCGAAGCCTTCGCGCCAAACCCAGAACCGCAGAGGCGTACCCAGGCCAGAAACTGGCGGAAACGCTGTGAATGCGACCCTGGGGCACTTTGCCACGTGGGGCCAGAAGCGCGGGCTGCGACAAAAACGCGCCTCTGGGCCGCACCACGGGGCGCCACCTGGCCAGCAACGACCGGCTAGCAGGGGCCGCTGCCCATGCACGTCCTGTGCCGGACAGCAACGGACCCGACCAGGAAGCCCCGCTGGGAGACGCAGCGGACCCCGGCAAGCCTGCAATGCGAAAGCCTCTCCCTGCCTGCCCGACCGTTTGGGGAGCCAAAGCGGACCCAGAAAGGCGCTCAGGATGCAATTTTTGGGCGCGCGAACACCCAGGAGCGCTAAGTCGCGCTCAGATTGCGAGCCCGGGTGCGCCTGGGCACCAGAACGCAGAGAGGAGCTCAGCATGCAATTTTGGGCGCGCGGATGCCCAGAAACCTTCAGACTGCAAATATTGGTGCGCCTGGCCACCAGAACGTAGAAAGGAGCTCAGAATGCAATTCTGGGCGCGCGGACGCCCAACAACGCAAAGTCACGCTCAGATTGCGAACCCCCGTGCGCCTGGGTACCAGGCTGCCGAAAGGCTCAGAATGCAATTCTGGCACGCGGACGCCCTCAGACTGCGAATCTTGGTGCGCCTGGCCACCAGAACGCAGAAAGGAGCTCAGAATGCAATTCTGCGGGCGCGGGGCCCAGGAGCGCGAAATCGCGCACAGACTGCAAAACTGGGTGCGCCTCGGCACCAGAACGCCGAAAGGAGCACAAAATGCAATTTTTGGGCACGCGGACGCCCACGAGCGCAAAGTCGCGCTCAGACTGCGAATCTGGATGCGCCTGGGCACCAGAACGCAAAAAGGTAGGAGCATAGAGTGCAATACTGGCACTCGAATGCCACCCCAGTGCACAGTCGCGCTCAGACTGGCCGGCACAGGTCTGGGAATGGCAGGCGGCGAAGGCCAGAGAGAGAGCACGGCGCCCACGGGGGGAGCAACGACGCACTCCACATTTCACCACAGACGGCAAGGACCAGCGAGAGAATAGCCCTCACGGCGGGGTGCGAGAATGGCGCACAGCGGCATCAGAAATGCACTGAGGACCGCACCCACTGGAAACCAACAAGGAGCCTGCGCCCCGGGACGCCCCGTCCTCTGGCGAAGAGGGCCAGAGAGCGTAGCTCGACAGGCCTGGGTTTGCCGCTCGCGAGGAGGCAGGGAACCTCCACGTCGCACGAGGTAAAGCCCGCGAGAGGGCAGCGACCTCAAAGTAACTTATGGGTGCCAGCGAGAGGGCTTTGCCCGCGAGAAAGCAGCGAGGTAACCTGCACGCAGCATGCCACACGGAACCCGGCAGAGCCCGGGAGACGCGCGCCCGGCAAAACCGCCGCCAGGCGGCTGCTGCCCGCCCTGCGGGCGCCGTCCCACGCGGAGAGCGTTCGGTCAGAGAGCCCGAGAAGGCGGCCCCTGCCGACAAGCTCTCAGGCACGCGCCTGCGAGGGAGCGGGCAGTGCCACAGCGCACCAGGCCGTCGCTCGTGCTTTGGCCTGGCTTGGCCCTGCTCCCCGCAGAGACCGAGAGCGCCTCCTGTGGGGCGACCAGAACGGCTGACCCAAGAGACTAGCACCGAGAATACTTCCGCCTCCGAAAACGCAAGCCGGCCCGCCAGGAACCGCTTGCCCGCGAAGCAGGCGCAGAGGCGTGTGAGATGGAGCAGAGGAGGTGAGGCGAGCACGCTTGGGCCTGCTCCACATGATTTTCCTGCGCCGGAAACGAGTTTACGCTTCATAATCATGTGGAACAACAATTGAGGCTTGGCGATGGAAATTATCGCCGCCCTCCTCAGATAAGGAGCCATCTAGGGTCTGAAGCTTCCTGGGCACACTCGCAATCCAAGACACCCAGGGCACCCTGGACGCAAGCAGGGTGCTCCTTGGCATGGGCCCCCACTGCATACCTGGAGGCCTCTTAGGTGGGGTCGGAGGGTCTCGCCGCGTCGCCGGTACATCGGAGATGCATCGCCGATGCACCGTCTGTGCACCGTCGATGCACAGTTGACGTCGGCGATGCATCGGCGACGTGGGCGTGGAGAAAAGTGGGCCCCACATCGAGCCGCATCGGCGATGCACGCCCGAAAATGCTCGCTAGCTCCGCGCCGCTCTGAGCGAGCGGGCGGCACCTGAGCGTCACAGGTTTGCTGGGCACATCTAGGTGCGCGGTGCGCTGGCGCAGACCCCCAGACGAGGGAGCCGACCGTGCACCGCCACCGGAAAATGCTAGCTCCACGCCGCTCTGAGCGAGCGGGCGGCACCTGAGCGCCACAGGGTTGCTCGGGATATCTGGATGCGCAGTGCGGCGGCGCAGACCCCCAGCCGAGGGAGGCGACCGTGCACCACCACCCGAAAATGCTAGCTCCACGCCGCTCTGAGCAAGCGGGCGGCGCCTGAGCGTCACAGGGTGGCTCGGGACAGCTGGGCGCGCAGTGCGCCGGCGCAGACCCCCAGCCGAGGGAGCTGACCGCACACCGCCACCCGAAAGTGCTAGCTCCAACGCCGCTCTGAGCGAGCGGGCGGCACCTGAGCGTCACAGGGTTGCTCGTGACATCTGGATGCGCAGTGCGCTGGCGCAGACCCCCAGACGAGGAATCCGACCGTGCACCGCCACCGGAAAATGCTAGCTAGCTCCACGCCGCTCTGAGCGAGCGGGCGGCACCTGAGCGCCACGGGGTTGCTGGGCACATCTGGGCGCGCGGTGCGCTGGCGCAGACCCCCAGACGAGGGAGCCGACCGTGCACCGCCACCCGAAAGTGCTAGCTCCACGCCGTTCTGAGCGAGCGGGCGGCACCTGAGCGTCACAGGGTTGCTCGGGACATCTGGATGCGCAGTGCGCCGGCGCAGACCCCCAGACGAAGGAACCGACCGTGCACCACCACCCGGAAGCGCTAGCTCCACGCCGCTCTGAACGAGCGGGCGGCGCCTGAGCGTCACAGGGCTGCTCCGGACATCTGGATGCGCAGTGCGCCGGCACGGGCCCCCAGACGAGGGAGCGCGGGCCGACTGAACACCGCCGCCCGAAAGTGCTAGCTCCGCGCCGCTCTGAGCAAGCGGGCGGCACCTGAGCGTCACAGGGTTGCTCGGGACATCTGGATGCGCAGTGCGCTGGCGCAGACCCCAGACGAGGAATCCGACCGTGCACCGCCGCCCGAAAATGCTCGCTAGCTCCGCGCCGCTCTGAGCGAGCGGGCGGCACCTGAGCGTCACAGGTTTGCTGGGCACATCTAGGTGTGCGGTGCGCTGGCGCAGACCCCCAGACGAGGGAGCCGACCGTGCACCGCCACCCGAAAATGCTCGCTAGCTCCAACTCCGCTCTGAGCGAGCGGGCGGCACCTGAGCGTCACAGGGTTGCTGGGCGCATCTAGGCGCGCGGTGCGCTGGCGCAGACCCCCAGACGAGGGGGCCGACCGTGCGCCGCCACCGGAAAGCGCTAGCTCCACGCCGCTCTGAGCGAGCGGGCGGCGCCTGAGCGTCACAGGCTTGCTCGGGATATCTGGATGCGCAGTGCGCCGGCGCAGACCCCCAGCCGAGGGAGTCGACCGTACACCACCACCCGAAAATGCTCCACGCCGCTCTGAGCAAGCGGGCGGCGCCTGAGCGTCACAGGATTGCTCGGAACAGCTGGGCGCGCAGTGCGCCGGCGCAGACCCCCAGCCCAGGGAGCTGACCGCGCACCGCCACCCGAAAGTGCTAGCTCCAACGCCGCTCTGAGCGAGCGGGCGGCACCTGAGCGTCACAGGGTTGCTCGCGACATCTGGATGCGCAGTGCGCTGGCGCAGACCCCCAGACGAGGAATCCGACCGTGCACCGCCACCGGAAAATGCCAGCTAGCTCCACGCCGCTCTGAGCGAGCGGGCGGCACCTGAGCGTCACGGGGTTGCTGGGCACATCTGGGTGTGCGGCGCGCTGGCGCAGACCCCCAGACGAGGGGGCCGACCGTGCACCGCCACCCGCGGGCCCCCAGACGAGGGAGCGCGGGCCGACTGAAACACCGCCACTCGAAAGTGCTAGCTCCGCGCCGCTCTGAGCAAGCGGGCGGCGCCTGAGCGTCACAGGGTTGCTCGGGACAGCTGGGTGCGCAGTGCGCCGGCGCAGACCCCCAGCCGAGGGAGCCGACCGTGCACCGCCACCCGAAAGTGCTAGCTCCAACGCCGCTCTGAGCGAGTGGGCGGCACCTGAGCGTCACAGGGTTGCTCGGGACAGCTGGGTGCGCAGCGCGCTGGCGCAGACCCCCAGGCGAGGAATCCGACCGTGCACAGCCACCCGAAAATGCTAGCTAGCTCCGCGCCGCTCTGAGCGAGCGGGCGGCGCCTGAGCGTCACGGGGTCGCCGCGAGAAATGCAGCCCAAACCAACCCAAGCCCGCGCACGAGAAAAATAACGAGGAAGGAAAAGCGATAATAAAATAGCAAGACAAGAGAAACACAGAAAGCACATCAGAATATCAGCTCCGAGCCGCTCTGCGCGAGCGGACGGCACCTGAGCGTCACAGGGTTGCTTGGTTGCGAAAAACTGAGCGGACGGTGCGCCGGCGCAGCGGCCGACCGCACACCGGGACCCAAGATGCACAGCCCCATGCCGCTCTGCGCGAGCGGACAGCACCTGAGCGTCACAGGGTTGCTTGGTCGCGAAACTGAGCGCACGGTGCGACGGCCGACCGCACACCGCGACCCAAGATGCACAGCTCCGTGCCGCTCTGCGCGAGCGGACAGCACCTGAGCGTCACAGGGTTGCTTGGTCCCGCAACTGAGCGCACGGTGCGCCGGCGCAGCGGCCGACCGCACACCGCGACCCAAGATGCACAGCTCCGTGCCGCTCTGCGCGAGCGGACGGCACCTGAGCGTCACAGGGTTGCTTGGTCCCGCAACTGAGCGCACGGTGCGCCGGCGCAGCGGCCGACCGCACACCGCGACCCAAGATGCATAGCTCCATGCCGCTCTGCGAAAGCGGACGACACCTGAGCGTCACAGGGTTGCTTGGTCCCGCAACTGAGCGCACGGTGCGCCGGCGCAGCGGCCGACCGCACACCGCGACCCAAGATGCACAGCACTGTGCCGCTCTGCGCAAGCGGACGGCACCTGGCCCGAGGGCCCCAAGACAGAGAACGCGGGGACTGCGTCGACAGAGGACGTGGATCTCGGCTGCGTGGGGACGATCCGAACCCCAACCAGAGGGACCGCGAGACGCGCGGCAGCATCCCCTGGGCCTGCGCGCGAGGAATCCATCGATTCAAAAGCAATGGAAAAGTAACAAGAGGTAACTCTTGGACAGGCAATGATCAGCCTGGAGAGAATCGATGCAAAGACGCTCCTGATCAGCGAATGCCAGCCAACCAACCAGCCTGGAGCAAAGCAGATGGAGAACGAAGGGTGCCCGCGAAAACCTTGCTTCCCGAATGCACAGCCTCCTCAGAAGCTCCGCGATTGCAGAGGTGCTGGAACCAGTGCAAGCTCGCCGAGCTGCGCAATCTGGGAGTCGAACACTTGAGTTCGCAGGTGGACGCGGTTGCGCGGCCTGATTGCCCAATGGAGCGCAGGATGCACAGCACTGGGCGAAAGCGCGCCCGATTGGTATCGAAGCGCGTATTGCGCTGCAAGCACAGCGGCGCGGAGACGCGCACGCGATCGCCTGAGCAGCGCGTCGAGCGCGAACGCGCCCACATGCAGCGCGCAGAAAGTCAACGCAGTTGCGATTGCGTCTGGTCTGTGCAATGGGGCCGCTTCCTTTCAGACACTTCCGCAATGCAGCTGTCCGGACCACCTGTGTGCATTGGGCGTCTGGGTATATCCTGCCAGCTGCACGGAAGCTGGCTGCCCATTGTGCGTGCGGAAGCGCAACGCCAGGGAGGGGCGACGCTGAATTTTAGTCGCCCCTAAATTGCGCAGCGAGCAGTGAAATTCGAGGAGCGCACGGACCCCATGCCTCTTGGCATCATGGCCTCTGTTCCTCTTAGCAGCAAGCTCGCGGCAGCGAGCGCTCTCTACTGGGAGTTCCCGAGCTTGGCTCCTCGGGATGTCCTGTGGCCCCAACGTTTGTTGTTTTTCCCACGCTTCGCTGTGCGGGGCGTCGGCCGGTCGGTCGGTCGGTCTGTCTGTCCGTCCTGTCGTCTGTCTGTCCGTCTGTCCGTCCGTCCGTCTGTTTGTCTGTCTGTCCGTCTGTTTGTCTGTCTGTCCGCTCGGCGCTCGGGGCTGCGAGGTCCGTCTGGCAGCTCTCCTCGGTGGCGATCACCAAAGACAGGTTCGGGGCTCAGAGAGAGGGGCGAGCTGGGGCAGGCGTGCTCGGTCCAGTGGTCGCCCTGAGGATTCTTGTTGGCGGCGTGCATTCGCGTCGCTTGAGTGCGGTTTTTCCCGCCCACCCTCCCTGTGCGTCACGTTTCGCTGGCTGGGGCGTTTGGGTGTATCCCAGGATGGCCCCTGCCAGCTGCACGGAAGCTGGCTGCCAGCCCAGGAACAGCGGAGCGCGGCCCAAGGCACGCCAACCAACCAACCAACCAACCAACGGCAGGAGAAGGAGCAGGAACCGCCTGCTGCTACGCAGCGCGCGGCCGTGAGAACCACCTGCTGCAATGCAGCGCACGGCCGTGAGCAACCGCCTGCTGCGCTGCAGCGAAAGGCTGTGAGACACCACTCCGCTGCACCACAGCGGTGCCAAGGCTGTGAGAAGGAAGGAAGCCCAGAGGCACAGAAGCCAAGAAGTCTACAAAGGCCTCCCTGAAGATATTCCTGCCCCCCAAACCGCTACGCGATTTTGGGGCTATTAAAAAAACAATACGCGGGGGAGGGGTCGAGCATGTTCAAAACGTCATCAGGGGAAGAGGGAGTGTAGTATTCATATTGAATCATTGTAGAGGAGGGCGAGGAGAAGGAGGAGGAGGAGGAGGAGGAGGAGGAGGAGAGGAGGAGGAGGAGGGGGGGGAGGAAGAGGAGGAGAATGAGGAAGATATTGAAAAGAAGGAGGAGGAAAACGCGGGGCGGGGGGTGGGAGGGAGAGTAGGTGGAGCGATGGAGAGCGAGGATGGAAGAGGAGGGGTAAGTGGAGGAGGAGGAGGAGGAGGGGGAGGAGGAATAGGAGGAGGAGGAGTTTGGGCACCCTGAAGAAAGGAAGAGGACAGGCGGTCACGAGCACGAGCGAGAAGAGGGCACATGAGTTCGTCTGTGCAGGTGCGTGCTCGGTACTGTGCATCCTGTCAAATTGTTTCTTCCCACGCCAAGTCGGCGAGGCGACCGGCGAAAAGCTCTCAGGCACCTGAGAGCGTCACAACGCAGAACGGGCAGCAGAAGCGACAGGAAAATCTCCTCGGCGGCCTCCGCAGTAACAGTGCCACAGAGAGGTGCCCTGCTGCGTGGTTGCGCCGCTCTTGGGGTCACGCCACCAAGCCCGCGATCACAACCACGCGACCACCGAGAACACACACCTCCACCGAGGGCGGGAGGGCGGGGAAAACGGAAGACGGAGAAACGGCCAGCGCGGGCACAGCCGCACGGAGCCCACCACCACCTGCGGCCAACAGGACTGCGCGGAGCAAGAAACCCCCAGGCCACACAGGGGCCTCCAACGGCAACGCCGCCACGGCAGCCTGGCCGAGAGCGCCGCCGCCGGACAGGGCAGCCAGGCCCAGGACACACGACAGACACGACCAACAGACAGACGACAGCGACCGACGGACGGCAGAGCAGCAGCAGCAACAGCCGCAGCAGCAGCAGCACGCCGCACCAGGCGGCCAGTCCGCAGCCCCCTTGGGAGGCAACCAAGACGTGAGCACCCAGACCGGGCAGCTCCAGCCCTTTCGTCAATTTTCCCACCCATGAAAGTGCACACACTTTAAGGGTTGAGAAAATCTCCTCGGCGGCCTCCGCAGTAACAGTGCCACAGAGAGGTGCCCTGCTGCGTGGTTGCGCCGCTCTTGGGGTCACGCCACCAAGCCCAATGCTACCAAGAGCGTGCGCACCACCCACAAGCGGACGCGGCACAGCCTGTCCGCGCACCAGCGAGCCCAGATGGATGACGACGATGGCTTTTTGCACAGTAACCGCTGCCCTCTGCACAAACAGCCTCAAGCACTGTCTGACGAGCTGGAATAATTCGCCAACCAATTACCGGCTTCGAGCCCCCCACGGGCCCTCGCGGACGCGTAACCAAACGCTGTGAGACCACGCCAACCGCCAGAATGAAATAGAGCTGTCGGGCCGCCCGCTTTTAAAGCGTCCGAAGCCCAGCCCCGCCGGAAAGCATGCGTACCCCAAGCTGCTGGCGATTCCAAACCTGCAGCGGCTGCTCCCAATTTCAGGAGCGCCAGCGACTCGGAATACCTGATATGGCTGAAAGGCGGACGCACTTGCGCCTCTAATTGCTCGAGGGCGCACACGCCGCACATGCTGGGGCCGAGGACCTCGCAAATGCACTGCCTTGTAACTACCACCGGCTCTTTGTAACACTTCCGTTTCATGTACGTAATCGAACAAGAAAGTTTGCCACGCTTTTTTCTGAACGCCACAGGCGCCAGCCCTGTGCCTATGATCAGTGTCTCGCTATATCGTAAAGTAAAATGACGAGACACAGCCCACGACATGGCCACGTCACGCTTGCCTGCGCCCACAGCCCATTCATACAACAAGCGCGTATCTTGCACAGAAGCCCGCATCCTCGGACGGCGAACACCACACGCTGTGGATTTCTCTGCACCACGGACCAACCGCGAGGTGTCGCTCAGAGCGCCCGCCTCACATTTGAGCCAAGCCAACACGGACCGCAAGTGCGATAAATACTTCGACAAAGAAGCACCGTTGCGAAACAACGTGGCGAAACAGTACAACGATGCCTCAGCAGGCGGCCACGGCGGCTGCGCTGTCAGAGCCGCCGCGTGGCCCCACAATTGCACAGCTGATGCGTACGCCCCTGCGCTCTTGCGCCACCCTTGGAACTCCATCCAGCAAGCCTGCTGCGCGAATTGAAAGCTAGAAGTATTGTTGTCTCTCGCCCGTGCCAATTCCTCAGTTGGCGTGCCTGCCACTGGAAGCGGCGCAGCCGCCTGCTTGCCCAGAATACGAATGGCATCTGCCAGAACCGAAGGAGCAGGCGGCCTGCGGAGTTTTGTCGCTTCACAAATCATGGCCAAAGCGGTCGCTGCAGCCTCGACAGCCGCGGCCGGACTGCCTGCGACGCTGGCTGGCGGAGCAGGGGACGTGCATTTTGAGCGCAAGGCACATCGCGGATCACCTCTGAGATGCGCTATGGCCGCCCGAGGAGCGCTATGATGGACAAGCTCCCGGTTGGCCACTGCCATACAAAATTTGAGAAAATATTGAACGATGGCTGCGTCCAGTGTTTGCAAAGCCGACCACACTTCTGCCGCTTCACCCACGGTTAATCCGCCGAAGTCGCTCGGCGCCACGGCCCCTTCTTTCTGCAGAGATTCAGCCACGGCCCCCGCGCCAGGAGCTGGGAAACGTCTTTTCGCGGCCAGAGCCGCCCTTTCGAGCAACGCCCGAAACTCTTCCGTAACAGAGTTATGCGGCACATTTCTCTCGGACCCTTCTGCTCCAGACGGCGCGCCAGGGACAGCATGGCGACGCTGCCATTGTTCTCTGCTCTCGTTCAGGAAACGCAGCGCCATCCAAAACGAAAGCGCGCGAATGCTGGATCTGAGCCAAAAGCTACGGACAACGCACTGGCGAACATCATGCACGCACGCATCCGCAGCAAATGCTTCAATCTCACATAACGCATGCATTTTTTTCTTCCTCGGTAGCCCGCTCGATGCACTCACACAGCCCACGGGAGATTTGACGGCCATGGCCATTCTACCTGTCTGAAATGTAAACTCTCGAGCGTTGCGCGGCTCCCGCGGGCCTTGCTCGCACGGGTCGGGCCGTCCGCCAAGTTCAACGCAGATGGCGCATAGTGAGCATGCATGAGAACACTCGCCCGCGCCAGCTCGAACCAGACCGACCCCAATACTGCATTAAAATCGGCCTGTCTAGAACATCCGCGCAGCAGGGTCTGCAACGCGGTAGCGTTGTCAATGAACACCACCAGCTCAGGGTGCTCCACGGCTTGCTGCAAGAAGAAATGCACGCCACACAGCGCAGCGAGAAGTTCCCACAGCGTGACCTGCGTGCGTCGGGGCAACGCCCATGACCATGCTGCGGCCGGGACAGCCGTCGCTGCCCATACCCGACGGGCTGGTGTCACGAGCACAAACGCAAGCTGTCCCCCGCCAGTTGCATCCGTGTATAGAATGCACCGCTGAAGGCACGGCTGCCGGAAACTAGCAAAAGCCGACGGGGTTGAGCACAAATATCGCTCCCACCACCGTAGTGCACTGCGCACCCGGTGCGTCCGCTCTGCGCGGCCGCATTTGCCGTGCCAAAACAGCGGCGCGAGAAATACTCTCGCGCCCCTGCCAAACACTGCCGTGGCACCCCAGCTTAAACGCCCAGCCAACTTCGCCGCCCCTGCGGGGGACAACGAATTAGCCTGCAAAGCCTGACGAATTTGAGCTAGCCACTTTTCTTTCTTATCCTCGCCGATCCAAAACCAAATGCCGTCTGGGCAAGCTTTCGCTACAACTCCTAAGACGACTGTTTGGTCGGCCTCTGTGACTGCTTTTGCGTCGTCCAACCTCCACCCAAGCAAATCGACTACGAGCTTTCGCGCCAAATTTGCAGATCCTCTAGGTCCTGCATGCGCCCCGCTGTTTGCAGTATCCAGGGCCACATCGCCTCCGAAAAGATCGTCCACGAAACGCGGGTACACGACCAAAAAAACGACAGCCAACAGGGCCTGGACAGCACTGCCAAAGCGATGCCACGCAAATACAGACGCAGCCGACCCAAACGGGCACGAGAGAAGCTGCAAACCTCTATCACTGCGCTCTGCTTCAGCCCAAGTTGCAACGGCAAATTGCAGATGCTCGCTCCGAATCGGCAGCGTTTTAAAAGCCGACTTGAAATCATCTTTCCTGAACAGGAAAGTAGCGCCGGGATGGCCACCTACACACGCCCGCGCAACGCCGACTAAAGTGTCAAGCGAATCGTGGTGCATCTCCTCGGGGATCGCTGTGGCGCTGTTCACACCGTTGTCAGTGAAATCGTCTATCAAGCGCACCTTGCGACGCTTACGGCCGCCCTGTTCCTGCCAACCTTCGTCGACAGGGAATCGGGCTGTTAAAAGACAGCGATGGCGAGAAAGCGAAATCCAGTGAGCCTTACGCTCTGCTACTTCTTGCAAGCATTTGTTGCGGAACGCTTCTGCAAGTTCTAGGTCAGGCACTATGGAACGACGAACCCTGTTCAAAGTGCAGGCGTTGCGTTCATCAAAATTTTGATGGAGTTCCTCCACCGTCGTTGCGGAGACACACGCAGCCCTGGCAGGCTGAATCCCGCTCGGCTGTAAATTTCCTACGATCGGGAAACCGAAAGCTAAGCTATTGACAAGCTCGGCGTCTGGCCAGCTGATATATTCTAGCATCTCCCTCAACAAGAAAAGATTCTTTCAGGACCTAAAACGCTCTGGCATTGCAAAGGCAAACGAGAAAACGTTTGCCGCCAGAGTGGGTCCGTCACGCGCTTCCTTTCCTCCCAATGAGAGACAGCACTTGCGCGGTGTTCATGCAGTTGTGCCGGCGACATGTCGGCAGCTTTGCACAGCGCATTCTTTAAAATCACAGGCAAGCAAATGCCCGGGACGACAAGTGGCAACGCGAGCGCCCACTCAAAGTGATCAGCCGGGCACATCGTTGCACACTTGGCCTTGTCAGAATTTAAATCGCGCACCGCAGCGCAAAACTCGTAAAGGAAATCTTTACGTTCTGCGGAGCGCGCAGCAGAATCGGGAACGCCGGTCTCCAACCGGACGCGTCCATCCAACTCCGATTCGCTGTCGTCTTCCCCGGGTGCGTCGCTATCGGAGCTGTCGTGACCAGCTCACTTCTTGTACTGCTTCTTCCAGCCCTGCCACTGGCTCGACTTGCCCCAGGACGCAGTGTCATCGTCTCGCTGCCGCTTCGGGGGCCTTTGCGGCGACAGCGTGTTCCGGTTGCCCTTGGGCTCGCCCTTGTCGGCGCCCTTGGGGAACCCCGCCTTGCCGGTGCCCTTGCCGCCTTTGCCGCAGGCGCTGGAGCTGCCAGACGCAACAGACTTAGCAGTGAACTTGTTGAGTTGCTCGCCACGCTGCTTCACCTTGTCCGCTGCCTTTCGCACCATGTCGTCGTCCAGCTTGCAGAAGAAGTCGGACACGCTCTCGTCGCCCCGCTCCAAAGAGCGAGCCATGGCGCGACGCTGCATCACGTCATACTGATAGCACACTCGGACGCCGCCATGCTCCTCTGTAATGTGGGAGAGGTTGAAAATGTACGCGAGCAAGTCTGTCTGAGTGCACACTTCCATGAGCACGCACTTGATGCCCCATTGGAATATGTGACCGACAAAGGTAGCGAAGCCCATGTAATCCAACTTGAGTTCGTTTTCCCTGGCTTTCTTTTCGTCCAACACTGCTTTCAATTTATCTTCAAGAGAGCCGATTGTCGGGACGACCTGCACCACTGGCGTGCGCGACCACTCGGGCCTGTGGTGCGTTTGGAGGCATTCCCCGTCTGCACTGCCCACGTACCGCCGGCCTTTGGAAGCGGCGATTTTTCCCGCCTGCTCAAACTTCGCCAGATTCTCTTCGGAGGGCAGGCCATCTTGTGGAAAGTTCTCGAGGCCCACCTTGGCCAAGCGTTTGGCTAGGTCAAAAGAAAGACCGAGCTTCGCAGGCGGCGTGACAGCAGCTGTTTGCGCATTGACAAACTTTTCCATCGCCTGCTCCAAGCCAGAGGACGTGCCAGAGGCAGCCGGCTGCTCCTTCATGTCTTTGGCCTGACAACGCTTCTGCACACGAAGTGCCAAAGCCATCATGGCAGGTGTGAGTGTGAACTCCTTCCAGCCTTCATCTGAAAAGGGTTTGTCCCCGACTGTCAACCCGGTGCGCAGACTGTCACGGATGAACTCGTCTGCGAAATCCTCTGTGTGCACGGATTGAACCACCTCAGCCATGGCACGCGCAACGCCAGTGTAGAACCGGATGTCGTGTTTTGCCCGGGCGTTCTCGTCCACGCACGCCACGAACTCCACGAACGCGTTCCGCGAGTCCTCGGACGCACCAGCGAAAGCACTTTCGGGCAATGTGGCCAGATCTGCCACGATGTCTGCAGGAGTGTACGCCATGCCGCTCTCTGGAAGAGGCAAAGAACCGTACAGACACTCAACTGGACAATGCACTGTTGCGACACTCGAGCCTCAAAGGCAACAGGGACGCAAGACAGCCGCACAGCCAGTGACCGGCGCTGAGACGATGTGCTTGCTGTGTCAGGGAAATGAGCAGAAGACCCTCCCGCCTCCTATCCCCCTCTGCGGCCTGGATGCACCACCCAGGCCAGCAGACGGCGTCATAGGAAGCCGGGCTGAAACAGACTGCCCATCGAAGCGTGCGATGCGAAAGACAGACAGAATGACATGATGGATGGAGCGCCCCATTTAGGCGACCGTGTCCATTTGGACGATCTGCGAGAGGGCTTGCGCACGTCCCTCGCTACATGGCGATGCTGGCCGACCCCACGCTAACTGGGCAGCCTGTTCAGTCTGCCGACCTGAATCTCCTGCTGGGCCGAAAACTACCGAAATCCGATGGGGCAAATTCCCATGGGAAATCCTTCCACTTGCAGCCCCAGCTGCCGAATTTTTAGCAGCCGCACCAGAATTTAATTCTGAGTTCGCTGGTGAACGGGCGTCAGCATGGATATTCCGAGTACGCGCCGTTTGGGACGCAGGCCCCCCGGAGTCGGTCGAGCACGGGCGCGCTGCACAAGTGCAAAGCACGCCCGCCCTCGTTGTGTGCAGGTGGGGGGTTAGCCAATGCCCCCCCATTAAGGACTAGCTTCTGCCGCCTGCACACATCCGACCCCGAGTGCCCAAAGTGTCCGTAGCCCCTCCTTCTGGCTCGCGGGTCCGGACTACGCGGCGGCCCGACTGCAGCCAATGTGCAGCCAGCGCGCAGATCCCAGTTTTCGCGCCCGACGACGCGAAACCAACCAACCAAACACTCCGGACTGCAACTTCCCGTAAACGGGCGGATTGCGCACATATCGCTGGTCACGAAATGCGGCCACAGGCGCGAAATCGCGCCACTTGCGAGAGACCGCGCTTTGCACCTTGCACACGCCGATTCGGCGAGGTCGCGCCACATTCGAACGTGCGTCGACACCACACGCAATCAACGATTGCGTTTTGAACGCGCGAGACCGCGCAAGAAACGAACGCCGAACCCAAAAAGAGCGGCACCCTGCCACAACGCATGGCTTTTTGCTGAGAGCACGCGCGAATCCGCGTCCCTCTCCGCGCATGCCTGCGCGCCAGCGCACCCGAGAGCAATACTGGCCGCGCTTGCATGGAACTGCGCAGAACCACGCCCCAAATGCAATACTGAGCGCGGCCCAGAGAACGCCTCCACGCACCTGCCCCTGCCGACGAGCACCGGAGGCCTGGCAGCGGCCAGGGCACTGCAACAGGGCGGCGAGGGGCACCAACCAAAAGAACCGGCGACCCAGGCAAGGAAACGCAGACCGAGGCACACCAGCCAGCACAAAACCACACACCGGCGACGAGGAGCGGCGGCGAGCGGCCCTGGCCGGCAGACCTGCGACGAGACAGCAGCAGCCCCCGCGCAGGTGCAGAGCACTGGCCCGCAAGAGCGCGGGCTTGGGGGTGGCTTGCGCCAGAGACCCCCAGCCAGGGCGCGGCCAGCGCTTGCCAAGAACCCTTCACATTGGCAACGCGCGCGAGAGCGCGCGGCCACGAGGACCGCAAGCAACCGGCAGCCTGGGACGCCAGCTTGCGACGAGAAGGCGGTGGCCAGCAAGGGCACATGCCCAGGGTTTGGCTTGCGCCAGGGACCCAGCTGTGCAAGGCACTGGCCAGCAAGGGCACGGGCCAGGGACCTGCATGCGCCAGGTACCCGAACACATTGGCGAAAGTGACGACCAAGCGCCCGCCAGTGACGAGGGAGGCGCTGGCCAGCAAGGGCACGGGCCTGGGGTTTGGCAGCAAGGCCAGGGACCCACGTTGCGCAGGGGTCATCGGCAGAGCCTGTTTGGTTGCCTCGCCCACGGCATAAGCGAGGATCACTGGCAGAGCCTAGTTGGTTGCCTCCCCCGCGCTTTGCCCCAACACGAAAACGGAAGACGGAGAAACGGCCAGCGCGGGCACAGCCGCACGGAGCCCACCACCACCTGCGGCCAACAGGACTGCGCGGAGCAAGAAACCCCCAGGCCACACAGGGGCCTCCAACGGCAACGCCGCCACGGCAGCCTGGCCGAGAGCGCCGCCGCCGGACAGGGCAGCCAGGCCCAGGACACACGACAGACACGACCAACAGACAGACGACAGCGACCGACGGACGGCAGAGCAGCAGCAGCAACAGCCGCAGCAGCAGCAGCACGCCGCACCAGGCGGCCAGTCCGCAGCCCCCCTGGGAGGCAACCAAGACGTGAGCACCCAGACCGGGCAGCTCCAGCCCTTTCGTCAATTTTCCCACCCATGAAAGTGCACACACTTTAAGGGTTGACTAGAACATGGGCAGATTGGACAACTGGTGGCGGGCTCGAACCCGCCATGGCGATCAGGTCTACTTTGCGAAAAGAATTCGGCGGCAAGCTCAGCACATTGTGGAAGACGTACAATTCACGGCGTGCAATGAAAGCATCAGAGGGGAAGAACTGCGAGACATAGCTAAGCATAGTCAGCACCGATGTATTGTGTGAGCGAGTTGTGGCGTCACTGCCACTCTGCACGAGCTGAAGCAGCTTACCCCGTCACCATTTTTGCCCAGGGGCGAGCCATTGGCAGGCCAGTGAAGCCTCAGGTCCGAAAAACTTTGCCCAAGTACTTGGCACGCCCCGCAACCGAAAAGCCGCCCCATGGAGGTCCGAGTTCGGTCAGGAGCGCTGTCGCGGTGGCGATGGTGGCTGGGGGCGCGGCGGACCAGAGAGGTACGAGAGCATTTGCGCGGCTTCAAAGGGAGGAGCGCAAGCTCCTCCGCAGCGGCAAACGGGGCGGTCACTTGTCGCGGCGTGTCGAACGAGTTCGTCAGCAGGGCGATGTCGTCAGCGCGTGCGCCCAGGTAGCCAACGCCCAGGTTCGGCGCGCCGTTCGGTTGCTCCACAGACGACGCGAGGTGGCGGATGATCGGGTCCATGGCAATCGCCCAATCAGAGCCTGATGCAGGGCAGCCCTGCAGCCCTCTGGGCCGATCGCGAACGTGTCGTGGTGCGCGCCGTCGATCTTGATGTAGCTGGTGGGCGCGAAGTATATGGCATGGAAGAGGTTCAGGATGCCCTGCGGGAAGCCGAAGTGCCCCTGCGCGATGAAAAGCCAGTCCCGCCCCAAGGACAGGGAAGGCCGCCGAGAAGTCAAAGCTGGCGAAGACGGGCTTGGAGTCGGCAGGCATCCAGCACGGCGCGTCTCGGCGTCGAAGCCCGCTCGGTGAAGTTGCGTCCCTGAACGAAGCCCTGCCGCGCGCTATGGGTGCGCTCTGTCACGGCGCCCTTGATCATGAAGTTCGCGGCTCCTGCGGTGGCTTTGATGTCCCCGTTCTTCAGCGAGAGCGGGCGGGTGTCCTCAGGCGCCCTGTCAGCGGTGAGCTCGCCCTGCGCATTATCGCCCTTCGGCGGGAAGGCAAAGTCGGAGTCGCTCAGGTCGCGGATGTAGTACTGGCCCGAACAGGAAGAAGGAAAGGTCTTCGAGCATGTCGAGCGAGGCCTGTTGCGCGAGCCAGGCGGGGCACGGCCGGCAGTCTGGACAGGGGCCGACGGCGATGTTCTGCGCAGGAAAGCCTTGATCTGGGCTTGGCAGGCGCCCCGGTGTCAAAGAAGTCGCCCTTCGGCCTGCGCGCGCGGATGCAATCGGCAACCTTGGCGACGTCGGCATGCTGCGCGGCGAAGACGGGCTGCCAGTGAGCGCGTAGGGATGGGGCCGCTCTCTCTAGCAGTCTGGGGCCCATCAGGGTCTGTGATCTTGACTCTCTGGATGACCAGGCGGCGTTTCCACGGGGCCCAAAGTGGGGTCCGACGCTGGGGGGCCGGGGCCGCATGACCAGACGGAATGGTGGCATGGCTCCTTCTTGCCCCTGGGGGCGCCGAGCTGCCTGCTAGGCAAGGGGGGGTCGCCTGGCCTCGAGGTCACGGTTCAGCTGCGCGGCCCGGGTGGCGAAGTCGAGGGGGTCGCGAAGCATGGCGGCGCTATTGGCGACCGAGAGGTACTTGGCGCCCAGCTCAGCGGCGGCGACGCGGCGAGCGCGTTGAAGATCTTGGCGCCAGACGGCCCTGGAGATGGAGCGCGCGGTGAAGACGCGCCCAGCGAGACAGCCCGACTTGTTGGCGTCACCAGTGGCCTGTCGAACCCAATCGTCACGAACCAGCTGGGCAGCTTCAGTTATGAGCCTCTTGTGTGTGCACCAGCGGCAATCTGTAGAAACGCGGTCGGTCTTCGCGGCGTCGAGCAGCTGCTGGAAGTAGACGGCGTAGTTCGGGCCGCAGAAGATCGACGGGTGGATGGCCTGCTCGATCAGCGGCGCGCGCGGCTTGATCCCGATGGAGAAAGCGATGATCGCGCGGTCGCTGACGCGGTCGCCCGAGAGCAGCGCGGCGTCGTAGGCAACCTTCGCGTCGATCGCGAGCCCGCCCGTGGCGTGCGAGGGGGGGCTGATGGAGACGCGGTCGATGGTGGAAGCGGCGTAGTTCGAGCGGTTGAAGAACGTCGGGAGGTCTGTCTCGATCGCAATCATAGAACCAAAGAGGGCCCGTCAGAACGGCTGCTGCTGGCGCGCGCTGTCGTCGAGGCCGAGGCGCGCATTCTGCGGCCGCGGCTGGGAGAAGCACTGTGGCGGGCGGCTGTCTGCATTGAAATCCCCGGTCGCAATGCAGGTGCGCATGCGGTGGTTCGCCTCCGCCCACGTGCAGTTATGCTCCCAGGCCTGCTGGATCTTGCGGCGGTCGTCGACGGCCATGTCGCGGTTGTGGACATTCACGATCCATGGTGGCGCGCGCGACGGCGTGCGTGATCGCGAGCAGGTGGACGCGTCCAGGAACGAGTTCGTCGTGGTCAAAGAATGGTAGGTGATGCGGCGTCCCAGCCCCGTCGGCGAGAGCCACGGCGCGAGCGCGGCAACGCCGCGCGTGGAGTTGTCGCCGTCGACGCTGGGTAACTCCGAGAAGAAGGCCTTGTACGGGCACGGCTGCGTGTCGACCCAGGTGCAGAGCAGAGCCTCGGGGCCGGGGACCTCCTGGGGCGCGATCACGCACCTGCGCGCCATGTACTTGGCGAGGGCAGCTCGTTTGCGACGGCGGCGCCCGCCCTCGTAGCACATGCGGGCCCGCGCGTTCCAGGTGACGATGGTAGTCGGCTCCGTGGCGTCGCCGTGCCGCCAAGGAGCCCAGTGGTGGTTAGGAACGGCAAGTGGCTGTCTCCGCGTCAGCAAGAGCGCCTGGAAGGCAGTGGGGATATTGCCGCGGTCGATGCACTGGCGCTGCGGGTTGTCGAATTGCTCGTTCCACTTGAAGATGGAGGGGTCGGCCTAGCCTCGGACGATGATCTTGACGGCGGGCATGGAGTCGCAGTGGATCTCTCCCTTGGCGCGGCAGGCTCTCCATCGTTGGCGAGGGTAGCGTTGCTGCGTGAGCTGTCAGAGCTTCTTGGCCTGGATATCTGTTACGATCTGCTTGTGGCTTGTCAGGGTTGAGATGGATGTCGACTGGCTGGCCTGTGGTGTCGGCAGAGGTAATGCGCTTCCGTTGCCATGCTGCATTTCGCATGGCACGCGAGATAGCCAGGGCGCGGGGCACTGCAACAGCGTTGTCTCCTGTGACTGTTGGCCTCTGCGATCCACTCCTGGAGGTCGTCGAGCAAGACGTTCGGCGCGATGAGACGCTGGCGGCCCACGGTGAAGAGCGGCGGGTCATGTTGGCGGCCCCATTCGGCAAGGCGGCTGAGGTCCGTGATCGGCGTCTGCGCTTCGGCGAAAGCCAGCGTGTCGCGCATCTGGTTGATATGTTGCCACATTCGCTGGCGTTCTGCAGCTTGGCGGTCTTGTTCTCTGCGCGTGCGGGCTTCGTAGTCCATCAACCCAACGCTCGGTAGCGGCAAACGAGAAGCTGGTCGGCTTGTGCTTAAACCGAGTAGCGGCAGTAGCGATTTGGCGTTGCATGGGTTCACGAAGGGCGACATCCAGATCTCCAGGGACCCCAGGTCGCGGTCCATGCCATTCTGTAGGCGTGTGATGTGGTTCATGTTCTGACCTTGGGCCAGCGTGGCCAGCGGCTGGTGCGGCAGCGCGCTTAGGTGCGAAGGTGGGAGCCACTTGGATGTCTCGTGCCAGCTGTTCGGCGGCTGCGGGACCCAGCTGCTACTCGACGAACTTAGCGTTGGCCCAAGGGTCGGCGGCGCCCACGAAGGGATCAGGAACAGCAGGACCAGGTGGTGGCTGATCGTCATCTTTCATGGCTAAGGCGGGGGCCTCGGGCGCAGCACTTCCTCCTGATCTGGCCGACTTGCGGGTAGGCGTCGGTGGCGGACGTGCAGTGCTCCGTTCTGCGGCTCGGGGTTGCGGCTGTGGAGCTTTGCCTGCTGAAGCCCGTGTGGCCACGATGTTCCAGGTGTTTGCGGGCGGCGCGCCGACCATCTCGGCGAGGCTCTTCTCGGCGGTGCTGGCGGTCATCGTGCCGGCGGTCGTCTCGGCGAGGCTTTTCGCGGCGATGGTGGCGGTCATGGCGACGGCTGCGGGGCGTGGAGCCAGTGGAGACGTCATCCCTGTTCGAGGAGGCGGCGGGCATGATGTCGTAGTATACACAGGACGTAGCGGGCCGCTGTTCAGAACTTTGCCAATGGCCAGGTCCGCTTCGAAACCACTGCGTATTTCAAAGAATGAATATGAAGAAAGCAGGTGGGCGGCAGCTCGCCCCTGATTGTGGCTGCAGAACTTTGTTGCTGGATGGGAGCCGACCCCGCATAGGCAGTTCTGGAATCACCATTTGGCCTCAAGTCAAAATGGTAGGGAAGGATGAGGAGGAGGAGGAGGAGGAGGAGGAGGAGGAGGAGGCGGACGGAGGAGGAGGAGGAGGAGGAGGAGGAGGAGGGAGGAGGAGGAGGAGGAGGAGGAGGGGAGGAGGGGAGGAGGAGGGAGGAGGAGGAGGAGGAGGAGGAGGAGGAGGAGGAGGAGGAGGAGGAGGAGGAGGAGGAGGAGGGGAGAGAAGGAGGAAGGGGAGAAGGAAATCATGTGGAACAACAGTTGAGGCTTGGCCATGGAAATTATCGCCGCCCTCCTCAGATAAGGAGCCATCTAGGGTCTGAAGCTTCCTGGGCACACCCGCAATCCAAGACACCCAGGGCACCCTGGACGCAAGCAGGGTGCTCCTTGGCATGGGCCCCCACTGCATACCTGGAGGCCTCTTAGGTGGGGTCGGAGGGTCTCGCCGCGTCGCCGGTACATCGGAGATGCATCGCCGATGCACCGTCTGTGCACCGTCGATGCACAGTTGACGTCGGCGATGCATCGGCGACGTGGGCGTGGAGAAAAGTGGGCCCCACATCGAGCCGCATCGGCGATGCATCGCCAATGCGTCGGCGATGCAGCGCCATCCTCTGACCCCACCTATACTCGGACCCCATCCAGGAGGCCCAGGATACCCCTAAGGGGTACCGCGCCCGCCGCCTCAGGCGGGGGATAGACCTTTTGGCTATCAGATTTCCAATAAAGACCAGTGCGCAATATGTAATATATTGAATAAAAAAATGGTTTTTATTACCCATTATCCGCCATCTCAAAAACCCTTCGTCCACATAGTCAGGATACCCCTATAGGGGTGCCGGCTCCAAACCTATGTACTGTTTTTCCTTCTTCGGGCCTCTGCTGCAGGGCCGGCGCCACCGCGCCGCCCGCGCCGCCGAGAGCGGCTCCGGCGGGTGGCGCCGCGAGCGCGGCCTCTCGCGGGGCCCCCAACGGGTGCCGCTTCTGAGAAGTCCCGCCGACTTCTGAGAAGGCCTCCTACTTCCCATTTCCCCCCCTCGCTCGCCGCCGAACTGCAAAGGGGGGGCCCAGACCTAGCGCGTCATCCCGCGTCGCGTGTGCGTCGACGCGAAGCCGAGCCGAAGCAGGGGTGCTTCTAAGACCCCCCTCTGCGCGTGGCTGAACCAGAGGTCGTCACTCTTGTGGTGACGGGCCGTGCGGAGGCCTTGGCATCCCCAACCTCACCCAGGCAGGCTCGCGTCGTGCAAGCAAAGCTCCGTCACGACAGGGGTCTCTCTCCCTTTTTTCGGCCCCTGGGGGGCTCTTGGGCCACAGGGCCATCCAAAAAACGGCTTTGTGGGGGCGGTTGCGATTTCCGGCGGGGACCGCGCGTTCAACAGCTCAGTACGTCGCATGTCTGGTACCGCACAGTCCGTCACAGCACGGTCCTGGGACCTTGGAGGCCCCGGTCGCCCGAGACGCCCTCGGACGACTGCAGGCCCAAACCCGTGCAGGTGGCCCCGAATCCCCACGGAGCCACCACACGGTGTGGCTTTTGGACGCGCGCTCGGGTCTCGGGCGGCCGTTCGGGACGATCTGGGCACCCCGGAAACGCTCTCGGCGAGGCGCAGCTGCTGGGAGGCATCCCGAGGCCAGAAATCCGCCGAGATCTGGAGAAAATGGCAAGAAAGCCCAGCTGGGCGACAACAAACAACGGGTCCAATTGCGCCGACGCTCGTGCGCAAGCTGCCCGCATGAAGTCGCGCGTAAGCGCCCTCGCTTCCAGTGGAGCGTGCCGCGCTGGCGGCGCGCACAGGCGGCGGCGTAAGGCTGCCATGCCACCTCGCGTAAGACCCGCTTCTGATCCTCGCTCAAACCCAGAGGTCCGACGTCGTGATGTTTTTCAATTGCGGGGCCCCCGGAAGTCTCGACCCATTCCCCAGGACTGGCTTTTCCTCTTGAGTCGTGTTGTTGACGGCCCCAGGGCCCGGCGAGGGCCCCTAGAGAGAGCCCGAAACCTACGGAAAACCTCCGTCTCGATGTTTTCGGGCCCAGGTCGAAAAATACGGAAAACCTCCCGAAAAAAACCGAAAAATACGGAAAACCTCCGTCCCGATTTTTTCAATTCGCCGGAGCTCCGGGGGCGACTCTCTGCGCGGCGTGGCCCCCGCGGCCGCTCGGGCGCCCCCTGGGCCTCGCACGCCTCCGCCGACACGAAGGCCTCCAGGCGGTACGCCGTGGCCACGGGCGTCGGCAGCCAGACGTCCAGCTGCGCGGGGCCCGCGGCGGGCCTCGGGAGCGGCACGCAGCTGAGCGCCTGCAGGCACACCTCCGCGCGCATGAAGCTCGGGGGGCCCCCAGGCGGTATGGTGACCACGCCCACGCCGCGCGTCGGGGAGACGAACTCAGCATTTTCTCAGGGTGGAGGGCTCAGGGTCAGATCCAGATGGGCTTTTGCACATCGAAAATCAATCCGCCTTGTGATTCACCGTCTGCAAATTCAAGCCTCGAAGATCCATCGAAACGGCATTTCAGATTTCACCCTTTGCCCTCCACCCAAAGAAAATGCTCGGACGACAGACTCGGGTGCGGGGGACTCGGGTTGGCCCGACGGGGCGATCACTCAGGCGCTCGCAGACATGGATCAAGGAGGCGTGGATGAGCGACGGGTCCCGTTTCCAGAAGACATCGCGGACTGTCGCTGCTGAGCGAGGCGGCACCGGCCGCATGTTGGGGAGGGCATCTCCCCGATCCATGGATTTGGCGACGGCGCGCCAAGTCCATGGATCGCTAATCCATGTTTGCGCACTCCCGAATCCTGAACATGAAAAGACCCAATCTGGAATTTGACGCGAACTCCCGCTGCAGACATCCCACGGAAACCGGAACGTCAAAATCCAGGACGCGCTCGCCAAAAAAACGTGAGCTAACCCGAGTTCCGGCTTACCCGAGTCTTACGTTTCCCCGATCATGGTGAGTCCGTTGGGTCTTCTGGCATTTTCGTTTGCTCTCGGTGCCCACGCCAGATGGCACAGCGACCCGACGCCGCCGCCTGTGCGGGCCGCCAGCGCGGCACGCTCCACTGGGAGCGAGGGCGCTTACGCGCGACTTCATGCGGGCAGCTTGCGCACGAGCGTCGGCGCAATTGGACCCGTTGTTTGTTGTCGCCCAGCTGGGCTTTCTTGGCATTTTCTCCAGATCTCGGCGGACTTCCGCCTCGGATGCCTCCCAGCAGCTGCACCTCGCCGAGAGCGCTCCCGTGGTGCCTGGATCGTGCCGAACGGCCGCCCGAGACCCGAGCGCGTGTCCAAAAGCCACGACGTGTGGTGAGTCGTCAGTGGGGCTTCCGGGCCACCTGCACGGCTTTGGGACTCCGACGGCATCTTGGGCGATTGGGGCCTCCAGGATCCCAGGACCGAGCGGTGATGGAGCGCGCGGTGAGGTCGTTGGAGATTCCGAGGTCACCCCGCGGTCCGCCACCGTACGATTTTGGGGCGCGGACCCTGAGATCCGACGGCGCGAGCAAAAACTCGAACGTCATCAGAAATCACGCCTGGAGCCCCATGCCCCAGCCTTCTGCGTCGTGTCTTGAGCCGGATCGACCTGCAAGGCCGCAGGGGCCCCAAACCGGGCGGCAACGCCCGCTCGGTGTAAACAATTGCAACGCCAAGATCGATGGGGGTTCCGGGCCCCCCAGAACTCTTCGTAGGGCGACGAAATCTATACCACAGCTCCTGGGTTCAAGATGGGCATGGTCAGGGAGCACTGGATATGTATAGATTTCGTCGCCCGATCTTCGGGGCCCGTCACCACACGGTGCCTGGGCCCCCCGCGAAGTACTGCAGGCACGAGTCCCCGTGCTCGCCGCGGACGACCGGGGGGCGTCGGCCGACCGCCTCGCCTATCCGCCCCGGGCCGATCCGAGAGAGGCTTCCGCTCCAGGGCCCGCGATTCACCAGGAGAAGGAGGAGGAGGAGGAGGAGGAGGAGGAGGAGGAGGAGGAGGAGGAAGGAGTGTTTCACCAACATGTGCAGTGAGGGTGCAGTGTCCGCCTTTGTAGGGCATCTCTCTTCGCGCTTCGCGCGCCGCGCAGCGCGAGGATCTGCACGGCTTCGCGCCGCCGCCACCCCCCCCTCCCTGGAACAGCGCGAGGGCCTCGCGCCTCGCTCCGACACCGCCCAGACCGAGGCGCGACGAACTTCGCACCCTCGTGGCGACCCCAGGAGTGCGCCACCGCGCCTGCAGCTGCAGCGGTGGGTGTGCGTCGGGCCCTGACTCCTTTTGCGCAACAATGGCTGGCGCTCCCCAGCGCTGGGAGCCCCAAGTGCGCCCACGTTTGTGACCGAGTGCTGGTGCTTTGGCCTTCAAGGCTGAAAATGAATGTGGCCCCGAATGCAAAACCTAGGGTGGGAGGGTTCTGTGGCCCCCCCTCTGTCCCCCCCCAATGCCCCCCCCCCCCCGCGCCCGCCTGAGCGCGGTGGCGGAATCGCGCGGCAGCGCAACTGGGTAAGGATGCAAGACCCTCGGAAGGCAATTTACCATTTAGAGCTGTTTGGACACCGAAGTTGGCTCAGGATGGGCCGACGAAGCAATGATGCACGGTTAGCCTCGATGAAGCAGCGCATCCTTACTATGGACTTTGACTGTAGATGGGGTCGGTGGATCGAGCCGCATCGTCGACGTCGGCGATACTTCGGCGACGTCCACGTGAAGAACGTCGAGCTCCACATCGAGCCGCATTGCCGACGCATCGGAGAGGCGGCGCGATCCCCCGGCCCCATCAGCTCGGTCCCCAACTGGGAGGCAGGGCGCATCCCCACCGATCCTGGGTGCGGGATCGCCTTCCTGGCCAAGCCGGGAGGGGGTATATATACACCGATGCCCTGCCATCGCTCGGACGTCCATTCCCCGCGCATCTGCCGGCTTCGTGCGATGCCTTTTGTCCGCGAGGGCGGCACCAGATGCACCCAGATGGTCAAAATTTTCTGACGCTGGCCTCGCCGAGAAGAGCGCACACGCCCACGCGATGCCCAGGTCCCTGGGCCCAGGGCGTGCCTGGCCAGCGTCGGCGAGGCGTGGGCCCGCCGGCGCCCTCCGACGACGAGGCCTCCGTGCCCGGCGAGGAAGTCGTCGAGGGCCGGCTGCGCGCAAGAGCGGCCCTCCCCGGGCAGGGGTGGCCTCTGGCGCGGGAACTGCCGACCACTGCGCGCACGATGCGGCAGCCGCGGGCGTGGCTTCGGCCGACCCCCTGGGAGCAGCGCCCCCGCGGCCACTCAAGGCGAAGGGCACCTCCCCAGACACTCGACGACCTCGAAGGGCATCGCCTCCCTGGCCAAGCCCGTGAGGGCATGCACGCAGGAGGGGCCCAGCCAGGAATCGGGGAAGTGGTCAGCCCCGGGCCTCCCTCGAACATATCCCTATCCCTAGGATGGGCGAGCAACAAGCGAGGACAATCTTAGGGATAGGCCCTCAGAAACTGAGGGAATCCTTAAGATCGGCATCCAGGTGAGGTGATGTCAAACATAGGGATAAGGAATGCTTCAAACTGGTAAATGATCCTCCATGCGTGGCCCCCCTTCCCTCGGGAGGGCGCCCTTCGCTCCGGAGCCGTGCTCGAGGGCCCAGTGGCGCCCGGCAGCGGGCCCCACGGGGCCGAGGTCCGGGCAAGACGCCGGGAGGAGGGCCACCGGCCACATCCCCTCGGGGGAGGCCCCGCTCCCCCCGCCCCCCCCCGGGGGGAGCGCCCTGCGCCCCGGATCCGCGTTCGAGGGCCCAGGTGCCCGACCACGGGCCCCACGAGGCCGAGATCAGGGCAGAACGCCAGGAGGATGGAGGAGGAGGGGCAGGAGGGGCAGGAGGAGGAGGAGGAGGAGGAGGAGGAGGAGGAGGAGGAGAGAGGGAGGGAGGAGGAGCAGGGGGAGAGGGTGGAGGAGGAGGATGGACACCAGCCAGGTCCTCGGAGATCTGGGTCCCCCCCGTGGCTTCTGGGCAACAGCTGACCTCCAGCGGTTGCGACGAGCGTGGCACCCCCATGGAAAAGCGCTCTCGACGAGGCGCAGCCGCTGAAGAGCATCCCGGGGGCGGGAAGCGTCGGGGAGCCGACCGAGAGGTCCGGACCTGTTTGTTGTCGGCGGAGTCGAAGAGAACTCCAGGAACGAACCAATCATTTGCACACGCGAGCATACACACATATACACAACACTCTCTCTCTCTCTCTCTATCTCTCTCTCTCTCTCTCTCCCCCCCGTACACACATACACAAATCTATATATATATACATATAAATGTGTAACACATATATATATATATATATATGTGTATGAATCTATATGTCGATATCGCTCGTAACCTGTATGTGTATATGTGGCGGGTTCCGGAAACCCTGCACTCAAAAATGTTGCCATCTCTTGGGAACGCATCTTCTACTTCCTCCAACTTCCGGATAGCTTCCCGCCAGCTTCCGCCGACCTTCCGCCAAGGAAGAGATGTCAAATTCTCGATCCCTCGAAGGTGGGCCCCTCCCTGGAACCCGCCACATGTATGTATATATCTACACGTTTAGATCAGTAGATAGATGTATGGATCGATCAATATATATACATATATATATATACAAGATGTTACTGGCTCGCTTCGCTTCGCCTTTAAAATCTTGGTCGCATGGCGCCAGAGAGGCGCGATGGGACCGGCAGTCGTCACTGCCGCGGTGCGATTCGGGAAGTGGTCATGGGTGTCATAGGACTCATCGGAACTGTAGGAATCCTGAGGTTCCGTGAGGTCATCGGCTCTTGGGAATCATCGGGCTCGTAAGGTCCGTGAGGCTCAGAAGGCTCATAGGACTCATTGGGTCTCATGCGGCCACAGGGATCGCAGGGCTCGTCAGGCTCACAAGGGTCGTAGGGCTCATATGGCTCACAGGGTTCCAGTGCTCATAGGGCTCATGGGGCTCATGGTCCCATAGGGCTCGTAGGGCTCGCAGGGCTTCTAGGGCTCATAGGGCTCACAGGGCTCATTGGGCTCATAGGTCTCGTGGTGCCCGCGGGGCTCATAGGGCTCATCAGGTTCATGAGGCCCATGCGGCTCACAGCAGTCATAAGGCTCATAAGGCCTATAGGATCATAGGGCTCATAGGGCTCATGAGGCCAAGGGTTCTCATAGGGCTCACATGGCTCACAGGCTCATGTGGCCCATGAAGCTCGTTGAGCCCTCCGGGCCCGTAGCGCTCATTGGCCTCATTGGAATCGTCCAGCCCATAGGGCTCATAGGGCTCATGGCGCCCGTAGGGCTCATAGTGCTCATGGGGCTCCTGGGGCTCATAAGGCTCGTAGGGCTCACGCGGCCTGCAGGGCCCATAGAGCTCATAGGGCTCATGGGGCTCATGGGGCCCGCAGGGCTCGTAGTGCTCATAGGGCTCCTGGGGCTCATAGGCCTCATAAGGCTTATACGGCCTGTAGGGCTCCTATGGCTCATGGGGCTCAAAGGCCATACATGGCTCGTAGGGGGTCGTAGGGCCCGCGGGGGCCGTGGGGCTCATAGGGGTCATGGTGCCCGTAGGGCTCATAGTGCTCATGGGGCTCCTGTGGTTCATTGGGCTCATACGGCCCGGGAGCCCGTAGGTCTCATGGGGCTCATGGCAGAACTGCGCCTGCCCCTCGGGCATGTAGGGAGTGTAGGGGTTGGGGGATGGGTGCGGGGTTGCGGGCCTAATATGGCCAGGAAATGTCATGAAACTCGCAGGGCTCATCGGGCTCCTAAGCTCGTAGGGGTCATGGGGTTCTCAGAGTCGTAGAACTCATAGGGCTCATAGGTTTCGTAGGGGTCGTAGGGCTCATGGGGCCCATAGGGGTCTCAGGGGGCATATGGGTAGAGGGCTCATGTGGCTCGTGAGGCTCACCAGGTGCAGAGGACTCGTGGGGCTCGCAAGGGGCACAGGGGCCAGACAGTCCATAGGCATCCTAGGGCTCATAGGACTCGTAAGGCTCACATGGGTCGTAGGGCTCGTAGGGCTCATTGGGCTCATAGTTGTAGGACTTGTAAGGCTCGCAGGGGTCGTAGGGCTCGTAGGGGTCGTCGGGCTGGTAGGGCTCATAAGGCTCTTAGGGCTCATGGGGCTCGTAGGGGTGATGGAGCTCGGAGGTGTCATAGGGCTCATGGGGCTCATAGGGCTCGTGTAGGGCTCATAGGGCCCGTAGGGATGGTAGGGCTCACAGGGATCATGGGGCCTGTAGGGCTTACAGGGGCCACGGAGCTCATAGGGCTTACAAGGCGCATGAGGTCGGAGGTCTCACGGGGCTCGGAGGTGTCATAGGGCTCATGGGGCTCATGGGGCTCAGAGGGCTCGTAGGCGTCGTAGGTCTCGTAGGGCTCATAGGGAGCGTAGGGCTGATGGGGCGTGTAGGGCTCACAGGGCTCACGGCCGTCATGAAACTCTGTGAGGTGTTGTTGTGGCCTCCCGTGGCCGTCTTGGGGGGCTTTTGGGAGCCGTTGGGGACACTGACGGCTCTTTGTTGGGCCGTCTTGGGGCTCTCGTGGGCCGTGCGGAAGTGCTTTGGGCCGGGTAAGGAACCTCATTGAAGCATCTGTGTGGCCTCCCAGGGGGGGGGCTCTTGAGCTCATGTGTTGGGCTGGGAAGGCGTCGTCGAGGTCTCTTGGGGCTCTCTGGGACCCTCGGAGGGCTTTTTTGGGGCCCCTCGGCGACTGTGGGGCCATATTTGGGGGAAGAGCTCGAAAGGTCAGTTCCGTTGGTCCTTTTTGGAGGGGCTTCTTGGGTGGTCTTGGGCCGTCTTGGGCCATCTTGGGGCCATCTTGTTGGGCCGTTGTGGGGCCCTCATGGGAACCACTTCTGGCGTCTTGGGGCAATCTTGGGGGCCTGTTTGACCGTCTTGCGTGGTCGAGAAGTCGAGAAAGCGAGCACGTTGAAAATCATGAAAAGCGTATAGGAATTCTACGAATTTGGGCTTCTGGGGCCCGCTTGGCGGTGACCTATGGGCTCTCGTGGGGCGTCTTGGGGGCCTTCTGGGCCGTCCGGAGACCATCATGGGCGTGTTGGAGCGGTCTTGGGCTGTTTCGGTGCTCCGCGGGACCGTCCAGGGAGCGATCTTGAGCTCGCCAGGGCGGCTTGGGATGACCGAGAGGGGCCTCCGGAACCGAATGCCCGAATTTCTTGCCGATGGGAGCGCCCAGGCCCGAATTTATGTACGGGGGGGGTCACCCGCGGTTTTCCGATATAAGAATATTCGAAGAGGAGTATATATATATACATATATATATATATGTATATATATATGTACATGTACATATATATATATATATGTATAAGTCGATATGCGTATAGAGACGTATCGCGTGAACGATCGATCTATACATATCCGCCGACCCTGTCGGCGTGTGGGAGAGGCTTTTCCGTATTCCCCACAGCGTCGACGCCTCTACTGCTTTCCGAAGGTTCCCTACACGAGTGCACACAAAAATTGAACAACGTCGTCCTTCAAGCCCCGTCCCTTGATCCCTTCCCGGCCGGGGGGGGGACGCGGTCTGGGGGGGGAGGGTCCCGGGGCGACTCCCGGGGGAGCCCCCCCTCGGATACGCAGCCCCCCGCCTCTCATCCTCCTGCGTCCTGGGGTTCCGTTGGCCTCCCGGGGCCGTGTGCGGGCCCTTTCAGCCTATCTTAAGGTTCCTTGCAGACCTTTCGCCATTTTTAGACTCTCTTGGCAGCCTCTGGCGGCACTCTTGACAGCCTCTGCGGGCGATATTGGACCTCGCTTGGCGCCGTATTGGGACCCGCTCGGGCCACTTGAGCGCTCTTTGCCTATCTTGACACTCTCTGGAGCCGTTGCCGAACCCTGGGGGAGGCCTCTTGAGCTGTCTTCGGACGTTCTTGCAGGCATCTGGCGCCGTCTTCGAGCCATCTGGGGGCATCTTGGATCCCTCTACCTCCATTGTCTTCGTTTTCGCTACCTACAGAGTCGGCGGCATCGGCCGTAAGGCCTTCGCGATATATGTATATAGATATACACAGTTCGTTATATAGATCGGTGTACACATATAAATATATATACATATGTCAATAGATCGATGCTTATATATATATATATATATATATATATATATATCAGAGTGAGGGGGCCGAACGGTCATTCACTGTCCCTGGGTGCGTGGCTGATGTGGAATTCCGCGGTGCGGATTCTTGTTGTTGCTGTTGTTGTTTGTTGTTGTTGTTGTTTGTTGTCGTCGTCCCACCCGCAACCCGCCCCGCGACCCACCCGCGACCCACCCCGCGACCCACCCCGCGATCCACCCGCGACCCACCCGCGACCCACCCGCGACCCACCCCGCGACCCACCCCGCGACCCACCCCGCGACCCACCCCGCGACCCAACCCGCGACCCACCCCGCAACCCCCCCGCGGCCCACCCCGCGACCCACCCGCGACCCACCCGCGACCCACCCGCGACCCACCCGCGACCCACCCGCGACCTACCCCGCGACCCACCCGCGACCCACCTTCGACCCAAACCACTTTCAAGGTACAAACCACAATTTTCGGCGCCTGCGGCTGGCTTTTTTGCATTCCTTCCAAGTGGAGAGCCCGCGACACGTCCCGTGACCAACTCGCGACCAACCCGCGACCCAAACCACGTTCAGGGTACAAACCACATTTTTCGGCGCCTGCGGCGGGCATATTTTGCATTCGTTTCAGGTGGAGAGCCTGCGGCCCACCCGCGACCACGCTCAGGGTACAAACCACATTTTCGGCGCCTGCGGCGGGCATCCTTTGCATTCGTTCCCTGTGGAGAACCCGCGGCCCACCCGCGACCCAAACCTCGTTCCGTGTACGAACCAATTTTTCTGGCGCTTGCGGCGGGCTGCTTTTGAATTCCTTCCAGGTGGAGGTGGAGAGCCCGCGACCCACTCGCGACCTAAACCACGTTCACTGAACAAACCAATGCCGCACAAGCGCGGCGGCGGATTCTTGCATGCCGTCTGAGCCCGCAAGGACCTCTTCACGCCCCGCACATCCACGCCAGCCCGTCCAGCAACTTTGCCCTGGCGAGTTGCCTTGATCAGAGAAGGCGGGGAGCATAAAGTGGAAAAAAGGATTGCGTTGCAGTTATCTTGGGAAAGGAGGGGGAGGCAGGATGAGTAAACAGGGGACGAGGAGAACGAGGAAGAAGAGATAATGTAAGGAGAACGTGGAGAAAGAAAAGGAGGAGGAGCAGGAGGACGAGGGGGAGGAGGGGGAGGAGGGGGAGAAGGAGGACGAGGAGGGGGAGGAGGGGGAGGATGATGATGATGATGGACGACAATGGGAGGACGATGATGGAGGCCGATGAGGGGGAGGACGACAATGGGAGGACCATGATGAAAAGACGAGGGGGGGAGAGGGAGGACGAGGAAGAAGAGGAGGAGGAGGAGGAGGACGAGGTGGAGGAGGAGGATGACGATGACGATGAGGACGAGGAAGAGGAGGAGGAGAAGGAGGAGGAAGAGGAGGAGGAGGAGGAGGTGGAGGAGAGCGCCATCGACAAGGAAGGTGGGGGCCACGAGGTCCGCCGGCTCGACGACGCCCGCGTCGCCCGCGCCCGCCCCCTCACTCTTATCCGCAATTGCGGGGTGCTACGTATATATAGACAGGTGTGTATATATCGATATATACATATATATATTTATATATATATATATATATACAGATAGACAGACACATGGAGGGACAGATCGATAGACAGCTCGTCGGAGATCTGGGCTCTTGTGCGCAGCCGGGGCAGAGCGTGGAGAGCCGCACGGCGCTGCTCGGCGGAGGGACGCCCGCCTCGGCGAACCTCGCAGGAGAGATAACAGCGGCACACGGCAGGCCCGGCCCGTGCCGACCCCGGCGTGGGACCCCCACACCGCGGGGATCGTTGAGCCTCGATCCACAGACGAAAGAGTGAGCGTTTGATTTTCTATGCGCCGTCTCGACTTTGGGCGGAATGGGGGGGGGGGGGAGGGAGGGAGGGAGGGGGGGTCTGGCTCTGGGGTCTGGGTCTGGGAATGGGGGGGGGGAAGGAGGGAGGGAGGGAGGGAGGGGAGGGAGGGAGGGGGGGGGGAGGAGGAGGGAGGGAGGGGGGGTCTCGACTTTTGGGCGGAATGGGGGGGGGGGGATCTGAGGAGTTGGTTTTCGGGTGTATTGGTTGACTAGTGCATGAAGGTGGGGGTACGTTTGGACCCGTCCCTGCAGCCGTCTTCGTTGGCCGAGGGGTTGCAGGGAGGTCCTCGGTCCCCTCCATTGGCTATTGACGCCGTAAAATGTTGATGTATTGGTGTATTGGTGGCTCCGGACCTCTGCTTAATGCGACTGTTTGCAGCAGGGCGTCCATTATGGGGGAGGCTCCACCTGCCCGAAACAGGCGCCGAAAACAGCCCAAGATCTAATCCATGGGGGGGGGGTGCGAGGGCCCGGCCCGCGCCGATCGGCAAAAATACAAAACGGCTCAAGCATAAACTTTCGACGGTCCGCGCGGATTTCTTGGATCCGCGCTGGGCCCCCCTCCCTGGCCCGCGGGGCGCGCCAGGGACGGCGCCGGAGGCGCCGCCAGGGGGGTCCAGCGCAGATCCAAGAAATCCGCGCGGGCCGTCGAAAGTCTATGTTCCTGCAGTTGTTTCTTATTCGACTTGAACGATCGGCCGCTTTCGAAGCTTCCGATCGTTCAACATCGGCCGATTCTGGGTCGCCAGCGGCGTTCAACGTTGAATCTCAGGCGGCGCGGTCGCCGACGGTCGACACGACGCGAACCTGCCGCAGGTTGGGGCTGGAGGATCGCGCCGCATCGCCGATGCATTTGCGATGCGGCTCAATGTGGAGCCCGATTCTCTCTACACCCTGCGAAATGCTTAAGAAATCATGGGTTAAGAAATTCATAGTCTCAGAAGTTGAATAAAAACCCAAAAATTCTATTCAAATTTTAGGATTTACATTGAAACATTAAGAATAAACGAGACTCTGGCCGAAAATCTAAGTTTTCTTAAGCATCGCCTAAGGTGTACGTCGGCGTCGCCGATGCATCGCCGATGCGTCGGCGATGCTACAGTCGGGGCGTTGACCTAAGTAACCCGAAATAAGGAACGAGGCCCCACTTTTCCATAAGTTCAACCTCCATGGAAGACCTCAGGGAAAAACCCGAGGCAAACTGTGAAACACTCAAGACACACCGAGCCCCTCCCCAACGAAACGGGTTCCTTCTGCACCGCCCCGAGTGTAGAAACCCGAACTTGTGGGTGCCAGCGCGGATCTCTTGGGTCGGCGCCAGAGCCCCCCTCCCTGGAGCGCGCCACGCGCCCAGGGGGGGCGCCGGAGACGCGGCCCGAGGTCCGCGCGGACCTCCACCAATTGCTCCGCTGGCCATGTCTCTCGTGGCCCCCCGGGAGCCAAGACGTCTCCACCGCCTCCGCGCGGCTGCAGTAGCTCGTCGTGAACAGCTGCAGGAAGAGCGAGCCCGCGCCGCTCTGCAGCTCGTCGGGCGGCACCTCCGGAGCGGCCCGCACCGGGTCGACAAGCCAGGCCAGGTCGACCCGACCCGGCTTGTCGACCGCCGCGGGCGCCTCCGATCGGAGGCGCCCGCCGGACCGGGCGGCGCTGGCATGGAGACGGGATCGCATCGGACCGGCCGCGCCATGATGCGCAACGGCGCCACGCAGGCGTCGGGGAAAACCAAATCCTCAGAACGCTGGAAGCGTCGGGGATCTTCTGACCCGGGTCACTCCAGACCCAGGTCAGTCAGGCCTTGCAGAATCCTGCAGAATCCTGCAAGATCCTGCACCTAGCCCGGGTCAACGAGAAGGATCCTGCAAGCTCCTGCGAGATCCTGCACCCAAGCCTGGGCCAATGCGACCCTGGCCCTGCAGGATCCTGCAAGATCCGGCTCTCTGACTGACCCCCGTTTGCATTGACCCCCGTCTCTTGAGCCCCGAAACCGCATCGAGTCGAGCCCACGGGGAGTGACATCGCCGATGTCGAGCCAGACGGGTCGGGTCGAACCGTGCCCTGCACCTCCGCTCTCACGAGGACGCCATCGGCCACGCCCTGCGCGGCCTCGAAGGCGTCGGCCGAGAGCGAGAATGCCAGCGGGCTGCGTCGGCGGCGCGCAGAAGGCACGGGGCGAGAGGGGGGGCCTTCTGAACGGAGGGCCTCTTAGAAGGGTCCGTCCCCGTTCCTGGACAGACGAGCCAGGAGCGGCATATGTGCATGCATACACGCAGGCTTGCATATCAAAAGATGCATCTATAAAACTACCCTGCGACGTGCCCGACCCATTCGTACAAAGCGGCCAAAGCATCTGGCCTACAGTAACACGGACAACGACAATGCAGGAACCGCCGTGTGTTGTGCAAGTTGCAGGGGTGCGCGCGCGCGTGCGTTGCGCGACTCACAGGACGGCATTAGAACAACGATGACCGAGGCCCCAGGATCGAAGGGAAAGGGGGGAGAGAACGATGGGGAGAATAAGAAGAACGGAAAGGGGGGGCCGAAATGTCAACAGAGCAGCAGGGAGACGGAGGAAGGAGGAAGAGGACGACAACGAGGGAGGAGGGACGAGGAACGAGTGGCGTTTTTTCACGCGGTTCGTTGGGGCGCAGCAGTGCCCACGCCTTGTCGGCCTGGCGCCCCCTATGGTCAGCTGGCTGTTCATGAATGGCGCGAGAAGCGAGCGAGGCCTGGCTCGCCCGCCCGCCCTGTCAATGCGGGAGCCAGACGCCCGCAGGCGCGCCGGCAGGTCCGAGGGGCGGCCACTTCGCAGCCCCCGACGGACAGCGAGGTCGTATCCGGATCTGCGGTGGCCACCAACGGCACCCCACAGCAGCCCTCGAACATGGCGGCGAACTCACACTTCGCAGCCCCCATGGGCAGCGAGGTCTCATCTGGGTCTGCGGCGGTCACCCAACCAACTGCTCTGACCCCCCAGCAGCCCTCGAAAGTGGCAACACTGTCGCCGATCGCAACCACCTGCAGACCTCCCAGGCCAGACGAAGCAGGAGGAGGGCTAGGATGCCGGTGGGAGGCACGCAGGAGACACGAGGAACGAACACCTATCAACCAGGACGAGGGAGAGGGAGAGACAGTGAGAGGAGGCGGGAGACGGACCCGAAGACCGCAGCCCTCTATCCAAAACGAGAAGCCAACACAAGAGAGCTGGGAACACTAGGTATACACCGCATGGATTTTTCGGATTGGTTGTGGACTCTCCTCCCTGGAGCCTGGAGCGCGCGAGGCCAGGGGGGTCCAGCGCCGACTCAAGAGGCCCGCGTGGACCTTCTCAACGCGCATGTTTGCACCCAAGACGCTGAGATAAGGCCCCCTGTTGGTTCAGAGTGGGCTGTGGGTTTGAGGCTGCTCCTTGGATCTAGGCCGAAGGAACTATTCGTGGCCGCGTGCCCAAAGCTCGCCGTGGCCAGAGGAGCCCCTGTGTTCTATATCTGGCGCTCCGCAAGGCAGCACTTTCGCATCGCGTGCCGCGGCGGCGGCCCCGGCGCCCTGGCGACACGCTGTGCACTGCGAGCGGACGGCGTGTCGCTCCGCTCCGCGGGACGGGAGGCTGGGAACCACTCGGGATGTTGACTCCTGGGGACCGATGGAGGGGGATAGCGTGTCGCGCCGGAGCGTTGGTGGGCCCGAACCCGCGGAGCGACACGCGATCCGACAGCCCCCGACCGCAGTTCGGGGGACCCATCCGTGGCCGTGTGCCGAGGCTCGCCGTGGCCAGAGGAGCCCCTCCGTTCCATGTTTAGCGTGCCTCACGGCAGCACGGTGGCTCGATGTTATTCTCCACATAGGCTTGCCCTGGAGGAGTCCTAGCTCACACGCTACTAATTGGCCCGTTGCCTCCCCCCTAATTCCTATGCCCCCCCTAATTCCTATGGCAATGCCTATTTCTATGCCTATCCCCCTCTTTTTCCAATGGCACCCCCCTTTATGTATGCTTGCTTGCTTGCTTGCTTGCGCGCTTGCTTGCTTGCTTGCTTGCTTGCGTACTTGCTTGCTTGCGTGTTTGCTTGCTTGCTTGCGCGCTTGCTTGCACGCTTGCTTGCTTGCTGAGCTGCGGATTCCAAGCATGCTCGATTCCTCTGATTCCTTGATTGTACGCTGGCTGATATTCGGTTGTCGTACCTTTCTGTCCAAGCAGCCAACCCGAGGAGAAGGAAGAATCCGCTGCCCCTCAATAATTAGGGGGCCATTCTGGACGCGCAGCGCGAGCGAGGCCGACCGCAAGGCAACGAAAGCAAACACTTGCAACAACCCCGACAACTTGCTTCCGTGGTGCCGCCGCGCCGCTTGTCCTCAACGCGCCCAGGTGGACAACGCTGACACCACGGCAAACCCTGCGCCCAACGCCCCAGGTCGACGAGGCCCGCACCGCGGCACACCCACGGCGAGCCCCACCGCGCCAGAGGCGGCGTGCGCCCTGGTGCCCGAGGCGCCTCCCCGAGGCGCAGGGCCGCACGTCTCGGAGCAAGCGGCGCGGCGACGCGCTGCAGCTGGAGGGCGGCTCCGCGGGAGGCGAGAGGGCTCCTGGGCCCGAGAGGCGGGGCCTGCTTCGACCTCGGGAGGCCGCCTCCCCCGCCTCGAGGCGCCCAAGAGCACCCGCCCCGACGAACCGCTCCACGGGCGCCCTCCCGGGGCCCCTCCAAGAAAGCGGGGGCCATGGCCAAGGCAGTCACATTCCTCGCTCTCTCGCTCCTCCTCCGCTTCCTCTTCCTCCTCCTCCTCCTCCTCTTCCTCCTCCTGCTCCTGCTCCGCCTGCTCCGCGTGCTTCTCCTCCCCCTCCTCCTCCTCCACCTCCTCCTCCTCCTCCTCCTCCTCCTACTCCTCCTGCTCCTCCTGCTCCTCCTGCTCCTCTTCCTCCTCCTGCTCCTCCTGCTCCTCCCCCTCTTCCTCCTCCTCCTCCTCCTCCTCCTCCTCCACCTCCTTTTCCTCCTCCTCCTCTCCTCCACCTCCACCTCCCTCCTCCTCCTCCTCCTTCTCCTCCTCCCCCCCCTCCTCTCCTCCGCCTCCATATCCTCCTCCTCCTCATCCTCATCCTCCTCCGCCGCCTCTTCTCCTCCTCTCTTCTCCTCCTCCTCCTCCTCCTCTGCCTCCTCTCCTCCTCCTCCTCCTCCTCCTCCGCCTCCATCTCCTCTTCCTCCTTCTCCTCCTCCGCCACCTCTTCCTCTTCCTCTTCCTCTCTCCTCCTCCTCCTCCTCCTCTCTCTTCTCTCTCCTCCTCCTCCTCCTCCCCCTCCTCCTCCTCCTTCTCCTTCCTCCTCCTCCTTTCTCTCCCCACGATTTCATCATATGAGCACCACTCTCCTCTCTCCCCTGATGACGTCTGGAAGATGCCTGGCCCCCCTCCGCGCATTGTTTTTACATATAAGATTCCCGGGAAATGGGTTTTCGCAGGGGTCTGTTTCCAAAATGTTGCTCCAAGTGAAGCGCTGGCCTCGTTTTCAAGCTTCCGCTCGTTCCGAATCGTGCTCCCGCTGCAACGCGGGCCTCATTTCCGCGCTTCCTCTCGTTCCGAATCGTGCTCCCGCTGCAACGCTGGCCTCATTTCCGCGTTTCCGCTCGTTCCGAATCGTGCTCCCGCTGCAGCGCTGGCGTCATTATTTCCAGTACCATGCCACGGCATGGTCTTCGGTCCTTCCAAATCGGCCTCAAATTCCAGAACATGCGCCCCCGAAATTGCATCGGCTTCAATAGTGACCGGTAGTGAAGTTGATTCAATGAGATCGATCATGAGACCGATCGTGAGATCAATCACACGATCTACAGTCAGATCGATTGTGAGATCGATTAGGACATCTCGGGTCTCATTCGCCTGAGCGCCATGGGAACTTCCACGTGGCGACTCAAAATACACTCCTTGCGGGAGAACGCCCCTGACTCAAGCAAATGAGCCACGCGCAGTGCCACCAGACATCGTGAGCCGAGGCCAGCACGAAGGGGAAGGAGAAGGACGACGAGGACGAGGACGTGGAGGGGAGGGCATGAGAGATCGATCATGGGATCGATGAAGAAATGGGTAGCGAGATCGATGGTGAGACTGATCGATAAAAAAGATCGATAAAGAACCTGGAAGCCCAGGATCCCCGCCGCCCACCGAAATCGGCCCGGAAGCCGGAAACAGGAACCCGGGAACCCGGGACCAGGAATCCAGGAACCCGGACGCCCACCGAAATCGGCTTGGAACTTTCGCCAACTCCTTGTATCCCCGCTGGGACCCCTTCAGTGCAAGCACTGTACTATCCCGATTACGATCGCGATTGCGATTGCAATTACTATTATCACTACTACTACTATTACTATCTTGCGCCAGAAAAACCCAATCTGTGGATGATTTGAAAACTGATACTATGGATCCCGAGATCGATTGTGAGATCGATAGCGGAACCGACAGTGAGGACGATTGTAAGGTCGATCGTGAGACCGAGAGTGAAATCGAATCAATGAGATCGATCGTGAGATCGATCGGAAGATCGCGCATGCGATCTCTAGTGAAATCACTTATGTGATAGAAAGTGAGATCGATTGTGAGATCGATGGTGAGATCGGTAAAGAAAGGGGTAATGAGATCGATGGTGAGACCGATGGATAATAAGATCGACCAAGAACCCGGAAACCTGGGAACCTCGCCACTGTCTGAAATCGGCTCGGAACCCGGAACCGGCAACCCAGGAACCCGGAACAGGGAACCCGGGAACCCTGCGTGCGACAAACATCGACGGGACACTTTCGCC
>CAUYUJ010008169.1:95711-210711 GCA_963575745.1 Prorocentrum cordatum | reverse complement strand
AAGGGGGGGGGTCAGGAAGGAGGGGGGTCATTTAGCGAATTGTGGCCCGAGGCACGTCCTCCTCCTCCTCCTCCTCCTCCTCCTCCTCCTCCTCCTCCTCCTCCTTCTCTTCCTCCTCCTCCTCCTCCTCCTCCTCCTCCTCCTCCTCTTCCTCTTCGCCACTGCAGGCCCCCATTAGGTCGCCAACTTGTGAATCTTCAGTATCGGGCCCTCTCCGCCGCCAAGAGTTTCCTGCACGGACGAGCGGGGGGGGAGGAACGTGTTGCAAGAGCCAGAGGGAGCCAGGGCACCTGGCAGGCTGCATGGCCCTGGCCATGATATCCACACGCCCCCTCCCAGAGTCCTGACCCCCCTCGTCTGAAGGGGCCCTGGGACACACAAATAAATAGACACACATCCCAGGATGCCCCATCTGGTTCCATATTTTCTTGGTTTTCGTCTCCCCCCCCACTTCCCATATTTTCTGATATTCTCAGGGTGGTCGACGATTAATTGTGTCTGTATGTGTGTGTGTGTGTTTTCCCCTCCTGATCTTCTTCGACGACTCGACGACTAGGTAGCTGGTTCGGGTCATAACTCTGGCCTCCAGCGGCCGTGCGGGACGATCTGGGCACCCGCGGAAAGCTCTCGACGAGGCGCAGCTGCTGGAGAGCGCCACGAGGCAAGCACAGGAGCCCAAGAGCCGACGAACACTTCCTCCGAGAGCCCGCGAACAACGTCCTGACCACCGCCCTGCCTTCGGATCCGCCGTACTTGCGGGATTTCGAAAGTAGGGCGGGAGTTCCCGCCCTACTTTTCAAACTCCCCTGATGTCGATGTCCGCCCTACTTTGCCGTCGCTGCTTCCGTCGTGCTCTTGCGGGAAGATCGGCCCTAATTACATGTCTGAGGCAAGAATGTGCTTCTGCTTTTTCGCATCGTTTTAGGTGCACTTCCGGCACGGCCGTGAGTCGGAAAATCGGCCAAAGTAAATGCAAGGCGGATCCGAAGTCGGGACCCTCTCTCGGATCCCTAGAAAGGGCTTGCCGACTCTTCGCCCGTCGCCCTGTGGATCCAGCTGGTTAAATCATGGTGCGTGCACGCAGATCGAGGCACATCCAAGCAAATCCTGGCACACCCAAGTACATCCAGAAATACCTCCAGGGAGATTTGGAGCAGATCGGCCGCTCCACCGCGAGCCGAGAGACGGCAGAAGTCTCGGCTACAAGCAAAAGTGGCATTAGGCTCAAGTCGGGCCTGTCCCTCTACGGGAGGAAAATTCAAACATTGGGTAACATAGGGGGAGGGTTTTCTATTTGTTTTAACTTTTGGGGTATGTTTTATTTGTCGTCCAACATCCGCCTGTAGAAAGACATGCCCGACCTAACCTTAGGCAAGAGTGACCTTTGGTGCGCGACTTTCGGGGAGCGCGTAAGGCCAAACCCGCGCAAGGAACCCGCTGCTATCGTATCGCGTTCAACCATCTGGGGAGCTCTGTGTGCCCGCACCGAAAGTCAATCCGACGAAAGGTCGCTCCTACGTGTAGCAGAGACGTCGTTACGGCAAGCTCGTGTCGTGACGACCCCGGCGTCGGCTTCTGACACCACGTGGACCGTTCAATCTTGAACAATCGGCGGCTTTTCGATCGAGATCGTTCCACATTGGCCGATTCTAGGCTAAGGTCGGGCATGTCCTCCTACAGGCGGATTTCTGGCGAAAAATTGAAAATACCCAGCAAATTGTCAAACATGCTTAGAAATAACAAAAAAGAAAAATCGTGCCCAGACTGTTTCTTGACCGTCTTTGGATTATCCTCCTGTAGAGGGACGTGCCCAGCTTAATTCTAGGCACCCTGCGGAGTTCCACCTTGAACGCCCTGCGCCGGGGTCGCCGCCACGGCGACACGACGCGAACCTGCGTAAGTCCTAAACGATTTTCGACGCCCCGCGACATCTCGAAAACTCACGCCCAGGCCCTGGACCCAGTGTTAGGTCGGGCATGTCCCCCTACAAGCGAATTTTGGACGAAAAAAATACACCAACAATTATAGAAAAATCGCGCCCAGAACACTGGACCCTGTGTTTCTCAGAACAAGAAAAAACGGCACTAACATAAACTTTCGGCGCTCCGCGCTTATTTCTCGGATCTGCGCTGGCTCCCCCTCCCTGGCGCGCGGAGTGCGCCAGGGGCGGCGCCGGAGGCGCCGCCAGGGGGGCCGCAGCGCGGATGCACGAAATCCGCGCGGAGTGCAAACAGTTTGCTTATGGCGTTTTTCCTCTTCGATTTCTGGGTCATTTTTCGTGCAGGATCAATTTGCGAGGGTCCCGAAGCCCTGACACCGGGCTAAAACGCTCATTAACGAAGCCTGACACCGGTGTCCACAATTGTGGACAGACGGTGCGACGCCGGGATCTGCGGGGAAGCCGTTCGGTTTTCCGCGAAACGCTGAGCAGCCCACAGATCCGATTCTATGTTTTTTTCAATACGGGGTCCCCGAAAGTCTCGACCCATTCCCCAGGACCGACTTTTCATCCCGAATCGTTTTCTGACGGTCCCGGGGCCCGGCAAAGGCCGCTGGAGGCCGAAAATTGCGAACAAAAACTCCCGTCCTGATCTTTGTTTTTTTTTTTCGACGCGAGCATGTCTGGGCGTGAGACCGACGACTGGACGCCCCATGGGGCTCCTCCTCTTCCTTCTCCTCCTCCTCCTCCTCCTCCTCCTCCTCATCATCATCATCATCATCATCATCATCATCCTCATTATCCTCATCATCATCATCATCATCATCATCATCATCCTCATCATCATCATCATCATCATCATCATCATCATCATCCTCATCATCATCATCCTCATCCTCATCCTCATCCTCATCCTCATCCTCCTCATCATCATCATCATCATCATCATCATCATCATCATCATCATCATCCTCTTCCTCTTCTTCTTATTCTTCTTCTTCCTCCTCCTCTCCCTCCTCCTCCTCCCTTTCCTCCTCCTCCTCCTCCTCATCATCATCATCATCATCATCATCATCATCATCATCATCATCATCATCATCCTCTTCCTCTTCTTCTTCTTCCTCCTCCTCTTCCTCCTCCTCCTCCTCCTCCTCCTCCTCCCTCTGGCGCCGCGTCCGCGCCGGCGCCCCGCGCCGGCCGCGCCAGCTCCAGCAGCAGCCCGCCGGCGGGCCGCGCGGCGCCGAGCGCCGCGGCCAGCGCGGCGGGCGCGGCGCGCACGGGGCCCATGGCGCGCCACGCGAGCGCGCCGAAAGCGCGCCGCGCGCGCGGGCCAGCGGAGGAGGAGGAGGAGGGGGAGGAGGGAGGAGGAGGGAGGAGGAGGAGGAGGAGGAGGGGGAGGAGGAGGAGGAGGAACAGGGTCGGGGTCAGCAATGCTGGAGGTGTTGCACCAAAACGGTCTGGTGCCGCTGCGGCGTTCTGCGAGCCTCTATACTCTTTCGAGAGTTCGAGCCCGAAAAGCGACCGGCCCGGTGCGGAAACGAGACGTGAGCCCTCAGGGGCGCAAGAACGTGCCTGGGGCGGCCAGGAGCGCCCTGGGCTCGTGGGCGGGAGCCAATTCACCGCGGGGTTTCGGTCTGCGGGGTCCGGGGCCCAGGGGGCCCTCAAGGGCTCCCGAATCGCCCCAGAGCGTCCCTGGGGCGCCCAGGAGCGCCCTGGGCCCCTGGCGCCCCTGGCGCGAGCAGGCGCGCGGCGCAAGCGCGCTCGGCCCTCGCGGGCGCGCGCTCGGGGTCAGCAATACGGTGATGGCATTGGATGCGGAACAACTGGATGAAGAATCCAAGGTCTGGACGCCGTTGGAACTCCAATCGTGGGTTGGCCATGGGTATCACCGCCGCCGCTCTCATCAGACGAGGGGCCCTCCAGAGTCTGAAGCCTCCCGGGCGCAGTCCTTACAGTAAATCAACGCTCCCCACGGTAGCAGAGGTGCCAAAGCACGGTCTGGTTCTCATGCGGCCTCCTGCCCCTTCCTTCCTCCTCGGGTGGCGGAGACTCTTCTGACGTGTGCGGGCCGTGGGCTGTCGAGTGGCCCAGCGGACGGGCCGAGAATCGCCACCGTGGCTCTCACCCCTCTGGCAGCACTCCGAAGACGGAGTCACCAGAGATCCCCGACCGACCGACCGACCGACCCCTCTTCCCCCCGCGCTCCCCTGCCGACGGGCCTGGAGGGCGGCGCGGCCTCCGCACCACAGCTCCGGCCTCGAGCGGCCGCTCGGGGCGATCCGGGCGCCCGGCGGCAGCCGGAGGAGGGCGGGCCGAGGCGACCGCAGCTCCAAGCCGGTCCCTGGACCCCGCCCCGCGGGCCCGCACGCGCCAGTCTTCCAGCGGCGTCCCGCCGTGGCGACGAGGGGGCCCCCAGAGGGCCGATACTGCCGCTGCCTCACTCGGCTGGCCCTCCTCCGGCGGAGAGCGCCCAGGGCCCAAGAGAGAGTCCCACCGTTCCCGCCAGGAGGCGCGGACGAGTGCCAGATCACATCGAGCCACGGGCACCCTCCCGGCCTCCCGCGGCCTCTGCGCCCCGCCCTCCGGGGAGCCAGGAGTCGAATCAAGAGAACCGGATCGGCGATCGAATAGAATCGGATCGGCGGAAATCGGCAGCCGAGGCGGAAGCAGGTGCATCGGCGGAAATCGGCGGGCCAGTACGGCCTCCATTTAAAAGTCGGAGCCCACATCGGAATCCCAAGTCGAATCGAATCGGACTCGGAAGCCCTCGACATCGAATCGAATCGGGTCGGAGAAGTCGACACGAGTCCTGTCACCCCCCCACCCCCCTTTTGGCGCCTCCCTCCCGCCGCCGCCTTACCTCCCCTCGCCTCCTCCTCCTCCTCCAGATTCTGCTTCTCCCCCCTCCCCTCCCCCCTCGCCTCCGCTCCCCCTCGACCCAGCGGCGGCGAGCGACGACGACGACGACGACGACAACGACTCTGACTCTGACTCTGACGACGACTTAGACGATGACTCGGACGACAACTCTGACGAGGACTCAGACTCTGACTCTGACTCCGACTCCGACTCTGACTCTGACGACGACGGCGGCAGCGGCGGCGGCGGCGACGAACGACGACGACGACGACGACGACGACGACGACGACGACGACGACGACGACGACGACGACGACGAGGACGAGCGACGACTCCTTCGGGATGGCGTTGGTGCACGAGCCAGGAGCCGCGCAGAGCTCCGTCTCGATGATCCTCGGCGGAGGGCCGCTGCTGCTCGCACCGCCCATGGCTGCCCCCCCCCCCCTCCCTCCCTGCCGCCGCTCCCGTTTCGGCACACCCCTCACACGCCTCGTGGCCCTCCTCCTCCTCCTCCTCCTCCTCCTCCTCCTCCTCCTCCTCCTCCTCCTCCTCCTCCCCCTCCTACTCCTCCTGTTCCCGTACGGAGCTTCACCGAAGGCCCCAGTGGCTGCGTTCGCACGGCGCCGCCGCGCCCCTTCTGGCGCACCCCTCACACGCTCCGTGCCCCTGCTGGGGAGCTCCACCGAAACCGGCACCCCACGACGCGGCACGCACGGCGCGTGGCCTCGGCGGCCCCGCTGGCCGAGACGTCCTCGGAGAGAGACCGAAGTCCCAATGACGGTGGGGGCCACGCCGAAGCCCCGCTGACTCACACGGCGGTGCGGTCACCACACCGTTTTCGGCTGCACGCAAGAGGGACCCTGGGCAGCAGTGGCCTCTGGCGCCCGGCCCAAAGGGGGGCCACTTCTGGGGACACCACCAGGCGCGCAGGCTGCTGCCATCGCAGCGCTTATCCATGATCGGGGGGGCCCACTCGGCCCGCACCAAAGGTCACCCCGGCGAACGGTCACTCTGACGTGCAGCCGACGTGTGGGGACTTCCGACGCTGGAATTTGGACTGATGTTGGTGCCTGTGCAGACCCATCATGGCCACTGGCGGTGCCGCCGGGATCTGCAGTTCCCGTTGTGTTGTCTGCTGTGGCAGCAGGGCTAGTTGTGGTTGAGGTGCTGGACTTGCTGTTGTTGCTGTCTGCTGCCATGGCCCTCGCACAGATGGCCGTTTCATCCTGACGGCTGTGAGGTCCAATTGCCTTATGTCTTGAACGTGCCCTGACATCAATGTTGCCGTGACTCACGTGCTTCGGTCATTGTGCTGTCTGGCTTGTTGATGGTCGCTGTACGTGCAGTTGGACGGTCTGACGTGCCTCTTGGTGAAGACTGATGCTGGTCGGCTGGAAGCTGCAGCCCGACTTGGGTGCAACATATTGAGCTGTGGTTTGATGGAAAGTGGGTTGTTCATCGCATCATCGAGCTGCCTCATCCCAGATCTTCTTCCTCCTCCTGCTCATCATCCCCCGTATCCTTTCTATTCTCTCTTGTGCTCTTCCTCCTCCCCCTCCTCCCTGGGGAGGTTGAGTGGGCGGGGGAAGGAGGAGCAGCAGCAGCATACCGAACAGCAAAATTAGGAACAGGAGCAGCAGGAAGAACAATTGGGGGAGAGGAGGCAAGGGAGGAAAAGAAGGAGTGGAAGGACAGAGAGGAGGGGGTGTGGGGGGGGGGGCGGCAGAGAGAACGAAGAAGTGGACGAGGATGGGACCGAGGGATGAGAAAGAGGAGGAAAGGGAGAAGGGCGAGGGAAGGGATGAGGGGATCCCCCCCTTTCACATCAGAGTGGGAGACGGACGCGACGACACCAGCAACATGACGAAGACCACGACCAGCAAGCCCATGAAGCACACGCAGACGAGGAACGCAGGCGAGGTATCTCAAGGCCATGAAGAACAACTTCCAGAGGAACATGGCCGAGCACACCCTGAAATGGTGCCCAGGAAGGAAGATCGGTCCCCCAGACGGTCCCCCCTACACCCTGGGCGCGGAATCGCCATCCCAAGCTGTAAGAGATGTGATAAGGCAACATCCCAAAGCAACTGTACGGATGATGAACCACTCCCAGCGTTCACCTCGGAAGAACACTTGTTCACTGCGTGGAGCTCCCCTTTTGTGTATATCAGATTCCTGCCGCTTCTCGCTGAAGAACTCTGTCTGTGAGCATATGGGTGAGAGAGCGCATCGGCGTGGACGACGGGCGCGACAACGACGACGGCGACATCGATGACTCCAGTGACTTCAGTGGGCATTTTCCAGTACAGACGAGGGCAACGCAAGTTTAAGAGCGAGGGGGTATTGGTCCATCAAAGGGAAGGCGACGAATTAAATCTGACCATGAGCGATCTTAAAATTACCGAATCTGAATGGGAGTGAACCGGGGTATGCTTGAGTGTGGTTGTCAGTGAGTCTAGGTATGAGAGAGTCTGAGTACGAGTTGGTCTTAAAATGAGTAAGTCTGAATCCGAGCGAGTTTGGGTGTGATTGAGTCTGAGTGTGGGCGAGTCTGGGCGTGCGTGGGTAGCAGCGTGAGTGAGACGAATATGAGTCTCAGCCCGAATGGGTCTGAGTACGATCGAGTATGCCTACGAGTGAATCTGAGGGTGGGTGGGCCTGGATGTGGGTGCTTCTGAGTGCGAGAAAGTCTGAGCGTGAGTGCGTCTGAGTATGTGTATGGTGAATACGAAACTGAGCCTGGGTCTGAGTACGAGTGAGTCTGACTACGAGTGAGTCTGAGGGTTGGTGGGTCTAAGTGAGAATGAGTCTGAGTGTGCGCACGTCTGGGTGTGAATGAGTCTGAGTACGAGTTTGATGGGTACGAGTCTGAGTATGAATGAGTCTGAGCACGAGTAGGTTTGAGCACGCGTGACTCCGGGACATCCTCGCAATACGAGCCCCCTGGGTGCGAAAACCAACGACTCGCTCGAGACATCCTCAGAATCCGCGTTGAGCGCAGACGAGTCTGGCCAGCAAAACCAGCAAATCGCTCGATACATCCTCGTCACCTGTGCACCCCCAGCGTTGCGACAACCAGCGCCTCGCCGAAGACATCCACAGAATCTGCTCCGATAGCGGAGCATGCTGGGAACCAAAACAGGCAACCCGTTCGAGACATCCCCGCAATCTGAGCGCGAACGGAGGAGTGATATTCCCCCTGGCGGCCGCCCCATTGGGGGCGAATGCCTGCGTCTCGCTCGAGACATACTCAGACTCTGCTCCGAACGCGGGGGGTGTTGGGAAACAAAACAGGCAAACCGCTCGAGCAATCCCCGACAAGTTTGGCGCGAGCGGGGGAATGAGATACCCCCTGGCGGCTCCCCTTTGGGGCTGCTGAGACCCGCGCCTCGCTCGAGACATCCGCAGAATCTGCCCCGCCAGCATCATCATCAGCATCATCAGCAGCATCATCACCATCAGCATCATCACCACCAGCACCATCATCATCACTGTCTCCTTCTACTGCAACATCACCAGATCATAACAATACATACCATACTATAGCATGGCACAACTCAATATGCCATCACCTGTCATGCCAAAATATAAGATGCCACACCATCACATAGCATGCCAGTACACACCATGCTATAAGTATTCACTGCGTGGGGCTCCCCAAATGAACATCTAATATCATGGACCTGTCCGCCGTGAGCGTCGAGGCGCGAGTGTTCGAATATAAGCGGGCTTGAGTGTCGACGGTCTGGGAGTGAATCTATCTGTGACTGAGTTGGAGTGTGAGCGAGTCTCAGTAGTACGAGCGCGTCTCTGCGCATGAGCCTGGGGGCTCTTGGGGCCTCCTGGGACCTCCTAGGGCTTCCTGGGCCCTTCCGAGCCTCTTGGGGCCTCCTGTGGCCTCTTGGGGTTTCCTGTGGTCTCCTGAAGCCTCCTGGGGCCTAGTGTAGCCTCCTGGGGCCTCCAGGGGGCTCCTGGAGCCTCCTGGGGAGGATTCGTGCCCCAGGGGATGCCCAATATGTATGAACAGACGTACACAAAACACTGCGGATTAGAGTCACATGAGAAGGGCAATCTATAGGAACACACGAAAAAATGCCAAGGACTCGTGCCCCAAGGCAGGCCCAATCTATAGGAACATACGTAAACCACTTCGCATTGGATACTAGGAGAAGGGCAATACATAAAGAAACAGACGTACATGCTCCAGGTGAGGCCCACTCTGTAGGAGCATGCTTTAAACACATGGGATTGAAACTACTCCTGTGGCCGTCTGATGCCTCCTGCTCCTGGTGCCTCCTGGCGCTTCCTGCGGCCTCCTGGTGCCTCCTGGCGCTTCCTGCCGCCTCCTGTGACCTGCTGGGGCATCCTGGAGCCTCCTGAGGTCTGCTGGAGCTTCCTGGGGCCTCCTGGAGCCTCTTGGGGCATCCTGTGGCCTCTTGAGCCTTTCTTTGGCCTCATGGTGTATCCTGGGGCCTCCTGTGGCCTCCCAGTGCCTCCTGGAGCCTGCCGGAGCCTCCTGTGGCATCCTGGGGGGAATCTGTGCCCACGAGCCTGGCCACCAAAACAGGCAAACCGATCGAGACATCCTCTAAATCTGCCCCCCCCATCCCCCCTTGGGGGCGAACATCAACGCCTCGCTCGAGGCATCCTCAACATCTGCCCCGAGAGCGGAGGATGTTGCGCATGCCATGTTTGCGCGAACGCAGGAGTGAGATACCCCTTGGCGGCTCCCTTTTGGGGGTGCTAAAACCCGCGCCTCGCTTGAGGCATCCTCAGAATTAGCCCCGCCATCATCATCATCATCATCATCATCATCATCATCATCATCATCATCATCATCAGCATCATCATCATCATCATCAGCAGCAGCAGCATCATCAGCATCATCAGCATCATCCGCATCACCAGCATCATCATCATCATCATCATCATCATCATCATCATCATCATCTTCATCTTCATCATCATCATCATCACCATCACCATCATCATCAGCATCATCATCATCATCATCATCTTCATCATCAGTATCATCATCAGCATCATCAGCACCATCATCATCATGATCAGCAGCATCATCATCACCAGCATCATCATCAGCATCAGCATCATCAGCATCAGCATGAGCATCATCAGCATGAACATCACCACCACCCTCAGCATCAGCACCACCGTCATCACAACATACCATAACATATCATGGCATAACATAACCTTAGCATTGCCATAACACAATAAAGCACATCATGCAACCACATACCATACCATGATATACCCTATCATAGCATGGCATACTGTTATCAGAACATACCATAACATACTATCGGGATGAAGAGAAGGAAGGTGTGTGAGGAAGTTGGCGCCGTCGGAATAATAACAATGATCCCATCCTTTGGATATGGGGATCATCGAATAACATATCACAGCATACCATACCATACCATAGAACCAACTTAACATAACATAGCATGCCGTATCATAACATAACATAGCCTGATAAGGAAGGTGAGGAGGTGGAGGAGGTGTTCTCGGCGCGGTCGGAGTAACAACAATAACCCAATCCTTTGGATAATGGGGAATGCAATGACAACGCCAGCCCCGCCGAACACTCAACAGCGCCGAGGTACTGCAAAAACGTGGAATCTGAATGCAAATGACAGCCAGTCCAGCCATGCACCCCGCAAGCGCTCATATATTTCAAACTGTGGAGCCTCGACCACCGCGATCGCAAGCACCAGGGCGTATCCGCCACGATGAAATACCCAACGACATAGAGCGACAACATGTTGAAACGCCCGATGTACCCATGCCCGCCACGATGCAATACAGCACACAACTTTATCAAGAAGCATACCATTTAAGAGATCCGGGCCAGCTTCCCAGAGGTTTCTGAAAACACACCTGGACAGATTTCTGCTGTTAACGCTGGAGGGGGCGAGCGTGCTCAGGAAACTGGGCCAGCGTTCTGGAAGGTTGGTTCAGAAACGCTGAGCTGGGCCAGCGTTCTGGCAAGTTGGTTAAGAAACGCTGGCCCAGCTTCTCGGAAGGAGGTTCCAAAATCGGATGCTCGACTCCAAGGCCGCGCTAACGGCGATTATGGTTAACGGCGATGTTGGGAATCTGACTTTCGTGACACCGAGCCCGCGCAGAACAAATTGTTCACGCACCACACTTTCCTACATTTCAAACGTGCGAATGGATCGAGCGACAACGACGCAGCGAATTGTAGGAAAGCGCGAGTCACCATGTCCTACAAATTGGCTTGGCCACGAATCAGTCCCACCTACAATGTCGAAACCTACATCGCCGTTACCTACATTGCCGTTAGCGCGTCTACGGCGACTGTACCTAACGGCGCCAGGCATCACATGCGAAACGCCCATTGCACGCACACCAACACCTCCGAGGACCTCAAAAGCAAGCCCGAGAAGCTGGTCCGGCCCTGGGAGCATCGATGGGCCAGGCGCGCTTGAGCAAAACAGGCTAGAGCCAAAATAGCCTCGGAGGGGATGAGGATGTGAGGGTTAGGTCGGGCATGTCCCCCTACAGGCAGAAACAAAATAATAGTCAAACAAAAACAGAAATAGCTAAAGATGGTTTTAAAATCGTCCCCTGACTATTTTTTGACAATTTTTGAATATTCCCCCCGTAGAGGGAGGGAGGAGCGTCCGAGTAGATGGGGTCGAAGGATCGCGCCGCATCGCCGCCGCATCGCCGCCGCATCGCTGGTGCATCGGCGATGCATCGGCGATGCACTGGAGACGTCGGCAATGCATCGGCGCCGTCGGCGTGGAGAAAACGGGCTCCACATCAGGCCGCATCGGCGATGCATCGGGGATGCATCGGCGATGCGGCGCCATCCTCCGACCCCGTCTGCTCGGACGAACCTGGGCACCATGGCGGGGCAACTGGGGCTGGGCAGGGCGCCCGGGCAGGCGTGCGCCGTGGAGGGCCCGGGGCAGTCCTCCGAGCGTAGGGCCCCTGCACGCCGCTCATGCAGTCGTAGACGATGCTGAAGTCGGAGCGGGTGACCATCGCCTTGATCTGGGTGAAGTTGAAGCACTGCTTCAGCAGCGCCAGGTGGTCCTCGACGCAGTCGAAGACCTCGCCGACACGAGGCACGGTGGCCACTGCTGTGCCAAATGCCGGGCCAACCGTTACCGGCCCGTTCCGTACCGCGCCAAGCGGCCGAGACCGCGTTTCCGTACCGGCCGCGTCTACCGTACGGGACGATGCCGTACCGGCCGCGTCTACCGTACCGGAAGATACGGTGCCATGCCGCACACGGCACTTCCCCCAGGGCCCTGCTCCCTTCATTGCGGGGAGCGGTTTCCTGGGGGGAGCGGGGTCCTGGACTCAGGGGGGGGGGTCAACAGGACGGGCCCCCGAGAGGCCGAAGACGACGAGAAGCCTGCAGGACCCGTTGTCCTCAGGACCCCTCTGCTTCATGGCGAACCTCGAGCGGGTGCGAGGCACCTCTACAGCATGCCCGCCCGCTCAGGTCATTCACCGATGGCTGGCTGAGGCAAGGAGTGCAGTGTTGGTTCCAGCAGCCGAGCTGGCGAGCCTCGACGCTCCTGTCGCCCAGCACGTAGGTGGCCGGCTTGGCGAGGTCGATGGTCGGGAGCTTGTCGCAGAGCCGGTACTCCGTGATCTTCGCGGTCCACTCCACCATGAGGTCCGTCATCTTCTCCGGGGAGGGGCCGCCGTTCTCGCAGTTGTACTTGATGCCGAGGGAGGACGGGGAGGAGCACCAGGATTGGGTCGGGCATGTCCCCCTACAGGCGGACTTTGGGTGACAAATCAAAAACACACTCAACAAGTGCACCAAAATTGTCAAACGATGCCCCAAAAAATCGTTCCCTGACCATTTTGGGAGTATTCTTGAGTAATATTCCTCCTGGGGAGGGACACGCCCGACTGCGCACCAGGAGGGGGAGGAGGATGGGGGGAGCACAGGGGCGGTGTTTCGCCCTCGGAGGCCTCGGGCGGTCGTGAAGGGGGGAGGGGGGGGTTCCATCCAGGGCGGGTGGTCGAGGGTTTTTTGCAGGCAGGGGGCCCCAGAGGAGCACTCCGGGGCCCCCAAAGGGGCCGCCAAAGGGGGGGCGCTTGGGGGCCCCGAGGGGGCCCCGATGGGGGCCCCTGTCTTCGCCGCCCGCTCATTGACGAACCTTTAGAACCTTTACCGACAGCCCGAGAGAACGTGAAGGTGGTCTTCGCCTTCTCTCATTGATTGTATGTTGGTTTCGAGCCTGTTTGCCCCGAGAATGGCGAGCAAACGGAGGGTAATGGTGAAGAGCAGGAGGAAGAACAACACAGGAAAGTTGTCGGACCTATCATGAGGAGCTGACTTAGGAGAGCAGGACGGTGAGAAGAAGGAGGATGACGAGGAGGGAGAATGATGAAGGAGGGATGGAGGGATGGATAAACGGAGGATGGATGATGATGAGGACGAGGATGAGGATGCAGATGCGGGTGCGGATGCGGTTGCGGATGCGGTTGCGGATGAGGGTGAGGATGTTGTTGATGATGATGCTGCTGATGATGATGCTGATGGCAATGATGACGATGATGACGATGATGACGACGATGATGATGATGATGACGATTATGGCGATGACGATGACGATGATGATGGTGATGACGACGATGATGATAATGCTGATGCTGATGCTGATGCTGATGCTGATGCTGCTGATGGTGATGCTGCTGCTGCTGCTGCTGCTGATGATGATGATGATGATGATGATGATGATGATGACGATGATGCCGATGATGACATGGGAATGGCGGAGGCGGAGGAAACGGAGGAGGGGGGAAGGGAGGATGAGGGGAGGGGAAGGGGGCAACGGAGGAGGAGAGGAAAGAGGACGGAGGAAGACGAGGAAAAGGAGCAGGCGTGAGGGGAGGGGGAAGCGGGAAGGACGGGTGGGGGAGGGAAACGGGCGGAGCAGGGGGAGGGGGAGGAGCGGCGAGGAGCGGCGAGGACAGAGAGCAGGCGGAGCGAGGGCAGGAGCGGGAGCAGGAGGAGAGAGGAGGGAGAGCGAGACGGAGACCGAGGAGGGACGGGAAGACCGACTGGATCCCCTCGCCTCCGCTGCGGCTCGTCTCTCACGGCCGCAGGCGCCTCGCCTCTCGTGGGGCGTCAACTGGCCCGGGTCGATGCAAACGCGGGTCCGTCGGGCTCTGCAAGATCCTGCAAGATCCTGCAGGATCCTGCGCGCTAGTCCGGGCCAACGCAGCCCTGACTTTGAAGGCCCTGCAAGATCTGGCGTTCTGGCTGACCCCCCCTTTTGCAGTGGCCACCGTCTCAAGTAGGCGGCGCGCCCGGGAGGGAAGTGAGAGGGGGCGGGCCTTCTCAGAGGGCTCGGAAGTCCCCCGGCCTTCTGGGATGTTTTCTAAGCCTTCCCCGAAGACGCAGAAAACCTCTCAGAAGGCCAGAGTCTTTCTGAAAAGCCCCGCAACCCTCTGAGAAGGCCTTCTCCTTCTCACTTCTCCCCCTCGCTCGCCGCTGATGGAAGCTCCCGATCTCGAACTCTTTCTTCTTGAGACCAGCCTCCCTCGGTCCGGGGCCGCTCTGTGATCAGCCCCGCGGGCCCCACGACAGCCCCTCATCTCCGACGTTGTTGCGTTGATGTCTGCACTCGCGTATGTTACTATTGTGCTGTTGTTGCTGCTGTTGCTGCTGCTGTTGTTGTCGCTGTCGTTGTCGTTGCTGCTGTTGCTGCTGCTGTTGAATTCTCTCAATTGAAAGTAATTGTTGTTGATCCCCCCCCTCCGGTGACCATGGTGTTTTTTCAATTGACGTGCTTTCCCTGGGGCTCACACCCTGTTGTTGACCAGGGAATATAACAGAAGTCGAACTACGCCCCTGCCCCCCCGGGTTACAACAACAACGGCTCCCGCCTGAGACTTCCTCACATTTTACCTTGGACCCTCGCTCCCGCCTGAGACTTCCTCGCATTTCACTCAGGAATCGCGCTCTCGCTTGAGAGTTCTGTCCAATCTATGAAGGAATCGCTCTCTCTCTCTCTCTCTCTCTCTCTCGGCGGTCTGGAACCGCGCTCTCGCTGGAGACTTGCTTGCAACTTATTCAAGAATCGCAAGCTTGCGTTGGAATTCCCAACAATTGAATCCGCGCTCCCGACACTCAGGCACCCAGGAGTCGCGCTCACGCTTAGGACTCCTTCACAGCTTACTGAGGAATCGGGATCTCGCTGCCTTTCGTGGCCCCGTTGCAAGCCTTCGTGGCCCCCTCGTTGCCTTTCGTGGCCCCATAGCAGCCCTTCGTGGTCCCCTCGCTGCCCTTCGTGGCCCCGTTGCAACCCTTCGTGGCCGCCTCGCTGCCCTCCGTGGCCCCGTTGCAGCCCTCCGTGGCCCCCTCGCAACCCTTCGTGGCCCCCTCGCTGCCCTTCGTGGCCCCGTTGCAGCCCTTCGTTGCCCCCTCGCTGCCCTCCGTGGCCCCGTTGCAATCCTTCGTGGTCCCCTCGCTGCCCTTCGTGGCCCCATGTATGCATGCCCTTCGTGGTTCCCGCTCGTTCGCGCCCGTCGTGGCCCCATATGTATGCGCTTCGTGGCCCCGCCGTCGCCCTGCGTGGCCCCCTCGCTGCCCTTCGTGGCCCCCTTGTTGCCCTCAGTGGCCCCGTCCTTGCCCTGTGCGGCCCAATATAGGCATGCCCTTCGTAGCCCCCGCTCGTTCGCGCCTTTCGTGGCCCCATATGCATGCCCTTCGTGGCCCCGCTGCTGCCCTTTGTAGCCCGCTCGCTGCCCTGCGTGGCCCCGTTGCTACCGTCAGTGGCCCCGCCGTTGCCCTCTGTGGCCCCACATTATCTGCCGTTTGTGGTCCCCGCTCGTTCGCTCCCTTCGTGGCACCATACGCATGCCCACTCCTTCTCCTTCTGCTCCTCCTCCTCCTCCTCCACCTCGTTTTCCTCCTCCTTCGCCTCCTCCTCCTCCTCCTCTTCCTCCTCCTCCTCCTCCTCCTCCTCTCCGTCCTCGTCCTCCTCCTCCTCCTTCTCCTCCTCCTCGCTGCCGAAGTCGTCGTTGATGCCGCCCGGGTTGTGCGAGGCGGAGCAGATGAACCCGCCGAACGGCTCGTTGCCCTTCCCGCGACACCGGATGACCTCGGAGGTGGCAGAGGATCGAGGAGAAGAGGGAGAGGAACGGCGGAGGAGGGGGAAGAGGAAGAAACAAATCGGTCGGGGGGGGAAGAAGGAAGAGCGTAGGAGGAGGATGGAGGAGGACTAAGAGGAGAGGGTTCAAGGGGAGATGAAAAGTAGGGGCTTGGGAGGATTAAGAGGAGAGGGTCATAAAGCTCAGGAGTAATAAGAAGAGTAAACGTAAGAGGCGGGGCTTGGGAGGATGGAGGAGGACGAGAAAGAGCAAGAGGACGAGGAGGAGGAGGAGGAGGAGGAGAAAACGGAGGGGAAGAGGAGGAGGAGGAGGCGGGAGGAGGAGTGGGACACTAGAAATGTAAAGCGGGATGCGCAATACAACGGACGTGCTCTGTGAGGCGGAATGTACGGCAGAACGGTGTAAAATACACTGTGTAGCGTGAGCGGGAGGCATGCCTATAAACCAATTTTTTGCGGAAAACAAGATCCTCCCACACCTAACACCTAACATGCTTGCTGAAGGAAGAGGGCAAGCGGGTCCGTCGTGCCTCGTTGGCAGCACGGACGCAAACCATCCAGACCACCACCGGAACCCGACAACCTGGCCACACGAAATAATTACAGCACGGGGCAAGGCAAGGAAGGGTCTCTACGAACCACCCATCTCATGTAAAGTGGCACTGCACGGGGGGCCGTCTGCTGACCAGGTCCCTCATTAAAAAAATTGCGGTTGCGGCCGAAAAGAAAGGCTGGCAGCAGCCGATTGGTGGAGAACATCATGCACTATTCGAGTGCTCAACGCGCAACGGCCTGCTGCCCCACGAAGATCGTTTATGGTGACAGCCCCTCACAGGTATGCCTCGCTACGTCGCATTCGCGAACATAGTTCGTGACATGCGAGTATATGAGCGCTTTTCTACCTGATCTACTGTCTCGCATTCGCGAACACAGTTCGGGAAATGCGTGTCAGTCGCTGCAGTCGCGAACACAGTTCGGACATGTCGCTCCATCATAGATCGCTTCCCAGTCGTTTTTCGCATTCCAAACGGTCGATATGGCCTTTAAGACGGCTTCTTAGATACACAACCAAGGTGACACCAAAACGGTCAAGATGGCCCAACACGGCTCCTGAGGCGCTCAAGATAGCCTCAAGACGGCCCAAGAGGTCCCCAAGACGGCCAAAGAAAGTTCCATGAGGCCCCCAGGAAAGCCCGAGGAGGCAAAAGTCATTGATTGCGCTTTAGTGTTTGCAGATAGCTCCATGACAGCCCACGGAGACCCAAAGAAGGCCCCGAGTCGGCCCAAGGGGACTCCAAGATCGCCCACGAGGATCCCAAGAGGGTCCCAAGAAGGCCCTCAAGCGCCCCAAGGGGGCACCAAGACGGCAAGGAGAGGCTCCCCTAAGACGGCCTCCGAAGGCGTCAGACGGGCCAATCGCCTCCCTAAAGCTGGCCAAGACGCTCCAATAGCTCCCAAAGAGGCCCCAGACGGCCCCCAAGACGTCCCGAAGAGCTCCCCCGGGAGGCTCCTAGGAAGCCCCCAGGAGGCCTCGAGTGGGCCCCCAAAAGCTTTCTCCTCCTCGTTTTCACTTTCTCCCTCTCCTCCTCCTCCTCCTCCTTCTCCTCCTCCTCCTCTGGCTCCTCCTCCGAATCCTCCTTTTCCTCCCCCTCCACCTCCTCCTCCTCCTCCTCCTCCAAATCCTCCTCCTCCTCCTCCTCCTGCTCCTCCTCTTCCTCCTCCTCCCTATTGCGCAGACGAAGAAGATGTCGGGATCATGACCGTCCCCAATTCAGACCACCCGTTGAACTGCCACGGGGTGTGAGCTCGACCTCCTTCCTACCGCGCGGACGAAGACGAGGTCGAATTTACGACCATCCTCACCAGAACACGTGTCGGACGTGCGCTGTTTCTACAGTCAGCTTCCTCCCTGCAGCGCCGTTGCATAGGCGCGGGGGCGGGGCTTGCCACAGGCAGCTGCCCTCCCTCAGCCCAGAGCGGTCTGCATCCCAGCGCCCTGACCGCAAGGAAGAATAATGGCATGGGAGGTCGAGAAGGGCGACGGAGGGGGGGAAGGAGGAGGAGGATGAGGGATAAAGGGGGCAAGGGAGGAAAGGGGGGAGTCTAGGATTCAAGGTGTGCCTTTGCGCACGCCAGCGAAGGGGCACGAGGTCCAGGAACAGAGGGAACAAAACGGCCGCCAACGACGACTGGAGGAAGGGGATCACGGGGGACGAGGAGGAGGCGGAAAAGGAGAAGGAGGAGGGAGAAGCAGGAGGCGGGAGAAGGAGGAGGAGGAGGAGGAGGAGGAGGAGGAGGAGGAGGAGGAGGAGGATAACAGAAGAGGGGAGAAGGAAGCGCGTGGGAGGACCGCAGACGTCGCAGGGGTCGAGAGGAGGCCGTCGGTGCCGCACCAGACGCGGCTGACCCCGTTGGCGAAGGCCATCTTGATGATGATCTGGATGGCCTCGCCCCTCCTCCTTGTGATTTCCTCCCGCCCAACCTCTTCATCGTTCATCGTGATCCTCCGCCTCCTCCTCCTCCTCTGCCTCCAACTCCTCTCCTCCTCCTCTTCCGCATCCTCCTCCTCCTCGTCCTCTTTCTCCCCTCTCGCCTCCTCCTCCTCCTCCTCCTCCTCCTCCTCCTCCTCCGCGTCGTCATCGTGCCTATTCCTCCTCCTCCTGCATTTGATCCTTTCTCCTTCATCCTCTTTCCTCTCTCTCTGTCTCTCTCTGTCTCCCTCTAGCTGCTATCGCTTCCCCTCAATTTCTTTTCTCTAAAACGTGACACACATGTTTATCAATACATCTCTCTCTCCTTCCCTCCTCTCTCTCTCTAGCTGTCTCTCCCTCTCTCTCTATCCCTCTCTCTCCCTCTCTCTCCCACCCGCTCGCTCGCTCTTTCTCTCTCTCTCTCTCTCTCTCTCTCTCTCCCCCTCTTGTAGGCAATCCTTAGGCAGCGAGCGACTAGTGGTAGGAGCGTTCAGCGGAGTATCGGATGCACTGCGTCGGCGAGCGAGGGTTAGCTCGCCCGCCTCCGAGCGGTGCCGACAGGCTGGCCACGCCTCCCTCAACTTGTGCGTAGCACCGGAGCGCGCGTCGGTCCTTGTGGTCGTCAGGCAGCGGGCGACTGGTGGTCGGAGCGTTCAGCGAGGTGCCAGATGCACTGCGTCGGCGGGCGAGGGCTAGCTCGCCCGCCCCCGAGGGGTGCGGAAGGCGGGGCACGCCCTCCCCCCCCTTGTGCGTGGCACAGTTCCAGCATCTCCCTCTCTGGGTCGAGAGGCTGTTTTTTTTTTTGGAGCCGAGAGCCTCGGGGCCGAACCCACGGCGAACGGGAGGCCACGGGAGGCCGAGGCAAGGCGCCCGACCGATGTCAGATCGGGCGGTCCCCGGGAGGTCCCCGGGAGGCCAAGGCAAGGCGCCGAACATTCCAGATTCAGCAATGGATAGGGGTGTGCATGCACGTATTCGCACACGCGAGTAAACAGGTATGCGTGCGTGTTGATCTGCATATCAACGTACGTGCGTATGTGAAAATATAGGTGTATCGGAGTATATGTATATGGCTATATGTCTTAACATCTGCAAGTCTGTTCAACTGTTCATACATGCATATACATCTACACGTAGTCGCATACATACATATATGCATACATGCAGACGTACATGCAGACATGTGTACATGCATGTATGCATGCATGCAACCAAACATAAGTATACATATGTATGTATACACGCATGCACATGTATATGCAGGTGTCTATATATACACGTGTGTGTGTGTACTGGAACCACGCGCGCACTACGCGCGCGCTTAGGTTCTAGCCGGCTCGGCAGTCATTGCCAGTAGGCTTTGCACGAATCCACACCTCAGAATTCAACAAAAGGAGAAGTGCACCACCCTTAGCGCGTGGTTCCAGGCTTTCTGAGGGATAGCAGCGAACTTGTGGGGCAGTCACGGAGTCCGTCGACCCTTTCGGGGTCATCAAGGCGTGTGAGATTTCCCCCTCCCCCCCCCCCGTAATTCCCCTCGGACAGGGGGGTGGGGGTGGGGGCGGGGGGGAGGGGGGCAACATTGCAGCGGAAGGTGCAAAGCGAAATTTGCAGGTTTGGCGATGGGATCCCCGATGTCAGACGGACAATCGGCCACACTTTCCTTCATATTCCCTGTTTGACAGAGGGGATCCCATCATGGGCAATCGGGTGCTCCGATTACCCGTTTGATAACGGGATTCCCTTTGCCAAGTGGGCGGTCGGAACTCAATTCGCCCGCCTCGGCCTAGCTCCCCCCCGTGCTGATTTGAAATTTGAATGTGGTCCCTCGCGGTCAAGCTGGCAATCGGAGTTCAATTCCCGCGACTCGCCACGCCCCCCCCCCCCACCCCCATTGACAGTGGGCCCCCGCTCACACATGGGCAATCGGAGCTCACCTCCCGCGCCTCGGCCTGCCTCCCCGATGGTCCATGTGACATTGGGCCCCCGCTGTCAAATCGATACTCGGACTTCCTTGGCCGCCCAGGCCAGGCCCCCAAACAAGCTAATTGACAATGGGGCCCCACTGCCAAATGCGCTTGCCACCGCTTCCCCGCCTTGGCTGGGCCTGCATGTTTGCCGGTGGAGCCTCACTTTCAAATGGCCAGGCTACCGAATGGCTGCCGATTTGGCAATTTGGTCCCCTGAACTACGATCACGCTGCAGATGCCTCATGACAGACCACCGGAGAGCCGCGCAAGAGCATCGTGGTGACCCCTCACGAGCTTCGCAACGACAGGGGCCCCCAAAGGGGGCACCTTACGAACAGACCATGGGACATCGAATGTGACAACCTACGTTTGCGGCCCCCCAATGCCCGCGCCATCCAGGGCGTCCCCATGGCAATTTCCATCGCTCCTTTGGGTACGCGGCCATCCCATCTGCATCGATCGCATAATCACCGCGGCCTGGTTGGAAGACTCAATTTCGAAGCAACTGGATGCAAGCGGTGAGCCGTGAACCTGGTCACCACCGAAAGATTCGTAGAGTTCTTCGCGCGCGTTGTATCCCTGGTGGCCACAAATCTTCGCTCCACCGAATGCCTCCTGCTGAAGCGTGCGTCCTGCATGAATCGCGAGGAAGTCTTGAACCATAACGCGGTTCCCAAATAAATCGTCAGAAATCCACAGCGAGAGCGTGATTCCTGAGTGTGGAGGGCGAGGCGTCTGAATGAATGGCGAGGAAGTCCCACACGAGAGCGCGATTCCTGTATTATTGAGGACGTCCCGCGCGAGAGCGCGGTTTGAGAACACATTGTGAGGAAGTATCAGCGGAAGCCGTTGTTGCTGTAGTTCGGGGGCCAACAACGCAATTTGTTGACACCTCGCTTTCCCTTGTAAAAAGGCGGGTGCGAGACCGGGGGAAACACTTTAATTGAACAATACAACGGCTACTTGGCAGGGGGACCGACAAACATTGTCATTTAAACGTGATCACTCAACAACAACAGCAGGAGCACCACCACCAACAACAACAACAACATCCTCAACGACAGCAGCAACACCAACGACAAGAACAACAACAACAACCTCAACAACAAAATCAACAACAACGCAACAACGCAACGGCATCAATCCGAACCGCGGAACCCCACTTCAGCCACGCGCCGAGGGACAGTGAATACTCGTTCGCCCCCACCACTCTGATAAGCATGTAGTCATATACACATATATAAATATATGTATATAGACACAATAATACATATATGTGTATGTGCATACATATATATATATATATGTATATATATACATACATACATACATATATATATGTGTATATCGACATGTGCAAATCGTTGGCTCGAGCTTTTCAGAGATATCCAAAGCGTGGGCGATATGCCCAACGCCCCGAAAGTCGGGCTTCTCTGTCACACGCTGACGGTCTACATGCGTCTCATATCATGGAACCCGATGTCTCTGCAAGATTACGGCAAGCGCCTGGAGATCTCTCGTGATATGGGGTGCATCAACGCAGTACTCTTCTCAGGAACTCAGACAAAGACAACGGCCCCCTACGAGACACACATACACACATCAGCAGAGTTCCCCATGCGGAAGTTTGGATGGCATCACAAAAACAAGAAAACGACAAGCAACAAATCAGGTGGGACGGAAATCTGGTGGAATCGACGCTTGTTTCGGGAAGCCACAAAATGAAGATATGGCAGCCTCCACCCGCTCTTCGAGGCCGTGTAGGCGCTGCGCGTGTGAAGAGCTCTCAGTTCGACTTCACTTGTATCACAGCCTGCTTCCCCCCGGGATCACAGCGCCTCGCCTCTGCCTCCAAGAACGAAGTTATCATAGACAAAATGCTTAGCCACCTGCGCGACATCCCCTCGAACCTGCCGATCCGAACTTGCGCGTTCACTGGTGCAGACCTGCATGGCGGCCTCGAGCGTGCCAACGCTACTGATGACGACGACGCCACCATAGGTATGCACGCGCACGGGCAGCAGCACTACGCAGGGGGGGAGCCTTGCACGCGTTCATGAAGGACTACGCCCTGTGCGCGACGAACAGGCACCACCCTTGCGGCCCCGCCTACCATGGACTGCTCGGACACACGAGCTACATCGACTACCTCGCGATGCCGATACGTTATCTACCGCGAGCGCGGCGGCGCAGCATCGAATGCCGACTGACCAAAAGACTCCGAGCATTCCCATCGCAACGCCTCCTGGACCACAAGATCCTTCATATAGACGTGGGCTGTACCGTCACATTCGACAAGCCCCAGACTACGCCGCAGTGGGACTACACCCGCATCTTCTTAGCTTGGAATGACGAAAGGTACTGCGACTGGGCGACGCAGCTCCGCGATGACATTGACACGGACTTGTCTAACTACCTCAACGAGAACGGCTGCCGAGACATGGCGGACTGGGCAGAAAGACAGCTCGCGCAGCAACGCCGACACGCCCTTCATGAACGAACGATTGCTCGGCAGAGTCCCTCGGACGAACGACGCAGCCTGCAAAACACTCCGACGGCGATTGCGTGACCTGCGAGACGAGCGGCGTTTTCACGAACTCAAACAGGCTGACGGAGCAGGACTGGAAGCAGAGGTCTGGCGAGCTTCCAGGCGACTTGATGGCAACGGTGAGGGCCCTGGCAAACGATGCTACTTCGAGCTACCCGACGCTCGACCCCCCGTTCAGACCTGGACCGGAGATATGGCGCTTTCTGGCGCTGAAGGCGGAATGGAGGCAGCCCCCGTTGATATCATTCATTTTATCGACTCAGTGGGGACACGCCCAGTACGATTTCGACGCGATCAAGAATCGGCTGCGGAAGTATTGCAAACGCTGACGAACTGCTCCTGAATGATCTCTACCTGCAGATATCTGGACTCTTCTGCTCGTGGACAGGAGTGAAGATCGGAGAAGACGGGTGCCGCGAGTTCGACCGCGCGATGTTCTTCCCTGGCCCCCTACCCGTCGATGCGATTCTCACGCAACTTGCTGCGGTTCGTCAACATCAACGGCTCAATGCATGGTGGAATATATCTCAAGCTTATCAAGTTAGCAAGATGACTAACAAGCCACGTACGCGACGCACTCGACTGTTACACGGACTATGCACGTTCGGAGAGCCATGGGTTGCATCTAGACAATTGCGCACATCCCCTCCGTTGGACGACATAGAGCCCGGATATGTGGGGGCACGCTCACGATCAGCTGCTATCACAGTAGGGTTGGCACTTCAGTGGCGACTCATCAATCAGCAGCGGAGCCACATTACCACGAAGCATGGCATGACGAGCGCCTTCGCGTCAGTGGATCACTCCTGCCTCGACGCCGCAGATGTCAAGATATGCCTCCCTGGGGAGTGCGCGATCATGAAAGGCAGACGTCGACGCGCAGCATGTGTGGTCAGGGACGGGATGGGTATTCAAGGCTACGAAAACACTGTGGGATGCTTCATGGGTGATTCTGGCGCTGCGATACAGTTCCGCGTGTCCTTCATGCCGCCCGCTACTGTTTGGAATGATGCGCTTACTACTGATATGAGCACCTCGATGATTGCGGGGTGCGAGTTCACTGGGAACAACGTCGACCTTAGCGTTCGCAAGTACGCAGACGACCTCACCAGGACCCACGCGCGTCACGATGCGCAGATGGCGGCCTACAAAGCACAGCGCTCCGACCTGATCTGGAACGACAAGCTGAGCGCGATTGGCCTGCAACAGAATGCGGATTGTACGTTCATTGGCACGGGCTACTACCGACGTCTGTTGGTACGACGGTCTACTACCAACAGTCTACTACCGACGGTCTACTGCCGACGTTTGTTGGCACGGGCGCTCACAGACACTCGCGCGCCCTACATGACCGTGCGGCCCCTGTCGACGGCGAAGTCCACTCCTCGACTCTGTTCTTAGGCTCCATCATGCATGCCAGCGGTCGCAACCGCGTCGAGGTCAAGGCGCGGTGCATTGCTGCTGCGCGTGGCTGGCGCCGCATGGGGCGTTCCTGGAATAACTGCAGATCTCTTGGCTTCGGAAGCAACATATTATCAACAGCGACCTCTGGACTCGAAGAGCGTGCGTTGACGAAGGCCCAGCGCGATCAGATCGACGCATGCGTGGCGCGATATTCGCGCGCACTCCTTCAAGGTGCCGCACATATCAAGCAGTCCGCCGACGACGACGACTCATCAGGCACAGCCAAAGTGGTCCGCAATATCTCACCGCATGAAGTTTGAACATAACTGAAGATGGCACCGCATTCCCTGGACATGCAGATATCGCGCGTTCAGCCATGGCAGCGAGTTGCACGCGAACCTGCACACCATGCCCAACTGCTAGCCTGTGCATTTGGTAAACTACTCTGCGAGACCACGGCGACGATGGACTTCGATTGGGCCCCTGCGCGCTCAGATGGTGGAGACCCCGCGCATGTGCCCAGCCCGTGGCGCAAGCAGTTCCTTGACGATGTGAAATTGCTGCGGGCATTGCTGACGGACGCGCATGCCTCGACGTTCTTGGAGACAGTTGCTCGACATTTTTCGCCCGACACCAGGCGGGGTTGCTTTTGCTGAGCGCGCGGTTGCACGCGCGCGAAAATGGTGGCAGGGACAGCCCGCTACGCCGCGCAATGCTCCAGATGCAGCCGTCTCCGGGCAAAACCCCAATGCGCGCGGCCTCCTGTGTGAAGATGGTGCGTCATGCTTATTCATGGCAAGAACAAAACAAGCGCTCCGAGTGCACCAGACGATGGGCAGGGGGTGGGGGGCAAGGACGAGTGCGCGAACGCGCGCGGTTCACGATTACGAACCAATGCCCCAATTGCCGATCGACGTCTGCGAGCCGACAGACTGCGATTCACCGTCTTGCTGCTGTGCGTTGTTCTGGAAGGTGCCTAAAACACCGCTCTGTTTACAACTTCGATGTAAACGATCCGCCGCAGCTGTTTTGCCCAAGCGACGACTGCGGGCTCACCTTCGCCACAACTGGCGAGCTGCAATCCCGTATTGCTGCTGGGCACCTCCCAGTACCTCGCCCCCATGAACTCGCCGCCCAGCGCTGGCGAGCACGCCGGCGCAGCCGCGGCAGGAATGGGGCAGCCTGCTTGCAAACCCCGCCGCCGACAGCAAAGAGGGCATGGCGACCGACAGAGCGGGTCGAAGTCCAAGGTCGCGGAGCTGGACTCGCTCGAACTGGAGGAGGTGGACTTGAAAGACATTCGGCGCATGTTCCCCATCGGCATGAAACTGCGGCCCAACGTGGCGATGAGGCAACGACAGACCAACGCAACCTTGATCAAGACCTACCCCGTCTCCCCTGGCTCCAGAAGCGTCGCGGCGATCCGAGCCCGAGCGCGGGCGCGGGTAAAAAAACAGAAAAACAACGAAGAGGTTCGCAGCTCGTCGCCAGCATCGCAGATCGACGCAGAGATGGCGAAGATCGGCGCGATCAGCACCGCGGCCTTCGCAGGTCTGCTCGAAGGTCTACATCGGGAGGGCGCGTCCGTCGGCGGTCTCAACCAGCAGAATTTGACGACGCTCGGCGACGAGCCGAAAGCCGTGGACGACAAGCAGATCTTCGAGCTCGCCCCGCTCGCGAAGGCCAGCTGCACTCACGACGCAGCGCAGTGCAAGCTCCAGATCAGCCTCAACACCAGGAGCGGCGTCGACCTCAGCGTGATTCACGACTCCCTCATCCAGACGGGAGCGAGCTACCAGCCAGGCCAAGGGCCGATGGTGCACATGGAGAGGATCCTTCACACGAAGCTGACGCAACTAGAAGGCGCACTCATGGGCTAGATTTCTCTGCTTTTCAGTGGACAAGGCGCAGTTGTACGCAATGGGGCCCTTGTGTTCCACAGAATACGGCAGCGATGGGCTATGGGAGCTTCTCGTCTGCATCAGGAAATGCGCCTACATCTACGCCAATTGTTCAGGGCATGGGAGGCCCACCACACGCATCCACGAGCGCGCTTTCTTCTTCATCAGTTGCCCAGGGCATAAGTCGCCCACCTTTTGCAGCACAGAGTGCGCCTACGTCATCAGTTGTTCAGGGCATAGGAAACCCACCTCACGCATTGAAGTGTACGCCGGCTTCAGCATCCCAGGGCATGGTAAGCCCACCGCGTGCACCACAGAGCCCGCCTACTTCTACGACATTGGTTCAGGGCATGGGAGGCTCTCTTGCATCACAGAATGCGCCTACTTCTTCTGCAGTTGTTCAGGGCATGCATGGAATGCTCACCTCCTGCATCTTCGAATACGCCTAAGCCAGGTGTTGAGGGCATGGGGAGCCCACGTCGTTCACCTACGAGTGCTACCCCGACGTGTTCCCGTACTGAGATGTGGCAGCTACGCTGTTGGCACATGCCCGAGCACTGGCCCAGGCTGATAAGCAGAGCTCCTCTGAGCCTCCCGAGCCTAGCTTCCCCAGCGCCCCAGCGCCTCCTCTCCCCTCCTCGCCTTTCGAGCCTCCTCTTCTCCCCCCTCCCCCCAAGCGGCCTCGCAGGTCATCCGCCCCTCCGTCGCTGTCCCAGCGCCAGCCGCACTCATCCCGAGGCCCGTTTTTTTTCCAACCCCTGCTGCCGGGCAAAACACAGGATGTGACTCGAGAGCGTTGGACGCCGCCATCATGAGACTTGTGGGTACGAGCAGGCGTTAAGACCTGCGTTTCGTTTCCCGTCAGTGTGTGACCACGCGGTTTACTTTCGGGTGTAGCCCGATCCTAGAGGCACCCAGCGTCAGAGACATCCGAACTGCTGCCTCCGAGGGGCCCGATCCGATCCGATATCGGCATTTTCGCTGCCAGCTACATATCTCACAGAGGCTCCGCAGTCAGCCTGGCAATGTCTCTACATCCTCCAAGTACTCCCCCATCATTATGATACCCCTCGTCTTCGGAATTATTGTATTATTCACATCCTCCCGATCCAACGCCTTCTCGTCCTCCTCCTCCTCCTCCTCCTCCTCCTCCTCCTCCTCCTCCTGGCACCTCCTCCTATCACCTGCAGTTCCCCTGCTCCTCCTGGCCCTCCTCCTCCCCCTCATCCCAGACCTCCTCCTTGTCCTCCTGCTCCTGGTCGTCGTCTTCCTCATCCTTATTCCCTGCTCCGCCTCGTCCCTGCTCGTTGTCGCCTTCTTCTCCTCAATGTTTCCTCTCTTGCGCAGGAGGTGAACGATGAGGGCAAGCGTCAGACGAGAACGACGAGAAGAAGGAGCGAGAGGAGGAGGAGGAGGAGGAGGAGAAGGAGGAGAAAGACTGATGAGCGAGGGACACGGAGGAATAGCAGGATGAGGAGGGGGAGGAGGAGGGAGCGGTACGAGAAGGGAGGAGGAGTAAGGCGAGAAGAGAAGGACAAGGAGGACGAGAAGGAAGACGACGGACGACCTCCGAGTTCCAGTAGCGCCCGTCGCCCGAGACCACGAGGGTGCCGCCCTTGACCGGCACCTTCAGGTCGATCAGCGTGTTGAACACGCTCTGGACGTAGTTCGCCAGGTAGTTCTCACCCATGAAAACCTCGCCGCTGCTATGAAGGTGGCGGGAGCAATCTGAGGTTTTAGTGTTACCGCCTTTTTGGTCTTCAGCGGATCCAAGACGGCCCAAGAGGCCCTAAGAGGCGCACAACATCGCCCAAATGGCCCGAGGGCCCCCAACGGAGACCCAAGAGGCCTCCAAGACAGCCCCAGGAGGGGGAAGACGAACTGACATTTTGAGCCCTCCGCCCCAAGATCCCCCCAGAGGCCCCCGAGGTGCCTCCAAGAGGCCCCAAGAGGCCTCCAAGAGGCCCCAAGAGACCCCCAAGAGGCCCAAACCAGGCCCCAAGATGCCCCTAAGAGGCCCCGGGACGCTCCCTAAGCACCACCCAAACCGCATCCAACAGGCTTCCGAGAGGTCCCCCGACAGATCCTGACAGACATCCAAGGTGCCTCTGACCGACAACCCAGGCACGGTGGCGTGATGTGCCGAAGACCACTCGATCCGCCGCCCCCTGCTTGCAGGGGTGCACGGCGTGCTGGACGAGCTGTTAGGTTTTGGTTTTGGTTCTTTTTCCAAAAGAACTCCCCAGTGGGCTCCGGCAGAACCCGCCACCGTGCGCAAAAACGGCCGTTTCGCTCGGGACATCCTCAAAAAATCGCGAAGATGGCCCAAGATGGCCTCCAAGTCCGCCCGAGATGGTCCAAGACGGCCTCCAAAACGGCCCAAGAGAGTCCAAGACGGCCCAAGACGGCCCAAGAGGCCCCCCAGAGGCCTCCCAGACGGCCCAAGAGGCCTCCAAGAGGTCCTCCAGGAGAGTCCGAAGAGGGCAAAATCATTGATTTTCCCTTGGTTTTTGAAGGATTTTGGCATTTGCGCCTTTTCGGCTCTCCGACGGCTCAAGACGGCCCAAGAAGCCCCCAAGATCGCCCAAGAGGCCCCCAAGAGAGCCCCCTGATGGCCCAAGTGGCCTCCAAGATGGCCCCTAGAGGGCCCCAAGACGGCCCAAGAGGCCTCCAACACGCCCAAGATGGCCTCCAAGACGCCCAAGATGGCCTCCAAGACGGCCCTGGAGCGCCCCAAGAGGGTCCCCCGTTGGCCCAGACAGGCCCCCAAAACGGCTCCCGACGGCGTCAGACGTGCCAGGAACCCACCAAGATGGCCGAAGTTGGCTCGAAGCTGGCCCAAAAGGGCCCAAGAGGCCCCCAAGAGGGCCTCCAGGAAGGCCAAAAGATGCCAAAATCACTGATTTTCCCAAGGTTTTTGATGGATTTGGGCATTTCCCTTCTTTCGGCCTTCCGACGGCCCGAGACGGCCCAAGAGCCCCCAAAGATCGCCGAAAGATCGCCCAAGAGGCCTCCAAGACGACGACGATGACCATCAAGGCGCCCACGTGTTCCCCGAAGGCTTTCCAAACCGATTCGGGGAACACATGGTCCGATGGCTTGCCAGGTCTGGCCTCAACGTTCGGCCACATAGGCGCTTCCACAAAGGCAGGGGGCGGCGGTGATTCGCCGTAGGCGTCTTCGATCCGCCGCCCACTGTTGCTTGCACGAGGGGTGCCTGGCTGCTGAATCCTCTCGGTTTTGGTTTCAATTCTTTTTCCAAAAGAACTCCCCCTGGGGCTTCGGCGCGTCCCGCGGGCCACCCGTAAGGATTGCCCAGACCCTTCTGGAGGTGGTTGCCGAGGGTTTTCCTGCCCCAGATGGCTCCACGACGGCCCAAGATGGCCTCCAAGACGGCTAAGACGGCCCCAAGATACCTCCAAGACGGCCCAAGATGCACCCAAGACGGCCTGAGATGGCCTCAAGATGGCCCAAGACGGCCGAACAGGCCCCCAAGAGGCCTTCAAGACAGCCCAAGAGGCCTCCAAGAGGTCCTCCAGAAGGGGACAAAGAGGCCACACTTATTGATTACCCTTAGGTTTTTTCAAGGATTTTGGCATTTGCTTCTTTTCGGCCTCCCGACGGCTCAAGACGGCCCAAGAGGCCCCCACGATCGCCCCAAGATCACCCACAAGGCCTCCAAGATGTCCCCATGACGGCCCAAGAGGCCCCCAAGACGGCCCCAAGAGGGCCCCAAGACGGCCCAAGAGGCTCAAGACGGCGCAAGAGGCTCCCAAGATCTTCCAAGAGGCCTCCAAGATGGCCCATGACGGCCCAAAAGGCTCCCAAGACGGCCCCAAGAGGGCCCCAAAACGGCCCAAGAGGCCTCCAAGACGCCCAAGGTGGCCTCTAAGAACCTCTGATATGCTCCAAGAGGGCCCCAAGACGACCCAGACAGGCCCCCAAGACGGCTTCCGACGGCTGCAGACAAGCCAGGAACGCCCTAAGACGGCCAAAGAGGCCCCCAAGAAGCCCCCAAAAGGCCTCCCAAAACCCTCCAAGAGGCCCCGAGGAAGCTCCCAGGAGGCCCCAAGAGTGCCCCAAGAGGCGCCCAAGAGGCCTCCTCCTCCTCCTCCTCCTCTTCGTGCTCCCCCATGCGTTCCCCGAAGTCTTTCCAAACCGACTCGGGGAACAACTGGCCCGATAGCTTGGGCAAGCTCTGGCACAGCTGTCGGCCACAGAGGCGCTTCCAAAGGGGCAGGGGGCGGCGGTGATTCGCCGTAGGCGTCCTCGATATAGTAAATGCTCCAGGATTAAACAAATCACCGGACAGCTCGCCCCTTGGCCCCCCGCCAGCCCCACGCCAAGGGGCGAGCATATATACGGGCGCAGCACCGCGCTGGATGCGATGCATTCGTCTGGGCCAGGCAGGGGAAGATCCAATACTGCATCCAATGTCGAACGTGATTCATATTCCAACGCTGTGGCTGCATGATGCGCCCCGAATCCCAGACCAACGAATTGAGCCTAAGCCCAATGTCGAACGTGATCCATATTCCAACGCTGTGGCTGCACGACAACGAGTCCTGTCCAAAGAGAACGGGAACTGCTCTCGGTCTTGGGAACCGTTCTTTCCGTACAGTCGGGCCTGATTGGACAGGACGCCCGAGAGGACTCAAAATTCTTCCGACGGCAACGTGGCCCCAGAACACCAAAGGACATGCGCGCTGCATAGGCCGGGATAGACAGGACACTTGTTTTCCGTCGGCGGCGAGGCGGAGGTGATCCGCACCAGCGAAAGGGCTGATAAGGGGCACCGATAGGAGGCGCATTGTCCAGCGTGCAAGAGAGCGGGGGGGAGAAGAGGGCGGCAGCGCGGGAGGAGAAGGAGGTAGGCGCTCAGACATGGAAGAATTCCGCGGTGGGGATCGACAGGACACAAAGGGTACCTTACCGTACCAGGGCCGAGCCTGCCCGCTTCGATGGCCTCGGTGCTACACGGCTGCTCCGAACGAATGCTGCTCTCCGTCCTCCCCGGGTGCTGCGCGAGCGGGGCGCCGCTGCTACCGCATCTGTATAGCAGTTCGGGCGCATTGGCTTCCCAACGTAGAGTGTATCCGATCGGGCTGCTGTGACAAGGAAGGTTCAATAAGGAACGAAGCCCCTCTTTGGCACCATAAGCGCCTGGGTGCACGAGGAGGGTTAGAGGAACGACCACAGAACGACCCAAGGGACAGCAAGCCCCTACCGAACCCAACGCGGTCATCCTTTCAGCGCCTTGGCTGTATGTACGTACTTGTGTTGTACGTATGCTCTCCATCAGGTGATGCGTCGCCGCGTCGTTCGCTCTCGATGCTCCCACGTGGACGACACCGGAACCACAGCAAGCCCACAGCAGACCCTGCGCCCGAGGCGGCGTTTGCCCTGGTGGCCGAAGCGCCCTCCCGAAGACGGAAGGCTGCACGTCGGAACAAACGGCGAGACGACATGAGCGTGGTTCTAAATAAGTGCTTTCGCTGCAGCGTGGGGTCTGTTTATGCATCCGCGCTTCGCTCCCGTCGTTCAGAATGGCGCTCCCGCCCCAGCGTGGGCCACTGTCCGGATCCGAGTCCTTCCCCGTCGTTGTCGCCCCCCCTCCGTTCCCTTCCTCCGCACTCCCCTGGTGTTTCTTCACCTCCCGCTCCTACAACTCCTGCTCCTGCTGCTGCTGCTGCTGGTCCTCCTCGTCCTCTTCCTTCTTAACCCCCCTCTTCCTCCAATTCATTCGCCAACTCCGCCTCCTCCACCTACATTGTACACAGCTGTCGTTCCAAATTACACATTGCCCGATAGGGGCATTTCAGAGTCGGCGGGTGGACAATCCATCAGCGCAAAGGGAAGGGACGGGTGGAAGGGGTAAAATGTCCAAGTTGGCATGCGCGCATTGTTTGACCCCATCTCTCCTCTCTCCTCTGCCCCCGTCTTCCCTCTCACCCTCCACGATGCCCCTTTACCTTCCCCCTACGCCGTCTTCCCTACTCTCCTACCCTCTCCCTCTGGCGCCCCCCCTCCTCCACGTCCTCCTCCTCCTCCCTCCTCCTCCTCCTCCTCCTCCTCCTCCTCCTCCTCCTGCTCCTCCTCCTCCTCCTCCTCCCTCCGTAGCCATTTTGGCTAAAGGCCAAAGTGGTGCTCTTCCCACTGCCTGTCTGGGGTAGGCTCCCACAGCGTTCAGCGATCTTCATATCCGCAGCCGCTCTCACGGGCGAGCTGCCGCCCAGTCCATATCCCCCTCGTGCGCCTCACGCGAGGGCACCTCAGGACGCAATCCAGCGATGGCCGCCGCCCGCGGCGGAGCCGCAGCTGCGGACGGAGGTGCTGCTGTTGCTGACGACGGAAACCACAGACCTCGTGGACGCACAAATGGCTCGCGACGTGCACACGGGCGTGTGCATCCTCAGCACCAGCACCAGTACACCATCTGCAAGCTGTGCCACTACAGATGGACGTGGACGGGGGAGTCCGAATGCTTCAGCTGCGGCAAGGCCTTGGCCCCTTCACCGGCGGAGCTTCGTCAACCGACAGGAGCCTGGGCAGGCACTGGCAAGCCGCCGCCGTGGAAAGACACGCAGCCGCCCGGCGTCCCCAGCAAGGGCGCCATCTTCGAGGCGCTCGGGTCCCTCCTCAACGACGCGAAGCACGCCGAACTCGTCGGCAACATCACGGACGCCCTCCAGCACCCAGAGAGGCAGCCGCCAGCCCGCTCAGCCGAGCAAGCACGCCTGTCGGCGCTCTCCGTCCTCGCCGACAGGGGGAAGAAATTCCAGCAGGCGGTCGACGACGTCGAAGAGGCCAACCAGTGGCACGACGATGCCATGGCCAGGCAGGAGCAAGCCGCACTCGATCTCGTCCAAGCTCAGAACGCCTGCGCCAAGGCTCAGGCAGAGCACAGCGCCAACCTCGCTGGAGTTGCTGCACGAGGGGCCACCGCCATGGGCCCCCAGGACACCTTCAAGATCGACAGCACGATGTGGGACGACCTCAGCGTCTACGACGACGCCACCAAGAACCAGATGGAGAAATGGAAGGCTGAGCTCGACCAGCGAGTCCAACGATGGACAGGAACACGTCCGAGAGCTTCTACGAGAGGCCAGGGAGTCGAGCACAAACCCCGCCAAGCGCAAGAAGGCGAGCACGGAGGCGACCGACCCTCAGCCAGCTCCCATGGATCAGATCATGCCCCACCCTAGGGGGCACAATACAATCACCAACAGCCTCCTGCCGAGCATGGAGGACAAGCTACCGTCGGCCAATCCCCAGCATCGCCCGCTGCACCTGCTGCGCCACAACAGCCTGCTGCACGAGATGCTCCTGCCGACGCCGAACCCCTCGAAGATGATCGAAGGGCCGCCGCCGACCTCGTCGTGACCGCCGAGAGGGCCAAGCAGATGGCCCAAGCCACCAAGGGGAAGGGCAAAGGACGTGCCCAGCCCGCGCCAGCACCCCCCGCTGCCTTCGGGGCAATGACAAGGAGGTGCTCCTGGCCCAGATCCTATTCGGCAACACCACCGAGCGGGGGCCGCAGGCCGCCAACTTCTGCCGCACCATCGGGCACGCGCACCACCTCAGCGCGCTGGCCGAGACCCACGGGGACGCGGATGGCATCCACGACCAGATTGGGAAGCTCGCCGTGGACGGCTGGAAGCCGGCCGCTACGCCGGCGCTCCCAACCCACAAATCCGACAAGGGAACCCATGGTGGCGAGCGGATTCTCGCCCGACGTGGTATCGCAGCCGCAACCTTCGAGGGGCACAGGGAGCACTGCCTCGAGCGACACAACGAGCAGCCGTTCGTGGGCTCCACGCCGGCGATCCTCCACGCCAAGAGCGGCAACGTCGTACTCGCATCGGCCTACCTCCGACCCGGGCCCCGCGATCAAGGCGCCAACAGGGACATCCTGGCCTCCATCTCCGCATTCGTGGACATGCGCACCGATCGACTACACGCAAGAGTGACCCTGGGTAAGAGTGACCTTTGGTGCGCGGCTTTTAGGGGGCCGCGGGGGGGACCCAAAGCGAGCGCGCGAGACGCAACTACCGCATCGCGTTCGGCGATCGGGGGGCCCCATTGGGCCCGCACCAAAGGTCACTCCGAAAAGTCACTCTTACGTGTAGTCGAACCGACCCGTGGATCATCCTCGCCGGCTGGAGCTACGAACCGAGCTGGTGGGATGACAGGTCGTGGCTCGCCAGGTGGAACGGCACCGCCCTCGCCGACGCAGAGTGCAAGGCCGCGTGCGGCAAGGGCGAGGGCTCCGTGTACGACTATGCGATCGTGCGCGCGGACATAGCCGCGCACCTGGACATCCAAGCGGTGTACGACGTGCCCTGGGAGACCCACTGCGGCATCCAGACCACGGTGGGCCGCGCCGAGGCGTGGGCGCACGAAGCTACCAAGGTGCCCAAAGCCCCCCACGCCCGAGCCAGACCTGAGAATGTCGCGGACCCTGACGGTAAAAGGTCCAGGGCTCGGGCGGCGGCGTTGAGAACTAGGAGGGAAAGGCTGCCAGAGCACCTGCGCGACGAGTTCGACGCCCTCTACTGCAACAGCGCGGACGCGCCAAAGGAAGACCCCGCGCCGTTCGTCGCCCCAGAGACCGACTGGGACAAGGCCGCCGACGAGGTGCGGAACTACCCGATGTTCGAGGGCAACCGCGTCGGTGCCAAGGAGGGCAGGGGCCGCATTTTCCACCACCACAAGCAAAATGCTGCAGCGCAGATCAACTCAGCGTACGCCCAGTGGGTCGCGACCATGGTGATAGTGATAGCCTTCCTGGAGACACACCACGTCCCCGCCGACGAGAGGGCAAGGTGCCAGGGCAGATCTGAGGGCTACAGAACCACCAGGCGGGTACTGAAGGCATCGCCTGGGAGAGCGCACATCAAGGGCCCGAGGCTACGTGGTGGCAGCACTGCAGCACGCGCATCCTGAGGTACACGGCATTGGTCAATCATGCGAAAGATCCCAAGGCGCGCCAGCATATCCACGGGATCATCCTGAGCAAGCTCGACGATCTGGACAACCCAGAGGCCCAGAATAACCACTTCGGCACCAAGACGGATCCGAAGGAGATCGACGAGTGGAAGACGCAGATCTCAACCCTCGAGTTCTGCGTCGAGGACGACCTCCACTACCTCTGCGCCACCACCGCGACGTGGGCGCATAAGGCCATGGCCAGGGCAGCGGGCAGAGCTCGGAAGAGATACCTTGAATGGGTGAAGCTTGCTTGGAAGGACTCTCCTGGTAAGCTCCATCGTGCCGTCGTGGACCCTGAGACACAGCGCTCGGAGAACGAGATGGGTCGCGCTACGTTCGGCGACCCATACCTGGTCATGAACGCGGCTGCGGACGCGTGGCGCGACATCTGGAAGTCGGATCACTACAACGAGAAGCAGATCATCGACGCTCGCGAGAAGGCCATCAAGTTGGCGAAGGAGGACCCCATCCCGATCATCGAGCCGCAGCGCATCCAGGCCGTCCTCGGCGTCGCCAACCCCCAGCAGACGAGGGGGGGTCGACAACATCGGCCCCGCCGACGTCTAGAGACCCTCCCAACAGGGCATCCAGGTGCTCGCCAATATCTGCAAAGCGGTGGAGCAGAGCGGCCTGTGGCCGCAGCAGCTATGCGCCACTGTTGGAGCGATGGCTTCCAAGCCCGCTGGAGGGGAACGGATCTTGGGCGTGCTTCCTGCGATCCCCACGACATGGGCCAAGATACGGCCCACCATCACGGACGAGTGGTCCAAGGAGTTGGCGGAGTTCTGGGACACCGCCATCAAGGGCTCCAGCGCGCTCAAGGCCGCGCTGGTCAGGGCCCTCCTCGACGAGACGGCAGCGGCGTTCGGCGTGACCTTCGCCGCGATCCTCATGGGCGCCGAGAAGTTCTACGACTCGGTCTGCTACGCGCTCCTCTTCGACGCCGCCATTAGGGTTAAGTTCCCGCCAATCGTCGTGGCGCTGGAGGCGCAGCTCTACCTAGCTCCCAGGAACCTGCGCATGCACGGCTGGGTGGGCGACATCATCGACCCGCAGCGGTCCATCGTCGCGGGCAGCTGCGACGGCGGCAAGCTGGCGAAGGTCTACCTCGGGCCGATCCTCCAGAGGGCTCGCCACCACAACTAACGCGGGTTTGTGGACCTTCGTAGACGACGCGGTGGCCAGGACGGAGGGGCAGACGAAGCAAGTCATCAGCGACCTCATTGGCGTGGCGACGGACCTCTGTACTGGCATGACGGAAGTGGGCCCCCGAGTGTCTCCCAAGACGACGGTCGTCGCGTCCAGTCAGACGATCGGCCTCGCGGTGCACGCCGGCCTCAAAAAGAAGGGCTACTCCATCAAAGCGGCCAACACTTCCGTCGACCTCGGCGTCGACGTGGGCGGCGATCACAGAGTGGCTCCACTTCTGGTTCACCCACCCAGAATACCACCTGCGGGTCACGCAGGCGCGGAAGCTCCTCCACGGCAAGACGATCAGCCGCGGCAACAAGAAGTGGAGGAAGGTGCTGGGGCCCATCTCCGCCATTCAGGCCATCCTCACAGATGCGGGGTGGACGTGCCCTACGCCATGCGAATGGTCTCGGCCACCATGTGAAGGAGAGACCGAAGTACAAGAATGGCTCCTACCACACAGCAGCCAACCAGACTGGGAGGACAAGAAGTGCGACGTGGACCCTGCGGAATTCATCCACGAGTTCTGCCTCTCCATCGAGAATGGCCTTTGGAAGGACGCAGCCAAACATCCACGCGGAGAAGGACTGCAGCGTGGAGGTCCAGATGTCCACATCATCACACACGAGATGGAGAAGTTCACCAAGAAGGGCAAGTACGACCAGTGGGCCCTCAACCTCTGCGTGGTCGCGGGGGAGCAATGGCCCAGGGAGCGCCTCGTGGAGACGGGGTACCAGGCATGCAAGCCATGCCCGCGCTGCGGGGCCTCCGACGAGACGCTCATGCACAGGATCTGGCTATGCCCGAGCAGCCGCGACCACGAGGACTACACCGATTCTGACGTCCTCCTTCCCTGTGGCCCAAAAAAACACAAAAAAACACGTGGGGGAAAAAAACATACACACACACACGTGTTGTGTGTGTGTGTTTTGTGTTGTTTTTTCCACTGTGATTTTTCCCACAGGCCCTTGCTAGGGCTGAGGTTGTTCCTGCCTGCTGGCTCCGCGGCCTGCCTGTGCGCGCAGGCACGCACCCTGCCTTCTCGTCGTTGGGAAGGGGACGGCGGGTGGAGCTGGGTTGGGCGGGACTGGGAGGACTGCGCCAACGCACCCTCGTCGAGGACGGGCCGGGCGGCAAGTTCAGTGGCGACCCCCGTCGCCGAAGGGTGGGGGCCGCCTGCATCGCTGTGAAGAGCCTCTTCGGGGAGTGGGTCTCGTGGGGGGGGGCATTCTCTCGGGCCCCGAGGGCTCCTTCCAGACGGTGCCGCGGGCCGAGCTCTTGGCTTTTGCGCTCGCTCTCGAAAGCTGGCCTGGCGACCTCTGCTTTATAGCTGACCACATGCCGCCCTATGGCGGGTGGAAGACGAACCGACACCTGTGCCCCAGCGAAGGCGCGAACATAGCTTTGTGGGCACGCACTGCCAAAGCAATGCGCACTCGTGGCAGCAGCAAGCTAGAGGTGACTTGGGTGCCCTCACACAGCGAGGGAGCACCTGGCCTGGCTTCCGACCCCGCCAGCTACTTGCATACTGTCGGCAACGCAGCGGCTGACGCGTGGGCAAGTGTAGCGGCCCAGGCCTCCTACGAGGCAGCTTTCGTGGGCCAGGCGCCTCCCACCGACCTGCATGACAACCCGAGCGCCCTAATCCGCAGGAAGGCGCGCAGGGCGCTTGCTGACACGCTTGCAGTTGACCCCTGGGTCGCGGAGCGACCCTCGCAGGCCAAAGGCCCACGTCTCACCAAGCTTCAGCTAGCCATGCAGTCTAGCCAGTATTCCTTCGAGTTCCGCGCAGGCAAGTAACTGTGCACACGTTGTGGGCTCACTACAGACCTGTGTAAAGTGCGGCAGGCATGCGCGACGCCCTGCCATCACAGGCCGCCGCAGCCTGCGGCCAGCGAGCAAGTGGTGCCAATACAGGGCACCGCTACCATCTGCGGGCCTCCCACGAGCTACACTACATGCAGAAGTGCTGTCTGCACTTCTGCCGTGAATGCGGCCAGACGGCTACGCAAGACCCACGCCATCTTGCCGCACCCTGCATGGGAATCGCCAGGAAAGGGCGAGAGAACCTCGCCAAGATTGACAGCGGACTTTTCGCCCGTGCCCATGCTTGCCTTCGCTCGGACGTCCATTCTCTGTGTTTTTTTCGGTTTCGTGCGTGGTTTTTCCGCAGGATGATCCCGGATGCTCCTTAATAATCCCCGCCGAGAAAAAGTGCACACGTCCGAGCGATCCCAAGCATGCTGGGCGCGACGGACTGACCCAATTCGTGCGGGCGGCCACCCACGGCATGGCCGTGGAGGAGTGCAGTGCCGCCGCCGCGCTTGCAGCTGTGCCCGCAAGCGCCTCACATCAGGATAGTCAGAAGGCACTTGGCCTCGCTCACAAAACGCACCCTGGCGTGCTCGGATGTATCCTCATGTGTCCTCCTCCTCCTCCTCGATCCTCCTCCTCCTCCTCGATCCTCCTGGCTCCTCCTCGCTCCCCCCCCCTGGTGTGAAAACCTTGGTCTTCTTGCGCAGGCCCGACGTCCCGGGCTTCTGCCCCTCGATGGGCTTGGTGGACACCGTCGCCACGGCCAGGTCCGCCTTCGCGAGCGGCCCGGGAAGGGGAGGAGAAGGAGGAGGAGGATACTGATGATGGCGATGCTGATGATGACGATGATCATGATGATGATGCAGGTGATGGTGATGATGATGATGATGGTGATGATGATGATGATGATGATGATGATGATGACGACGATGCTGCTGAGGATGATGATGATGATGATGACGACGATGCTGATGAAGATGATGCTGCTGCTGCTGATGATGGGGCTAAAGGTGGTTATGGTGGTCATGGCAATGACGATGATGATGATGATGATGATGATGATGATGATGATGATGATGATGATGATGATGATGATGATGGTGGGGATGATGCTGGCGATGACATGGCGATGCTGGCGATGATGGCGACGCTGGCGCTGATGATGATGCTGATGATGATGACGATGATGACGATGATGATTTCCCCCACCCCGTCACTGGGACTGCCAGGCTTTTGCAAAAGACCGGTCTCGACAAGGTTGTGCCCTCAGCCTAGCTTGTGCTTGGGCGTCCCAGGAAGACGGTTTCTCACACGGCTGCGAGTGTGGAGGAACGCATCGCACAGGCAGGCACAAAGAAGACGGCAAACGGCACACAGGGGACGGAGGAAGAGAACATTGAACCACGGGCGCTCAGGAGTCATTTCTGGGAATCCTCTTCCCATTCAGTGGAGGCGCAGATCACGTAGCCGAGGGCACGCACGATCATGACGCATACAACCGAAGTTGATCGGACCGCTCTCGGACGAAACAAGCGAGGAACAACCACAGCAACACGAGGCAGAGGAGAAGTCACGATAACGAGCAGTGGCACGTACTCCATAGCAGCTGTTGGATTTCCCCATCTTGGGCTCCTATTGAGGCCCTTTGGGAGCCCGTTTTGGCCGCCAAAGGGCGCCTCGTGGACCGTCTGGGGACCCTCTTGGGCTGTCTTGGGGCCCTGTTGGGGCCCTCTTGGGCCGTCTTGGGGCGATCTTGGGGTCCTCTGAGGTCTTCAAGGACTGTACGAAGATCAGAAAAATTGGATACGCTAAAAATGGACGTTTAACGAAAGGAGTGGGACAATGTTTGCTTGTCGGGGCCCTCTTGGGGGACCTCTTGGAAGGGACTCCAAGCGTCTTGGACGCCTGTGGGGCCGTTCGAGACGCGTCGTGAGCCGTCGGGCACCCATGGAGGCCGTCTTGAGGGTGATTCACGACTGTCGTGGGGCGGCGTGACGCCCTTCGGATCGCTCTCCGGGGCGCTTCTGAAACTCCCAAAGGCGGGCCCGGCCACCCTCTCCCCCATTTAACACGGTGGTCATCGTGGCCCCCAGGCCCCCCCCCTCGGCACGGTCCCCCGTGATGTGCAAATCAGCGGAGGATCGGAAGAGAAGGAGAAGGGTTAGGGATAGTGTGAGCGTGAGTGTGAGCGTGAATGTGAGTGTCAGGAGGAGGAGGAGGAGGAGGAGGAGGAGGAGGAGGAGGAGGAGGAGGAGGAGGAGGAGTGGGGCGACGGAGGAGAGGGGGAAGGAGAGGAGGATGATGAGGATGATGATGAGGAGGAGGTGGAGGAGGAGGGGGATAGTGAGGCCCCGCCTCGAGGATGATTGCGCCCTCGGGGGGGCCATGCTCGCGGGAGCCGCAGTAGTTGCTGTTGCCCATCCTCCTTGCACGGGGAGGAAGAGACGCAAGGAAACAAAGACGAGGGGATAGGAAGGGAACACGGAGGAGGCATGCGAGGGGTGAGAAGGATGAGGAGGAGGGGAGGAGGGGGGAGGAGGAGGAGGAGGAGGAGGAGGAGGAGGAGGAGGAGGAGGAGGAGGAGGAGGAGGAGGAGGAGGAGGGGAGGAGAAAAGGGAGGAGAAAAGGGAGGAGGCGTGCGAAGACGAGGAGGAGCAGAAGCAGCTGGAGGAGAACGAGGATGAGGAGAAGTAGAACGAAGAGGAGGTGGAGGAGAACGAGGAGGAGGAGGAGGCCCAGTGCAAACCCAAGAGCCACCAACGATGTTGCACGAAATGATTCCTCTTGGTTCCCTCTCCATGGGACCCCACAACTGAAAGAAATGCCCCGTTGGAAGACAACCCCCCGGAAACCCTGAACCGTGCCAATATATCATTCCTGGGAATACAACGCCTCGAATTAACGTATCTGCTGCGCCCTGGCGATCCTGAATCTTGCCAAGAAGCAATTCGTGGGACTTCAACACCGTGAATCACGGTGACTGTTGCACCCACAGAGCCCCAGATCTTGCCAAATCACAACTTCTGGGATGCCAGCCAGAAGAATCCTTGGAAACTGTCGTGAACTCCTATGATGGATGTGCGCGGCGCTAGAGCGAAAACCACGCGTTGAACAACAACGCCCTCCATCCGTGACACCCTTGCAAGCTTCTGGAATCACTGTGCGCGGCGCTGAGGCGAAAATCACATCTTGAAAAGGAACCACCATCCATCCGCGAACCAATTGCACACACACACACACACACACTAAAAAAAACGAATCTGCGCGGCGCGAGGGCGATAACCAAATTTAAAGTACGGCCCGCCTGGCACCCGTGAAACTTGTACTACAAATCTGGCGCGAAGACGAGAAACGCATTTTGAAAACCGCCTTCCATCCGTGAAGCTCCTGCCAACATTGAGATCGAATGTGCGCGACGCTAAAGCTAGAATTGCGCCAGTGCGACCCTACCTAGAAGTTGGAGCCCCTAGGAAAACAGCATCAGTTGCTATGCTATGTTATGATATGCTATACCATGCTATGCTGGGCTATGCTATGATGCGCTATGCTATGCTATGATATGCTGCGCTATGCTATACTATGCTATGCTATGTTATGCCAAGCTATGATAGGTTGTGCTGCGCTGTGCTATGCTAAGCTGTGATATGATATGCTATGACATGCTAAGCTGCGCTATGATATGATGCGCTATGCTATGCTATGATATGCTATGCTATGCTATGCTATGACTGGCTATGCTATGCTATGTTATGCTAATGCAGTGCTGCGCTATGCTAAGCTAAGCTAAGCTAACCCTCTAGGCATAGCCTAGGTAGGGAATTACACCGCTGAGCTAAGCTAAACTAAGCTAATATGAAATAAGCTAAGCTAAGATGAGACACGCAACGCTAAGCTAAGGGGACGTAACTGGGGGAACCGCGGGGCGGATGCCCGGGGAACCGCCCAGGGCGATATCCACTGCCCGGCCCCTTTAAGCTAAGACAATAAGAACCCTTCTAGGCAGAGGCTAGGTAGGGAACAACATCTTGAAAACGGCCCGCCCTCCCTTCGTGAAACTATTGCAAATCTTAGACGCGAATGTGCGCGGCGCTGGGGCGAGAACTACATTTTGAACACGACCCGCCCCCCACTCGTGAAGCGGTTGCAAATTCTCACATTCAAGAGAAGAATGGGTGAAAAACAATTCAAGCGAAACGCCCGGACCGCCCTAATACCGACCCGCCTCTGGGCGCGGCAGGGGAGTGTGATTGTATAAGGAAAAAATGAAGGAGAAGCAGGAGGAGGAGGAGGAGGACAAAGAGGGGGAGGAGGAGGAGCAGGATGAGCAGGAGGCGGAGCGGGAGGAGCAGGAGGAGGAGGAGGAACGGGAGGAGGCGAAGGAGGCTTGCGAAGAGGAGGAGGAGGAGAACGAGGAGGAAGAGGACTAGGAGGAGGAAGACGAGGAGGAACAAGTGGAACAATGGGAGAAGGAGGAGGAATATGGGAAGCATGAAAGCAGTAGGAGGCTTCCGGAGCGAGGGGGAAGTGGAGAACGGAAGAGGAGGACAAGAAGGGGTTAGGAGGGGGAGGACAGAGGAGGCCGGAGGACGAGGAACAGGCTGCGGGCCCCTACCCCTGGGCTCTCCTTGGCAGGGGGCGGCGCGTGCGAGGCCTCAGTGGCTGGCTGCGGCTGAGCCTAAACGGCTGCGGGCGGCGAGGGCGACGATCGCGCTGGCCCGGCCCAACGAAGACCACCGAGGGAGGCCGCCCGAATTGGGCCGAGCGGCGCACTCACGAACCAGTCCAACAGGGGCGAAGATTTGCTTTACCGTTTCGGTGACACCGTTGTTTTTGGCCGCTTCGTGCCAAACGAAGATTGCTCAACAGCAGTAAAAAAAGCGTGTCGTTTCCAAGGCCCGCCTGAGGTCCTGACTGAGATGTCGATGAGGCCCTTGTCGGACAGACGGGTGCGTGCGTCCGGCTCCTTGTCGCAGCACCTCGGATGTAGCTCTGCACCTTACAATGCCACTCGCATTATGTTTCAGGACGCCGCTCGGACCCCAAACCGATGTCAACACTGCCTGATCTGCGACACGCGATTGTGCGGATCGCCTTCGTTATTCATTGCTCGTTTCCCGCACGGCCATCCACACACCCTGCTGAGGTCCATGGCCAGATCTGTCTTCTGGCAATTTTCCAGCGTCGCGTGTGGACATCGGCGGCGCGCAGAGGGGCGCATGGGGAGGGGGGACGGCTTCTCAGAAGCACCCCTGCTTCTTAGAAGGCGCGGGCCTTCCATACACAGGCAAGACCCGCGCCTTCCAAGAAGCAGGAGGAGGAGGAGGAGGAGGAGGAGGACCCCTCCACAATTACTCAATCTGAATACTACTCTCCCTCTTCCCCTGATGGCGGCCTGGGAATATTCGAGCCCCCCCCGCGTACTGTTTTTTACACACAGGATTCCTGGAATGTTGGGACCAACTGTCACTGTGATGTTTTTTATTGCGAGGTCCCCCGCCGGTCCAGGACGAGTGCCATGTGGGCCCACCCCCGCGCAGCGGGAGCGCTCCCCAGTTTTTGAGGTTCCACATTTGTCAGAAGCGGGCCAAACGCCTTTCGCACATTATGCCGTAACGTTGCATGTTCCCCGTTTGCCCATGCTCAGCCTTGGAACTCATGATATCAATACTCGCTGTCGCCGTCCGTGGTTCTCATGTGACTTGGAGCGCCCCCAAGTGGGCAAGTAGGTATCTCCGCGCTCCAGCTACCAGCCAGTGCATTCACGCGGCTGCATCTCGCGCTCACCCTTCCGGCAACGAGAGTTGCTGGCCTTTCAGGGCGTGCAGAAATGCCCGCGACCAGCAAATTTGGAAGCGGTTGGGTTATTCCTTGAGGTGTTGGACCAGCCTCACGTGTGAATGGTTACCCGTTTCCTAGTGAAGGGATGCGCGGCCAGCCTCACGTCCAAATGACTCGCCAGCGTGTCTTCAGCTCGGTCCGAGCGCCACTCTGGATAGAAATAGCCCCCCTAAATAGAGAGAGAGAGAGAGGGCCCGTAGGGCAGACGGGTCTGCCCCAGCTCGACGCCGGGCCGCGTGCTCCGCTCAGTCGTGCCTTCGGTTGTCGCTCCAACGTTTTCGCTGCTGTCCAGCGTGCCGTTGAGCATGCACACAAAGTGCCAAGGGTGCCACTCCAGGAGCCTCTTGCGCCATCGCCCATTGCTCCACAGCCCATCTAAATGCCTCATCGCTTCGGGCCCCCACCATGGCACCCCAAGTGCGCAGCTGTGCAGGACATATTCCTGCGCTGCCACTTTTGGCCCTCCGTTCGTCCGCCTCTGCCCTGGCCCCTCCTGGGCCCAAAGTGTCAGGTACCGATACTGTGCTACAGTCGGGGCGTTGACCTAAGGAACCCTAAATAACGAACGGGGCCCCTTTCTCCCATAAGTTGAACTTCGGTTTCCCATGGAAAACTCCAGGAAAACAGGAGGCAAACTGTCGAACAATCAAGGAACACCGAGCCCCTCCCCAACGAAAAGGGTTCCTTCTTCAGGGCCCCGGCTGTAGAGCGCCGCCTGGCCTTCAAGGCGACGAGTCTGCACCATCCCCGGGCAGCGCCGTCAGGGCCTGTAAGCCTTTGCGCCATCCCTGCTGGCTGCCATCACGCTCCGACACTTCCCGTGGCGCGAGGGCGCTTCAAGCACGATCCAAAGGCATTCCGCCTTGCACGAGGCCCAAGCCCGAGGCCTGTGGGATCGACCGTTCTGTGCCCTTCCACGCCGCCCGTGGTTTACTTTAGCCTTCGCCATCCATACCTCACTTACGGCGTCAGTCCAATCAAAAGGCCCTCTCTCCACTGATAGCCCCCTCCCATCCTACCCCCCTCCTCCTCCTCCTCCTCCTCCTCCTCCTCCTCCTCCTCCTCCTCCTGATCCTCCTCCTCGCTGTGTCTCATCCTCAATTCCTTTTCCTTATAAATGACTCCTTCTTGTCGCACCCCGAGGCCGGTCGGAACGGCGGGCCGGGTGTTCCGCCTGAGATGTCCTCACAGTTTGTGATCCTCGAGCCAAAAAATTGGCAGCAGCTTCGCAGCTGGAGGGCGGGCCGGTTCCGACCTGTGGCTCTCGCCTCCGCGCCGCGCACAGTCGTCCAACAACATGGCAAGAGTTTCACGGATTGAGGGCGGGTGGTTTTCAAACTGTGGGCGCCGAGCACATTCGTTTAACACACACTGCAAGAACTTCACAGGTTGAGGGCGGGCCGTCTTCAGAATATGTTGTTCTGGCCTTCGCGCCGCGTGCATTCCTTGAAACATTCGCAAGAACTTCGCGGATTGAGGGCAACTCTTTTTCAAAATGTGTCTCTGGCCCCAGCGCCGCGCACAGTCGTTTCAACAATTGCAAGAATTCTGCGGCTTCCCATGTCGGGATTGTCAAGGGGCAACAGTTACGTGGAGTCGCGGTGCCGACATCTCGATAATTGTGCCTTGGCAGACTTCAGGACCTCCAAAAGGTTGTCTCCCAACGGGGCACTTCCTTCAGCGGAAATGACTCCGTGTGAAGGGCTTATGAACAGGGAGCTTGGAGGAAGGGTTTATCCTAACTCGTTGAAGACTCTTGGGTTTACACTGGTTTCCCTCCTCCTCATTCTCCTCCTCCTCCTCCTCCTCCTCCTCCTAGCTCCTCCTCCTCCTCCTCCCTACTCCTTTCACTCGACCTCCTCCTCTTCCTCCTCCTCCTCCTCCTCATCCTCCTCCTCCTCCTCCTCGTGCTCTTGCTCCTCGTATCGTTCCTCCGCCTTTCCCCCCTCTTCCGCCTCCTCCTCTCCGCACACCCGCCTCCTCGCCCCCAGGGGAGTGACCGCTGGCTGGTTACCGCGGCGGCGAAGCTTGCACACCCACGGATGCGTAAGCTTACTGTGCGGGGCCCGCGCTGGCAGACACTAACAGAACAAGAGAAATCGGCTTGAATCTTGCTTTTCGACGGTGCGCGCGGATGTCATGGATCGGCGCTGGAACCCCGTCTCTGGCGGAGCGCGGAGCCCGCCGGGTGCCAAGGCGACACCCGGAAGATCCGAGGCAGATCCAGTACAATGTAGTGGATCTGCCTCGGATCTTCCCGGCGGAGGTCCGAGGCAGACCTCCGCGCGTGCTCGGAGGTCCGTGCGGATGTGTTGAATGTATCCGCGCGGACCTCCGAAAACTTACCCGGTCAGGAGCTTTTGCTCAGCGTGTCGCGGCGGCGGTCCCAGCCATACGCTATGCCTTGCAACCGGATGGCGTGTCGTCACTCTGCTCCGCGGGGCGGGTGGCCGGGAAAAGCTCGGGACGTTGACGCTCGGGGACCAAGAAGTGGTGAGCGTGCCGCGCCGAAGCGCGATGGGCCAGAACCGGCGGCGCCACACGCCGAGCCAAAGCTCCTCGCCGTACGTTCGTGCCGCCATCCTCTCCGGGTGGATCCCGGCGCTGCCCCCGCCCTCGGCAGCTTGGGCTCACCGCGCAACCTCTTGGTGCACCAGCCTTCGGTGCCCGAGGCCGCCTGCGCACCCCTCGCGGCGAAGGTCCCCTGCGCCCGAGGCCTCCTCCCGCTTCGGCCTCCGCGGTCGCCCTCCTCTCCCCCCGGACGCGTTGGTGTGCCCCGGGGCCCGATGGCGGGCCCCGAGAGGCTTGGGTGTCGAGCCAGCACTAGGGCCGCAGGCAGCGGTTCGGGACGATCCCAGCGTCCCTGGAGCGCCCCCGACAGGGCGCAGCCGATGGAAACCACGGCGTGGTCTGGAGGCGCGCGAGAAGTCCCGAGAACTTGCGAGAATATGAAGCAGCCTCTCCTGCGACGCTGAAGGGCAACGATAGGGGGGGACGGGCTCAGGGGGGGAAGCATCGACCTGGAACCGGCGGTACACCGCCGATAGATCAGCCATAGGCCCCCGATGGCGCATCCGCCAGTTCCTGGCAAGTTGGTGCTATCAGCCTCTCACCGGCGATCAGTGAACGATTGGGGCTCGATGCATCACCCTTTTGAGCCTGTCAGGGTCTCCACGGTGGCTCTCGGGCCACACCTCGGGTCTCCAGCGGCCGCTCGGGGCGATCCGGGCACCCCAAGGACGCCACCGACGAGGCGATGTGGGCATCCCCCCGCGGCAGCCGATCCCCCTCCACAACGCTGCCACTGAGACGCGCGACTACCTTCGCGACCCCTCGGCACCTGCCCGAGAGGACGGCGCCAGGGAGGAGCCGGTCGGGCACGGGAAGCGCAGCGCGCGCGGGTGGCGGACCTCCCGGCGGGGAACAAGAGGAGAGGGTGATAAAAGAACAACACCTCCAACTTCTCCTCCTCCTCCTCCTCCTCCTCCTCCTCCTCCTCCTCCTCCCCTTCTTCTTCCTCCTCCTCCTCCTCCTCCTCCTCCTCCTCCTCCTTATTCGACCCCTCCTCCTCCTCCTCCACTTCCTGCTCCTCCTCCTCCTCTTCGTCGTCCTCCTCCTCCTCACTTCTCCCTCTCCTCCTCTCGCGGCTCCTCCAAGACCAGAAGGAGGAGGAGTGTGGAAGGCCGGGGGGGGGGCAAAGAGAAGAAGGCGCTCGAGGCATGGGTGCGAGTTGTCGGGCCCCGAGGGGGGAGCTTCTCTTCGAGCGGGGGCCCCCTTCCGACGGCACGCGCCCGTGGCCCCCAACGGAGTTCCACCCCGAGATAAATCGAGGGGTCGCATACGTATGGGTGCTGGTTGTCAGACCGCGAGAGGGGGCAGCAGCGCCGGGAAGGAAGCCCAGATCTCCGACGATTGAGGGGCAACGATAGGGGGGGAGAGGCACGAGGGGCGAGGCATCGACCTGGAATCGGCGATACATCGTCGATAGATCAGCAATAGGCCACCGATAGTGGATCTTACTGGGCGGGGTGGGGCAATCCAGAACAGGTCTTAACGGTGAATTGGGTCAACAGCGCAGTGTCAACAGCGCAGTGTCAACAGCGCAGTGTCAACAGCGCAGTGTCAACAGCGCAGTGTCAACAGCGCAGTGTCTAACAGCGCAGTGTCCAACAGCGCAGTGTCTAACAGCGCAGTGTCCAACAGCGGCAGTGTCCAACAGCGGCAGTGTCCAACAGCGCAGTGTCCAACAGCGCAGTGTCCAACAGCGCAGTGTCAACAGCGCAGTGTCAACAGCGCAGTGTCAACAGCGCAGTGTCAACAGCGCAGTGTCAACAGCGCAGTGTCAACAGCGCAGTGTCAACAGCGCAGTGTCCAACAGCGCAGTGTCAACAGCGCAGTGTCAACAGCGCAGTGTCCAACAGCGCAGTGTCCAACGCAGTGTCAACAGCGCAGTGTCAACAGCGCAGTGTCAACAGCGCAGTGTCAACAGCGCAGTGTCAACAGCGCTGTCAACAGCGCAGTGTCAACAGCGCAGTGTCAACAGCGCAGTGTCAACAGCGCAGTGTCAACAGCGCAGTGTCAACAGCGCAGTGTCAACAGTGTCAACAGCGCAGTGTCAACAGCGCAGTGTCTAACAGCGCAGTCTCCAACAGCGCAGTGTCTAACAGCGCAGTGTCCAACAGCGGCAGTGTCCAACAGCGGCAGTGTCCAACAGCGCAGTGTCCAACAGCGCAGTGTCAACAGCGCAGTGTCCAACAGCGCAGTGTCAACAGCGCAGTGTCGACAGCGCAGTGTCAACAGCGCAGTGTCAACAGCGCAGTGTCAATTCACTCATTTAACGCAGTGTCAACAGCGCAGTGTCAATTCACCGTTAAGAGCTCCCTTTGGGGCAATCGGGCCCCCATCGGCGATCAATGGGCGGTTGGGGGTCGATGCATCCCCCCCATATGCCTGTCCCCCCCGTATCGTTGCCCCCGAACGATCTGATTCCCTAATAGCCTGCCGCTAGAGGGGTCTAATACGGGTACAAAACGACCACAGAAGAGTCCCTCAAGAAGACGGGGAACCTTAGACCGCCTGGTCCGGCAACCATTTCGCCTGCGATTCCCTCACACTTCATTCAGGAGTCGTGCTCTCGCCCCGCTACATGTTTGGTTCGGACGGCCCCGATCCCTGGCAAAATATACTCCAAGGTGCACATGGCCGTGCCCTCACCCCTGTCCTATGGAGCAGACCTCCTACTCCTCGACCCGCCTCTTCACCTTTGCTGCTGTGAGGGTTCTTTGTTGGGGTGATTCGTCCCAATCATCCGGTGGTGCTGGGCCCTCGTTTTGACGAGTCAGCGCCGCGCTGCACCTCACCGTGCTTCCTCCTTCCCTTCCTCCCTCCTCCCTTCCCTGCCTTTGCCCTCCGCCTGCGCATGTCGGCACAACCTTCACACGCTTCGCGGCCACACAGAGAGCTTTCAATCCCAGCGTTTCTCTTGATTTCGGCCTCCAGAGATTACCAGCCTGGAACATATCCCTATCCCTATGCTGGGCATCGCCTCATCACGATGCCAATCTCAGGAATTCCCTTGTTTTTTGAGGGCGCATCCCTAAGATTGTCATCGCCTTTTGGCGTGCCAATCTCAGGGATAGGGATGTGTTCGAGGCTGGTAAAGAGAACCCGTTAACAGGCCCTGGGGCCACCAGAAACGGATCCGGGACGAGACACTGCCCCCGGGGAAGTGCTCAAGACCTCTGGGGCCGCGCGCGGGGAGAAACACATCGCTGGATGTCCGGGAACGGGTCCCGCGGGGAAGGGCCCTGAAGTTTTCTCCGTTTTGGGTCCCTCGGGATGCTCTTCAGGCCCCAGGACCGTCCAGAGCTAGTCGGTCTCGGGGGGGAAGTCCTGGGATCGAGGGCCCGTTTCTCTGGGGCTCCGCTTCCTTCAGGGTAGCAGGACAGGGGCGGGGAGAAGCCCTGGAAGCAAAGGAGGAGGAGGAGGAGGAGGAGGAGGAGGAGGAGGAGGTCAAGAAGGTGGATAGAGAGAGGGAGGGAGGGGATGGGAGAAGATGGGAAGAGAGAGGGGGAGGGGGAGGAGCAGGAGGAGCAGGGCGCGGTCTTGATGTGATCTCGGATCTTCTCGTCGATCTTCTGTATGAAGATGCTCTCCAGGTCCGCGGTCCAGTCCGACTCCTGACAGCAGGGCATGCTTTGGAAAGGCGGCATATGCAATATCCCCCCTCTATAGTCGAGGAGGACAAGCAGGAGGATATTCTCCTCCTGCTTGTCCTCCTCAAGAGAAGGTCAGTGATGACGAGCACGAGAAATGGTGAGCGTGAGAACTCTGAGCAGACCGGACGGAGGAGGCGGGGCGTAACACCAACCACGGGGAAAGGGAAAGATCACGCGAGAAAAGCGGGCCATGAACGCGACGATGCATGGAAGATCGACGACGAGTCAGCCCAGGAAGCCCGCGAGATGGAGCGGCAGTGCCAATGAGCGGGAGATGTGCTCCGTCCCGGCGAACGGCCAGAGACGGAGATCGGCCAGCGACACCTCCACCTCCTCCTCGTCCTCCTCCTCCTCCTCCTCCTCCTCCATCTCCTCCTCCTCCTCCTCCTCCTCCTCCGCTTCCTCCCCCCCCCAACGGCAGGCACCAGGGGCGGGAGCCCTGCGAGGGACGGGGCCGCCGTCGTCGGGCCGGGCGCTCCCCTGTCGCCCTGAGCAGGGCCACCACCAGATCGACCGCCGCAGACACCACCGAGACCACTGCCGCCGCTCCCACCACCGCCTCCCAGGAACGCGGGAGCGGGAGCGGAAGCAGCGGTGCGGGGGGCGCCCGCGCCCGGGCCCCTGGAGGGCGGTCGGGCTCGCTGGAAGAGCAAATGTGCAAGAATCCGTCGACGTGGAGAAATCAGGAATGGCCTGGGGCCTGCAAGTGACGAGCGACAACAAGAGCGGCAACATCTCTTATTCCAAAACAAAACCTCACCCTGGCGGTTGTTGTGCAGTCCAACCACCGCCTCCCAGGAGGGCCCAGAAGCGAATCGACAGGTCGGATCGGCGATCGGCACGAATCGGATCGACGGGAATCGGCAGCCGAGTCGGGAAAAGTCGAATCGGCAGACATCGGCAGGCTACTAGGCATTGGGAAATCTGCTTCCGGATCGATATCCGAAAACGAATCGAACCGGGATCTGAAGCCATCGAAATCAAATCGAATCGAACCGGAGGAATCGAAATGAGCCCTGGCCTCCCCCATCGTCGACCACCCAGGGGTCTAACGATTTCTTCGCCGCCGCTGCGAGAATGCCTCGAGCTGGTCTTGGGCGTGGAGCGGCGGCTGTGCCGACAGGGGCCGGGGTGGAGGGTGCGGCGGTGGAGGTGGCGGCGTCAAGCGTCAACTGCATCATGCCCCACCGCGCGCGCTTCGGAGAGGAGAGCTGATGGGGCAGAGCTCAACTTGGGCCCTCGCAACACTGCCCTGTGAGGACGAATGGGGAGCTGCGTGCCTATTTTGTTCTGACCCTCTGGCCCCCTGGCCCGCGACTCGTCGCCTAGCTTCATCTGTTGCCTCGGCGATCGATTGCCTGCAGCTCTGAGGGTCTCGGCAAGTGGGCGACTTCGGAGTGGTTGCGCACAGACAGCCCAGGAGGTAGAGTCATCGAGCGCTGGGCTCGGCCAGGAGATGCGTCCCCTGGCAGCGCCACCAAAACTGTCAGCATCGCGGCACTTCGAGGCCTCAGCTCCACCACAGCTGTCGGCAAAGTAGTTGGCGGCAGCATCTATTTATCGCCACAGTCAATGCTGATTGGCCACATTATCTATAGCCAGTGGGTTCTTGTCCTGGGTGCCCAGGCTGAGAGCAACGCTCCGGCTCCATCCCTTCCAATCGTGCTGTTTCAGACCCGGAGCCTCTGCAGCCCCCGCGCCTCGCCCAGAGCGCCCAGCAAGCTCCCTGGCGGCGGTCCCAGTCGCGCTCGTGCTGACGCCGAGGCCTGCCACAGTCGACAGGTTTGGCAGCGCGCGCGCACACGCCGCCGCGCACGCGTCGCCAACGTTGTTTCTATCGAGGCGCAGCTGCCAGCATCGTCGGGACGCTCGGCTGCGCGCGCGCAACAGCGCCACGGCACCCGCTCCTCCGATCTGGTTCTCGGAGGGAATGGGCACCGTCAGCTCGGGCGCGATGTGCAAGACGCCCATCGGTCGGCTGTGCCCGTCTCTCACTGGGACCCACGGCCGTGCTCGCGCTCCCGCGCCATGTGGCCAACTTACTCTGAGCGTAGTTGGGCAGCAACTCCTGGGAAGTCTTCGGGGGAACTGTTAGCATTACTAAACCCCATTAAGGGGCCAACGGGCTGGCTTCGGAAAAATAACCTGTGTTTACATATGCAGCCCGATACTAATCAGAATTAATCCGACTTGAATAGCATAAAACTAGATGTGTTACCGACTGCGGATGTACCAACGCCGATGCTGAATTGAACATCCTAATCGTTGCAACCGGGTCTTCGCACTGCATGAACCGCAAGCAGCGCCCCCTCGGCTCGCCAGAGGAAAAGTGTGCGTGCGTGCGTGCGTGCGTGCGTGCGCGCGCGTGTGTGTGTGTGTGTGTGTGTGTGCATGCGTGCGTGCGTGCGTGCGTGCGTGCGTGCGTGCGTGCGTGCGTGCGTGCGTGTGTGTGTGTGCTTGTGAGTGTGTATGTGTGTGTGTGTGTGTCAAGCAGCTCCGCAGTCCGACCCAGTGTGTGAGGAGGTACGATGTGGGGGGACCTGGCCCAGGGGGGAAGCACCGACTTCGAGTCGGCGGTGCACCGCCGGCAGATCGGCGAAGTGGGGCCTCCGAGTCCAATGTCCAGTGGGCGGTCTGGGGCCGATGCCGTTCCTCAGCCCCGGAAGTAGATCGTCGACCCGGAACCACTCTCGAGGGCCCTGGGGCCGACGGCGCGCTCGGGGGGCGAGATCGAGGAAGAGCACCAGGATGGAACGAGTCCGAGCTGCGGAGATCTGGGCCCCTGGTGGTTTTCGGGGCACAGCTCGGGCCTGCTGCAGCCGTTCGGGACGAGCTGGGCACCCCTGGAAAGTTGTCGACGAGGCGCGGCCGCTGAACGCCGCATCGCGAGGCTGGAAAGCCGCTGGGAACATACGAAACCGCCGCAAACATCAAACACCGAAAGTCACGCCGTCTAGAATCTTCGGAGATTGCACCCCGTCGCTGGGCCAGAGAATCCTGTTGGATGGATCTCTCGAGCTCTCCGCCGCCTCAACCAGCGTGCGCTCAGGGCGGGAGCACAGCAACGCCACAGGAAAAAGCGTGGCAGCGTCAGTGTAGCTCCCCGCACGCGCGTCACATGCTCTCGCGAGCAAGAACACAAAACACGGGGGGCGTTGCTGGGCTCCTGCTCTGAAAGCACCGCGATAGGCAGCGGAGACCGCGAACGATGAGCGATCCGTCCAGCGAAATGATCGCGCGTCGGGCTGCTGGGCAGTCCGACCCAGGGGACGTACTGACCCGGGTCAGCGCAAGCCCCGGTCGGCCAGGGCCCCGTCCGCGAAGTGGCGCGCAAAACCAGGGCCAGCGGAAGGCAGGCGGGAGGGAATCGGCCCGCGTGGCTCGTAAACCCGGGTCGGCTCCCCAGCCACCGAACAAATATCCCCAATCCGCCCCCCCTCCCCCCTCTCCCCCCGTCCTTCCTCTCCCTGCCCCCCACCCCCTTCTCTCGCGAGCGCACCTAGCTTGTCTTGCCCCCTCCCCCTCCCCCTGTCCCATTCCCTTCCCCCTGCCCCCCGTCCCCCCTTCCCCCCCCCCCCTCCTCCTCTCCCCCCCCTTTTTCCCCCCTCCCACCGCCCCCCCGACCCCCTCCCCGCCGCCCCCCCTCACCTCCGCCTCCCCAGCGGCCGCCCCTCGGCGGCGACTGCTTCGCGCGCGCCTCAAAGTTCTGCCGCCAGAAGATCGAGCCCTCCGCGTCGCCGCTCCCGCCCTGCGCCGCGGCCGCGTCTGGGGTCGTCGTCGTCGTCATCGTCGTCGTCATCGTCGTCGTCAACTTAAATCCTGTGTCTTCCGTCGTCGTCGTCGTCGTCGTCGTCGTCGTCGTCAACGTAAGTCCTCTGTCTTCCGTCGTCGTCGTCGTCGTCGTCGTCGTCGTCGTCGTCGTCGTCGTCGTCGTCGTCTTCGGAGCCGCAGTAAAGGAAGCACAGAAATAGGAGATGTAGAGAGAGGACAGACAGAGAGACTAACAAAAAGACAACGAAGAGGGACTGATAGAGATTACTGCACATAGATACATATCCGCCGGCTCCCTTGTGAGGCCACCAGGCTGTAGGGCGAAGGTTCGCAGTTTCCCGTACCAGTTGCAGCTTCCAGTTTCCACCGTTACAGTTCTGCTTCTTGCTGCTTACTGTTCCTTGTTGACTTTTTGCTGCTTACTGTTCCTTGTTGATGGACCGCGCGAGGGGGGGAGGCCCAAAACGGGCATCTTTACCACGCCCAAATCGCATGATCTGAATTACTGGGGTGGGTAAAAATTAACACCCCTCACGCAGATCGGCGGCGTCAGGGTCCAAGAACACATGGGATTTGCCACATTTCTGAAATTCGGCGGCACCCCTCACGCAGATCGGCGGGGTCAGGGTCCAAGAACACATGGGATTTGCCACATATCTGACATCCGCCGGCACCCCTCACGCAGATCGGCAGGGTCAGGTTGCAAAAGCACATAGGATTTGCCATATTTCTAAAATTCGGTGGCTCCCCTCACGCAGATCGGCAGGGTCAGGGTCCAGAAACACAGGGGATCTGCCACATGTCTGACATTCGGTGGCACCCCTGACGCAGATCGGCGGGGTCAGGATCCAAAAACACATGGGATTTGCAATATTTCTGAAATCCGGTCGCACCCCTCACGCAGATCGGCGGGGTCAGGGTGCAAAAACACATGGGATTTGCCACATTTCTAAAATTCGGCGCCACATGTTTGAAATTCGGTGACACCCGTGGCGCAGATCCGTAGGGTCAGGGTCCAAAAACACAGGGGATTTGCCACATTTCTACAATTCGGTGGCACCCCTCACGCCAAAAACATAAGAATCGCCACATGTCTGACATTCGGTTGCACCCCTCACGCAGATCGGCAGGGTCAGGGTCAAAAAAACATGGGGTTTGCCACATTTCTGAAAATCGGCGGCACCACTCACGCAGATCGGCAGGGTCAGGGTCCAAAAACAAAAAGGATTTGCCACATGTCTGAAATTCGGTGGCACCCGTGACGCAGATCCGTAGGGTCAGGGTCGACAAACAAACATGTCCCGACACCGCTTCACGGCGGCGCCCAAACCTCATGATTTAGCTCTTCCATGGCCCATTCTCCGAGAGAGGGGGCCGGCGGCAGGGGGCGAAGCCCTCACGGATCCGGCCGCTCCCGCCCAGCGGGTTGGGCCGTGCGAGACCTCTCTGACAGAGTGTTTGGCACAGTCTTTGGCCCTAGTCGCCAGTACCTGGTCAAAAACCTCCCTGAAAATCTCTCCGAGGGGGCCCCATTTTGCCGCCGGCCCCCCCCCCCGACCTCAAGGTCTCAAACGGCCCGGGGACGACCTAAGTGCGCCCCAAGCTGGTCCAAGAGAGTCCGGAGCAGTCCAAGAGAACCCCCCGACGGTTCCCGATCGCTCCAAGAAGCCCAAGATGGCCTCCTGAAGGCCCACGACGCCTCCAAGACGGCCCAAGAGGCCTCGAAGAGCACCCCCAAGAGACAAACATCATTCATTTTTCTAGGTTTTTGAAAAGGTTTTCGCGTTCTCGCCATTTTGGCTTACCGACGCTCCAAGACGGCCCAAGCGGCCCCCGAGATCGCCCCAAGACGGCCCAACAAGCCCCCAAGAGAGCTCCAATACAGCCCGAGAGGGCCCCCAGACGGCCCAAGATGCACCCGAAACGGCCCAAGAGGGGCCCCAGGACGGCCCCAAGAGGGAGCCCAGAAGGGGACCCCGAATAAACATTTCGAGCTTTCGGTCCCAAGAGGCCCCCAGGAGGCTCGAAGATTCTCGTGCGGCCGCTCTCCTCTGGGATGGCCCTGTGCGCTCGCACGGACCGTTGGGCGACACACAGCGCGCAGCCGGGCAGGGGAGCACGAGAGACCCCAAGGAGCCCTCGAGACCCAGCCCGGCTAGCACACAAGACACCCCAGGGAGGGCGGGCGGGAAAGCCGGCCGCGCCGGCAAAAGCGACGCCCCAGGCGACCAGCGCCCGCGGCCCGCAGGAGGGCGCGCCGGCCCGCCAGAGCGTCGCCCCGACGAGGCCGCGCGCGCCCAGGCCACACTGCACAGCCGTTGGCCTGCAGCGTAGCCACGCGGCTCCCACGGGAGCACTGGCCGATATTTGCTACCCCGCCTCGGGCCCGGGCGGCAAGGGGAGCGGAGACGCCGAAAGGCAACCGAATCACCGAATCCCCGAATGGGGACAGAAGCGGCCTGTGAGAATCTTCCTCCCCAGAACCAAAGCTTAGGGATGATGAAGATTCTCGTGCGGCCGCTCTCCTCTGGGATGGTCCTGTGCGCTCGCACGGACCGTTGGGCGACACACAGCGTGCAGCCGGGCAGGGGAGCACGAGAGACCCCAAGGAGCCCTCGAGACCCAATGCTGGGGCTCTCGGCGACCCGGACCCCAACCCCACTGCTGACGACGAGAGCACAGCAGCACTGATGATGGCACAGACCCGACGATGCTTTTCACAATCTCCACTGCTCACGGCGCGCCGTCGGACGCAGACGAGTCCGAAAACTCCACTGGCCACTCCGCAGCAGTCATGGCGTCTCTGGAGGCGGCAGAGGCGTAGCCGAACGCAGCGACGCCACGCCAGCCTCCACTGTGGAAGAGCGCCGGCACGCCGCCCGCCGCTAAACACTCGTCCGCCCAGCCTCTGCGGAAGGCATGTGTACCCCACTCGGCCGCGCGCTCGAAGCCGAGCGCCAGCGCCGATGCTTTCAGCGTGGCCAGAGCCGCCCTGTAGGACAGGCCAGGGAAGAGGCGCCCCCGCCCAGCCCGGCGCTGCAGGACGCACACCCCGCACAGCTGCCGCGACTGGAGAACGCAGATGCACCGCCTCGTCACCACCACTGTCTCTGTGTGCACCTTGCGCTTGTGCAAGTAGATGCACGCCTTGGGCAAGCCCCCGTCGACCGAGAGCACGACCCTGGAGCGCGGCCCGTCGTGCTCCAGAGGCACCACCTCCGACGCGAAACGGAGACAGAAATGTCTGGCGACCACGAGGGAATCCGCCACCAGAGGATCCCGGAGCACCTCCCGCACGTGGCCAGCAACGCTGCGGGTGTCGTGCGCACTGGCCCGCGCTCGAAAGCGGCTCGTGCCGGGCACCGTTTTGGCGGCCCCCCGTGCCAGACTTGAGGTGTCTTCCAAACACCCCAGAGGGACCCGGACCAACCGCAGGACCGCCCGGACCTGGGTGCAGTACGTCATCAGCGTGTTGCCGTTCTGCACTGCGAAAGCAAAGGCCCCCAGCACGCTGTCTGTCGGCGGCCACGGCGGCACTCCGAGGCCCTTGGCTACCTGGCCCCAAAGCCGCAGTGCGGACGCATACTTGTAAGCACTCCGATGCCGCCCGCAGAGCTCTCGTCTCAAAAGCTCCTGCGTCGCTGCAAACTCAGACATATCGCCCACCAGTTGCAAAGCACGCTCTCTCGGGTTGCCCCCTGCGCCTCCGTGACGCCGAGCCCATGCCACTTGGAGCTCTTCAAGCGTAACGCGGCCCAGCGTTTGCACTGCGTCGGCCAAGTCCTTGGGTTCCAGGAAAGTCCTCTGGAAGCGAGCTGCGGCCAGGAACCCAAGAGCAGCAAGGGCAGCTTCAGCTTCGCCCCCTTCTGGCCCTGCGGGCGTGGCGCTTTCCACCAAAGGCGATGCGACCTCACCGCTCGGGCCGCCGCTGCCCTGGGAGTGCCCTGCCGGCGGCGCCACAGGAGAGCGCCTCCCGGAAGGGAAAATGGCCAAGAATTCACTGGCCAGCTCTCGGAGGCACGGCCAGACGTCCCGAAGTTCCTGCACACTCATGTCGTTGAAGTCATCTCCGGCCACGGCCCCGCCACTGGCGAGAGCGCGCAACACATTGTCAGGCGATGCCGGGCGGTAACGCGGCGGCGTGCGCCGAAGCACCCCTGTAAACCACTGTGCAAGAGCAGGCGGCACCACATCATGGGAGCATGCTTCTTCTGGCGGCTCAGGGTCCGAAGCGCCATCGCCCAAAGCCCACCGCGCGCGTTTGCGGTTGATGAACTCAAGTGCCATGTTGGGCCAAGCTGACTACGGATGACTGCGTGGGAGGCCGTGCGCCGGAGTACGCGGCAAGAAACGCTGACGAATCAACAACTGCACTTTTCTCCTTCCTCGCGAATGCATGCCCGTCACCGCCTCTGCTGCCAGAAATCCACTGCCGGCCAAGCCCACTCGAGGCGAGCGAAGCCGCGAGAGACCAGCTGTGCCAACTCCGATGCCTTCTGCTCTGGGCGAGTTGGCCAGTCTGCCAAATTTAAATGTGAAGGCACGCGGAATGCACTTAAAAAGTGGCCACGGTCTGCTGCAGCAAACCACACGCCAGCCACCATAGCATTCCAGTCACGCTGGCGGGAGCACCCGCGGAGCAGCGTCCCGAGTGCGACTGTCGAGTCGATAAAAATCACAACGTCGAGCCCCGCTAGGCCTTCGGGCAGACTGAAAAACTGCCAGAGTGCACACACTGCAGCTACTAGCTCCCAGGTGTGGATTTGCTGCTGACGCGGGCAGGCCCACCTCGCAAGCCAGCCCGGCACTGGCGCTGAAGCGAAAAACTTACGCCCGGCCAGCACTGCCACCCAAGCCAGCACGCCTGCTCCCGAGGCGTCAGTGTACACCACCAAACGTGGCTTCACCGATGGCGACAGCGGGACGGCCCTGCTTGGCTGCGAATTGAGGAAACGCTGCCACCACAGGAGCGCAAAGCGCAAACGCTTGGAGATGCAAGTGCTTTTCCCGGCTGAGTGCCGGAAAAGCGGCGCCAGATAGACGCGCGCGCCCTTCCCGAAGACTGCTGTGGCTCCCCAGCTGAGCCGGCCGGCCAGCTTCTGCGCGCGCTGGCGTTAAACGCTGGTCCCGGAGCACCTCTGCGATTTCCGCCGGCCACTTGGCGCACTTGTCGCTGGGCACGACAAAATTTAAATACGCTGTGGTTGCGTCCACGGACACACGAACGCCCAGCGCAACAAAACTCAACGCTGCCGTAACTGCTTTATGTGAATCAAGACGCCAGCCCAGCAAGTCCTGGATGACGAATCTAGCTAAAGAGGCGGCGCCTACGGCGCTATCACCCCATTCGCGCGCTTGCTCTGCATCAATGCCGAAAAAATCGTCCACGAAACGTGGATACACGATGCTAAACAAACGCAAAAGTATGGCTTGAAAAGCCGCGCCCACGCGCTGCCAGGCATGGACACTCGCCTTCCCCGCAAATGGACAGCAGAACAGCTGCAGGAACTGATCCTGCGATACGGACTCCGCCGTCACAGCGGCCGCAAACGGGAGGTGCTCACTATGCAGCGGGAGAGTTTTGTAGGCCTCGCAGACGTCATCCTTGCGGAAGCGGACGTCCGCTGCGCTGGCTCCACCAGCGACGAGGCACTGCGCCGCCGCCACTAAATCATCGAGAGTTTCGTGGGCGACGCGTTCGGAGACCGTGGTCGCGCCATTGACCCCAGAAGCTGTGAGGTCATCGATGGCGCGGACCTTGAGAGACCACTGTCCATCGCGAAAGCGCCAGCCCTCGTCCACAGCGAACCGAGGGGACAACACCACGCCCGAGAGATCCGATGGCAAATCGCGCCACTCGGCCTGTCCAGCCGCCACCTCCGCCCGGATGCGGGCCTCGAGGCCTTCTGCAACGCGACCGTCCCTTGCGGGTGCGTTTCGGACTCTTTGCAGGATGCTAGCGTTGGCGCCTGGCGCTGCCTCCAACAGCTCCTCTGGCGATGTGTGGCTAACAGCGTCGCTCAAGCACATGGTACCACTCGGGGGGATGTACCCCGCTAGAGGGAAACCCTGCGCGAGCGATGCTGCGAGGTGAGTGTCTGGAGAGCCCGAGGCCTCCAACATCTCGGAAAACAACGCCAAGTTCTTCTCAGGCCCCAATATGGCACGGACGTGCGCCGGCAAGCGCGCGTACTGGTCGCGCCACGCTAGCGCCGTCACCTGTTGGCGGTGTTTCCAGTATCTCAACTGGCGCCACCTGAACTCGCACAGTGCGCTAGGGTCGGCTGAATGCCAATTTATTGCATCTCTGGACGCCTCAGGGATGGAAAACTCCCCGGTGCACAGCGGCAGGTGCAGCGCCCAGTCTAAATGAGCAAACGGGTCCATGCCCGCTAATCTAACAGGATCACTTTAAAAAATGCTCTACAGCGCCACAGAGAGCAGAGAAGCCTTCGCCGGCGCTAAACACGCCCGAGGCATCGCCGAGGGGTTGTCCCTCTCCCGAAGGCGCCTCGCTGGAGGCAGACGCCGGTTCACTTCACCAGCTGGGCCACTTCTTCTCCTGGCCCTTGGTGTGCCACTGCGCAGAAGCTGCGCCCTTGCCTTTGGGCGGGCTCCTGGAGCGCTGGGGCGTGGTCGGGGCCGGCCTGGCGGGCTTGCTCTGCTTTCCGCCTTTGTCTGGCTTGCCACCCTTCTGGCCCCCCTTGCCCTGCGATCCCGGCTTGCCTCCTTGCGAAGGCGCGTACCCCTGCGATGACGCCGGGCCGCTCGTCTGCTTCGAGTTGGCCCGGTTGACTTCCTCGGCGCGCTGCTTGACCTTGTGCGAGGCGTCCTCCAGCACGTCACGATCCAGCCTGCACAGCAAGACCTCGACCTGGTCGTCCTGGCCCTGCTCGAGGGCACGGGCCAGCTTCTGGCGGAGAAGCAAGTCGTAGTAGAACGCAACCCTCGTGCCGCCACGCTCCTCGCACAAGCGCACCAATTGCATCTCGTACGCCCAGTACTGCACGGGCGTGATCACCTTGGAGAGAGCCATTTTGGTGCCCCAATCGTGGAGGTGACCGAGAAAATTCGCGAAGCCCATAAAGCCGATCCGCTCCTCCATGGTGCGGGCCCGCTTCGCTTCCCGGGCCTCCGTGACTTTGTCACCGATGGTCCCGCTGCCCACGAGGACGTCCAGTTTAGGCGTTTTCGAAAAGCCTGGGCGGAAGTTCGCAAGCAGATCTTCTCCCTCAGAGGAGCCCACCCATTTCCGGCCCTTATCCCTGGCAATCTTCGCCGACGGGAGATTCTCCATTCGGAGAAGAGCCTCTTCTGTGGGGAGTAAATCTCCTTGGACGCACCGGAGCCCCACTTCACGATCCTGTCCTGCAAGTTGAAGCTCAACGTCCCGCGCTTTGCTTCTTTCTCCGCCTTGGCGTTTTGCACCTTGGCCCACTCTGCAATGGCCTGGGCAGTCTGGTCCGCGGCGCTGCTGGAGCCCGGGCAGCCCGACGGGAACTCACGCATCGCCTTCGTTTGGACCTTGAGGGCCAAGGTGATGTGGGCAGGTTTGAGCTTGAAGTTTTTCCATTGCTCATCTTGGTCCTGGTCGAAAGGAACAGCGTTCACTTGCAAGCTACTGATGACAAAATCACGCATCTTCTCTTCTGCGTAATCAGTGGGCTCCACTGACCCAATGGACTCGGCAAGCGCCCGGGCCGTGCCCGCGTAGAAGATGAGCGGGTGAGTATCTGCTGGGGCATCCTGCACAGACGCCACGAACTGCACCCACTGAGCTACCTTGTCGTTCCCGCTCCCGCCGAAAGCGCCCTGCCCTGCAGCAGAGACCATGGCGCGGACGTCGCTGTCTGCGAAAGCCATATTGAGTGTGGCCCTTAGAATGAGTACTTGGGGCACCTTTGCTGGGCCGGAGGGTTCGAATGAACTTGGCAGCACCTGTCTGTCTGAGCCAACACAGCAACGGGCGTGCGTAGGAAACACAGGGTAATGTCGACAACGCCTGGACCCTTCACCAACGCAACTGACACGGCCATTCCCTCCGTGGCACATGGGCGCACCACCGTTTCAGGCTTTCGAGCACCCCCACCTGCGTCCAGCAGCCAGTTTTCATGAAGCGTAAACTCGTTTCCGGCACAGGAAAATCATGTGGAGCAGGCCCAAGCGTGCTCGCCTCACCTCCTCTGCTCCCGCTCACACGCCTCTGCGCCTGCTTCGCGGGCAAGCGGTTCCTGGCGGGCCGGCTTGCGTTTTCGGAGGCGGAAGTATTCTCGGTGCTAGTCTCTTGGGTCAGCCGTTCTGGTCGCCCCACAGGAGGCGCTCTCGGTCTCTGCGGGGGGCAGGGCCAAGCCAGGCCAAAGCACGAGCGACGGCCTGGTGCGCTGTGGCACTGCCCGCTCCCTCGCAGACACGTGCCTGAGAGCTTGTCGGCAGGGGCCGCCTTCTCAGGCTCTCTGGTGACCGAACGCTCTCCGCGTGGGACGGCGCCCGCAGGGCGGGCAGCAGCCGCCTGGCGGCGGTTTTGGTTGCGCCTTCGCGGGCAAGTTCAGGGTCCCTGCCTTCTCGCGGGCAAACCCAGGGCCCCTGCCTTCTCGCGGGCATACCCAGAGTCCCTGCCTTCTCGCGGGCAAACTCAGGCCACCGTGTTTCTCATTCTCTGGTTCCGCCTTCGCGGGCAAGTTCAGGGTCCCTGCCTTCTCGCGGGCAAACCCAGGATCCCTGCCTTCTCGCGGGCACACCCAAAGTCCCTGCCTTCTCGCGGGCAAACTCAGGCCGCACGTCTCCCGGGCTCTGCCGGGTTCCGTGTGGCATGCTGCGTGCAGGTTACCTCGCTGCCTTCTCGCGGGCAAAGCACTCTCGCGGGCACCCAGAAGTCACTTTGGGGTCGCTGCCTTCTCGCGGGCTTTACCTCGTGCGACGTGGAGGTTCCCTGCCTCCTCGCGAGCGGCAAGCCCAGGCCTGTCGAGCTACGCTCGCTGGCCCTCTTCGCCAGAGGACCAGGCGTCCCGGGGCGCAGGCTCCTTGTTGGTTTCCAGTGGGTGCGGTCCTCAGTGCATTTCTGGTGCCGCTGAGCGCCATTCTCGCACCCCGCCGTGAGGGCTACTCTCTCGCTGGTCCTTGCCGCCTGTGGTGAAATGCAGAGTGCGTCGTTGCTGCCCCCGTGGGGGCCGTGCTCTCTCTCTGGCCCTCGCCGCCTGCCATTCCCAGATCTGTGCCGGCCAGTCTGAGCGCGACTGTGCACTGGGGTGGCATTCGAGTGCCAGTATTGCACTCTATGCTCCTTCCTTTCTGCGTTCTGGTGCCCAGGCGCATCCAGATTCGCAGTCTGAGCGCGACTTTGCGCTCGTGGGCGTCCGCGTGCCCGAAAATTGCACTTTGCGCTCCTTTCGGCGTTCTGGTGCAGAATTGCATTCTGAGCTCCTTTCTGCGTTCTGGTGGCCAGGCGCAGCAAGATTCGCAGTCTGAGGGCGTCCGCGTGCCCAGAATTGCATTCTGAGCCTTTCGGCGGCCTGGTACCCAGGCGCACCGGGGTTCGCAATCTGAGCGTGACTTAGCGTTGTTGGGCGTCCGCACGCCCAGAATTGCATTCTGAGCTCCTTTCTACGTTCTGGTGACCAGGCGCACCAATATTCGCAGTCTGAAGGCTTCTGGGCATCCGCGCGCCCAGAATTGCATGCTGAGCTCCTCTCTGCGTTCTGGTGCCCAGGCGCACCCGGGCTCGCAATCTGAGCGTGACTCAGCGCTCCTGGGTGTTCGCGCGCCCAAAAATTGCATCCTGAGCGCCTTTCTGGGTTTTGATTCCGGGCGCACCCACGTTCGCAATCTGAGCGCTTGTGGCGTCCGCGCGCCCAGAATTGCACTCTGTGTCCCTTCTGCGTTCTGGAGCGCAGGCGCGCCCAGATTCGCAATCTCAGCGCAGCAAAGCGCTCCTCAGCGTTCGCGCGCCCAAAATGGCTTTCTGAACGCCTTTCTGCGTTCTACTGCGCTGGCGTGCCCAGATTCGCAAGCTCAGCGCACATTAGCGCTCGTGGGCGTCCGCGCGAAATTGCAGTGTGAGTCCCCCTTTTGCTTCCTGGTGCCCTTGCGCACCCAGATTCGCAACCTGAGTGCGACTTAGTGCTCCCGGGCGTTCGCGCGCCAGAATATCGCATTCTCAGTTCCTTCCTGCATTATGGTGCCCAGGCGCGCCAAAATGCAGTGACCTGGCCGTCTCGACCGCGCGAGCCAGAAGCAGGGGCTACGGACACACTCTGGGGCACTCGGGGTCGGCTGTGTGCAGGCGGCAGAAGCTAGTCCTTGATGGGGGAGCATTTGCTAATCCCCCACCTGCACACAACGGGGGCGGGGGTGCTTTGCATTTGTGCAGCACGCCCGTCCTCGACCGACCCCGGGGGGCCTGCGTCCCAAACGGCGCGTAATCGGAATATCCATGCTGACGCCCTTTCACCAGCGAACTCAGAATTAAATTCTGGTGTGGCTGCTGAAAATACGGCGGCTGAGATTGCAACTGGACGGATTTCCCATGGGAACTCGGCCCATCGGATTTCGGAAGATTTTCGGCCCCAAAATGGGTGCCAAAGGAGCGTGGGTCGGAAGCGCCTCAGCAAGCAGTTCCTTGGCTGCGTTTCCTGTTGCCTTAGCTCCGAGGCGAAGCTGACATTCGCATCGTTGCAATAGCGCGCAGTCGAGCTGCGCACGCCCTCTAGCGAGTCGCCTTGACGGCGTTGCCCGCCAAGACGGCGCGCCTCACATAAAGGATGGGGTCACCCAGACCACCCACCAGGAAAGAAACCGTTTGGAGACGGATTCGCCTGCTCCGCGGCGACGGACAGCATTCTATCGCGAAGGGCGAGCGTAAGCCCCTTCGCGCCGCGTCCAGGCGGACGCGCTCGCCCCAAAGATGGGCGCTCACTCATCCATCTCATCATTCAAATCTGCTCTGTGTCCTCTGGCGGCGGCGGCGACAAAGTTGAATCGCGTCGGCGGCGTGGTGTGCGTCAGGGGAATCCTTTCTCTGACGGCAGCCCAGCACCGTCAAGCTGCAGGGAGCCAGCGCGGCAAGGCAGGTTCTCCACCGGGGCAGCATCGCACGCAGCGCTCGGCAAGCGCGCTTATGACGCCCTCCGGAGGCCCGGGTGGTGCACTCAGGCTGCGGAGGGGGATAAGCATCGCAATCAGCGCTGGCTACGTTTTGCCCCGCAGTGCAGACCGCGCCTGAGCAGGTTGTCGTCTCTTGTCTCGTGCGTTGTGCCGCACTAGCTCAGACGAGCACGCCTCGCGCAATCTGCCCTCTCACAGCTCAGACCTTGCCCAGCCTCTCACAGGTTGCTGTCGCGTGTTTTGGTGGCGGCAGCAGGCGGCGTCAGAACTGATTCTGCGAAGGGAAATCTTGGTTGAAGGCACCTTTGGAGGGGCTGCCTGCCTGCATGTTTGAGGAATCGGAAATACGGTTGCTCTCACCATGCCTGAGGCCACTCTCCTCTTTGTCTCGTCGGGAGAGAGGCCAGGTATCCACCTGCGGGGGGAGATCCTTCAGCTGTCCACTGTAACCGTGATGGCTCAGACAAGGTGTCTGAATTGCAGATTTGTGTCCTAGCACGCAGAGCAATCTGATTCTACGCGTCGTCCGAGGGAAGATGTCTTTCTCTCCGAGTGACGTCACGGCGATGATCGCCACCGCCGCCAGTGGAGCCTTCAACGGCGCAGGTGCAGATCAGGTGCGTGAGTGGGTGGACTTCGTCATCAATGTCGACGTCGACCCCGCCAAGAAGCACGATCTCTTCCACTACGTGTCTGTCGCGCGGCTGCTGGCCGAGACGGGAGGCAGCATCGCGCCAGCCGACTTCGAAGACCCTCACATGCGGGACATGATCAAGGCGAGCATTCCCGTTCACGCCACCCCGTATGCCACCGAACAGGACGACCCGTGGAAGAGCTGGAAAGTCTCGCCGGCACAGATTGTCTTGGCACTCAAGGTGCAGGGGGCGCGCGCGAAGAAAGCCTCGCCAGGACCATCGGTGCCACCAGAGGTGGCCCACAACAACAAAGAGCTTTCGGGCATGGCTGAAGCAGTGAAGCAATTTGCGGAACTTCAGTCGCAGGCGCTGCAGAAAGGGAAGCCGAAAAGACTCAGTTTCAAGTTGCAGGACCGGAAACTCGAGCTGGGCATGCAGCATTTCGCCAAGGATGCACTCCCGTCAGAGGAGGTCCTCGCGAAGTTCGAGGCGGCGGGGAAGATCGCGCACGACAAAAGCAGGCCGTGGGTCGGGTCCGCCGAGGGCGAGGATCTGCGCGATCACCACCGCCCAACTTGGAGCCGGACTCCTATGATCGACGCTGTCGTGGGGGACGGCTCTTACGAGGAGCGGGTGAAGCAGAGCGCTGCCGCCAAGCGGAACATGGCGTGGATGGACAAAGTCGACTACGCTGGCTTTGCCACGTTCATGGGCCACCTGCACGAGTGGGGATTCAAGGTAATCCTCACCAAGGCATGCAGCATGGCTGACTTCCTTGCGTACGCCCACAACATCGTGCGAATCGCCGAGGAACACGGTGGAGTCAGGACAGCTTATCAATACGATGTTCTCCAGAGGAGGGCCATGGCCAGGGCTCTGGAGGAAGACGTCGTAGATTTGGCGCCTTACTTCGCCAAGATCGATCGTGAAAACCTAGCTGACGCCAAAGACAAAGTAAACAAAAGCTTCACGGAGGCTGGCCGGGCTGTGACAGCTAAGGGGCAGCAGTCGAAGGGTCAGCCCAAAAGCTGCGCCAAGGGCGTCACCGACAAGGGCGGCAAGGGGAGCAAGAAGAGTTCCAACGGCACAGAGGCTGACAACCGGCCTGTCCGGTCGCCGGCCAAGCGCCCCAAGGGCACGGCGGGCACCGATTATCAGCGCAGGTCTCGCAGCCCCCGCTCCGGCAATCAGCAGTACAACAGTTGGGGAAACAAGTGGTGAGTGGGCCAAGCACCACTAGTCGAGGGCGCCGGGAGTGATATCTCGGAGGAAGCATCAGACGACACGGAAGCGTCGCCGCTTCCAGGTACCAGTTCAAAGTCAAGTGAGTCAGCAAATTCTCCACTCGAAGCTGTCCAGGCAGCTTTCTCTGCATTTAGCGCCCGCGAGGATTTGCATAGCCTGGGTCCGAGCGACCACTTGCGCTGGGCCAGCGGCTTGCCAGAAGCCGATGATAGCCCGCGCGTGCCAACATTTTTAAACGGCCATTTTGCGAGATCGGTTTCAATGTCGGTTGCCGAGCTGCAAACCGCTCGCCAGTCTGCTCTTGCTTTTTGGAAGCATCGGAAGCTAGTGACGGACCCACAGTGGCAGACTATCTTTAGAAGTTTGCCAGCTCACTGTCAGTCAGTGCTGGGTCCGGAGAAGAACCTTCTGCTGCTGAAAGAGATGCTCGAGGCTATAGCATGGCCAGATAATACCTTGTTTCACAACCTCTGCCATGGCTTCCCTTTGGTGGGGCGCCTGCCTGCTAGTGGCATCCATGCGCCCGCTGCCACGTCTCCGGAACCAGCCGAGACTTTGCGGTCGCTTTTAGCACATCCGCGCGAGCGGAATGAGGCGACTCTCGGTAGAATCGCCGCGGAAAAGGGCGGCGATACGAGGGTTAGGACTCAATTTTTATCGGCCTGCTCAAAAGAGGTCGAAGATGGCAAGGCCCGCTTCCGTAACCTAGACGTAAATTCTTGTGTTTTAACAGCTCGCTTCCCTATCGTGCAGGGGGAGAGAGACGGAATGCCAAAAATTCGTTGCATAGACGATTTCACTGCGTCTGCGGTGAATGGCGCGGTTGTACATAGTGAAAGAACATGTCCAGACACGCTGGACACTTTGGTGGCATTAGTGCGCCACACAGCAGCAGGCAAGCAACACATTGCCATGAGGTGGAGGAAAGATGACTTCCGGCACGCTTTTAAGACACTGCCGATTTGCAGCGGCCACTTGCCGCTAGCAGTGACAGCTTGGCCAGAAACAGCGGCAGACGGTAAGGCGTTACAGTTGCTGTGCCTACCATTTGGCTCTTCCGCATCAGTGTTCGGTTGGGATCGTTTCGGTCTCGCCATTCAAGGCATTTTGGCAGCTCTGTTTCACTTGTTATATTTGCGTTTTGTCGACGATATGTTCGCCGGCGATTCGGCCCTGGAGGGGCGCGATATTGGCAGTGACTGCTTAATCGGCCCCGCCGGCTCTGCGCGCCTGGCAAGAGCAGTCGTGTCAGAACTGCTGGGCTGGGATCTCGACGCCGGCAAAGCCGTCACGGAGGCCACTAAGACCGTAATCCTCGGAGTCTGCGTAGAATTTGACGACCACAACCAGCTGATCCAGTTTTCTCTCGAAGCAGAGAGGTTGGAAAAATGGACCGCAGAAATTCGTGAGGCTCTGCGGCGAAGATCGCTCTCGCCTGCGCGGGCTTTAAAATTAGCAGGCAAATTGAGCTGGGGTGCGACCGCCGTCTTCGGCCGAGGCGCGCGCGTTTACCTTGCTGCGATTTACCACCACGGCTCAGGCAACCAGAGCCGGCTGTCCCAGCGCACCAAATTGTGTCTGCGTTGGTGGCTGCGGTTCTTACAGGAACCGCCATCGAGGAGCGCCCCGGTGATGCGTCGCCAGAAGAAGCGTTGCATCCTTTACACCGACGCCACAGGCCAGGGACGGATGGCATGGGTCATCCAAACTCCCTCTTTAAAGGCTTGGGCTGCTGCTGATGTCCCAGCAAAGGCGAGGCAGTGGGTGCTTCATCGGAAGAATCAGATCGGCACTTGGGAGCTCATGGCGGCTCTCTGCGCGCTTAAGTTTTTGCTGAGTTATCTGCCTGGCGAGTTTGAAATCCTCGCCTTCGTGGATAACACAAGCGCGCTGGGTGCACTTTTACGCGGCTGTTCCAGGCAATTTGATTGGAACGAGCTCATAGGCGAGCTTTGGTTTGCAGTCGCGCAGCGTGGTCATTATTTGCACCTTTGGCACGTGCCATCGCATTTAAATTTGGCCGACGCTCCGACCCGGCCAGAAGCCAAGTCAGAGCAGCTGCGTAAGTTAGCCGCCGACGGGTTTCAAGAAATGCCGTGGTCCTTCCCGGCCGACGCGCCCTGGTGATTCGGAGACAGTGAGCGGCAAAAGGGAAAAACATCATCGTAATCCTGTGTTGAGGTCATATCACGTGAGAATCGGTTGTCCACGCAGCTACTTGTGCGCACATTCTCTGCGTCTTCTGTTCCGGAGCTCTGGCCCAGCATGGCTTTGAGATTCATCGACAAAAGCCGTGCCGCTAAGTACTCGCATCCGCCAGCTGCCAGCGATGAGGTCGCGGAGGTCCGCGTCGAGGTGGAAGCGTCCCCTCTGGCGGCCGTCGTCCGCGGCGTCGCGGCGCAGGCAGAGCCAGGGCACCACGTCACGGGCTTGATCGCTGCGTTGACAGAATCGGGCTTCAAACACATGTCGGATCTGAGCGACATTGGAGCCGACGACTTCGCAGAGCTCGCGCCGGCATTCGCCGCTTGCAACAGCAGCTTCGTCAAAGCCTTCTCGTCGCACTGCCAGAGCAGCGCCAGTCGCGAGCAGGCAGCTCAAGCGCACAAGCCCGGCGGGCGAACGGAGCCCCAGCGCCCGGCATCTCTGGCAGCGGGCGTCGGGGCGGCGCAGGCGCTGGCTATGCTGGCGACCAGACGCCCACTGCGAAGCGATTGGACGCCCCCGCCGAAGAGAAGGCCCGCGCTGCTTTTCTAGTGCTTGGAGAGGCGCGGCGGGCGCGGGCCGCTCCTGCGCCTGCAGTGCTCGCAGCCGCCGCGGCAGCTGCTGCCAATTGCAGCTGCTATCCGGGAGCGGAGCCCACTGGCAGGCCACGGGGCGAGATCAAGCGGGCTCGTCGCGAAGCCAGCGGCGGCGACCATCTGAGCTCGCACACCTTGTGGGTGGAATTTGCCAGCTGGAGGAAAAGCGCCTCCCAGTATGCTTCCGCAGTACGCCTGTGGGGCGACGCTGCCACTGCTGTCGGGGCGCCTGGGTGGCCACCAACAGAACTGATCCTTGACACTTTCGTTGGTTTGTTTCGCAACGGCCATACCTTGCAGAGATACGTGTCGCACGTGCGCAGTGTATTGCACTTGGTGCAGGCTCCGCTGGGCGCCCTCGCAGATGCGCATAGATTGTCGAGAGGCGCCGAAAAGATAACGAAGTATGAATTCAGAAGAGAGAAAATCCGGGTTTAAACAGGTTTACAGAATTATTCGGTCGTTTAAACCTCTGCAACTCTTCTGAGAGAAACCACAGTTACAAAGAATTTTATCATGGTTTAAAGCCATGGAGAGATTTGGTGAGGTTTAAGGAACCGCTCGTGTAGAGTACTGGGTGCGAGGACGGAAACGCCCAAAACGGCAATCTGAACGCAGAAACGCCCAGAACAGCAATCTGAACACGGAAACGCCCAGAACGGCAATCTGAGCACGGAAACGCCCAGAACGGCAATCTGAGCACGGAAACGCCCAGAACGGCAATCTGAGCACGCAAACGCCCACAAGGCAAGCAACCTGAGCACAGAAACGCCCAGTACGGCAATACGAGCACGGAAGCGCCCAGAACGGCAATCTGAGCACGGAAACGCCCAGAACGGCAATCTGAGCACGGAAACGCCCAGAACGGCAATCTAAGCACGGAAACGCCCAAAACGGCAATCTGAACGCAGAAACGCCCAGAACAGCAATCTGAACACGGAAACGCCCAGAACGGCAATCTGAGCACGGAAACGCCCACAAGGCAAGCAACCTGAGCACAGAAACGCCCAGTACGGCAATACGAGCACGGAAGCGCCCAGAACGGCAATCTGAGCACAGAAACGCCCAGAACGGCAACCTGATGACGGAGACGCCCAAAACGGCAATCTGAATGCAGAAACGCCCAGAACAGCAATCTGACCACGGAAACGCCCACAAGGCAAGCAACCTGAGCACAGAAACGCCCAGTACGGCAATACGAGCACGGAAGCGCCCAGAACGGCAATCGGAGCACAGAAACGCCCAGAACGGCAATCTGAGCACGGAAACGCCCAGAAGGGCAATCTGAGCACGAAAACGCCCAGAACGGCAATCTGAGCACGAAAACACACAGAAAGGCAATCGAAGCACGAAAACGTGAGAACGGCAATCTGAACACGAAGACGCCCAGAACGGCAATATAAACACCAGAACGCGCAGAACGGCAACCTGAGCACGGAAACGCCCAGAACGGCAACCTGAGCACGGAAACGCCCAGAACGGCAATCTGAGCACGGAAACGCCCAGAACGGCAATCTGAGCACGGAAACGCCCAAAACGGCAATCTGAGCACAAAAACGCGCAGAACGGCAATCTGAGCACGGAAACGCCCAGAACGGCAATCTGAGCACGGAAACGCCCAAAACGGCAATCTGAGCACGGCAACGCCCAGAACAGCAATCTGAGCACGGAAACGCCCAGAACGACAATCTGAGCACGAAAGCTCCCAGAATGGCCTGAGCACGGAAAACGCCCAGAACGGCAATCTAAGCACGGAAACGCCCAGAACGGCAATTTGTGCACGGAAACGCCGAGAAGGGCAATCTGAGCCGAAAACGCCCAGAACGGCAATCTGAGCACGAAAACGCCCAGAACGGCAATCTGAGCACGGAAACGCTCAGAACGGCAATCTGAGCACGAAACTTTTCCAGGTGCGTTTCACTCTTCCAGGTGTGTCCGTGACTCTTCCGGATGTGTTCGCGTTGCACAATTGGCTCAGTTCAAGCGCAATTTTGGTGCAGTTGACTGAAAGGCTTCCCTCACACACTTCAGATGACAAGCTTGTCCGAGTGCCCTTTTTGTGGCTTGCCTGTGCCTGATGCTTTTCTGATGCTGCACCTTAGCCAAGCACACCCTGGATATCTTGAAAGATTTAGTGCCAGTGCTTCCTCTTCGTCTCCACCGTTGCCCATTTTGGGCGGGTCGCCAGTCCGAGCTAGGAGCTCTGTCCCTTTGAGTCCTGATTCTAGATCAATGGCGTCCCCACTCGCAATAGCAGCGCCCCCGTCTTCTTCAGCTATCGTCCCTGCTCCAGTATCTCATTCCTCTGTTGGATTTCAAAGCTGTGTCGATATGGACTTGACGAATTTGTTGGTATGGATCAAAAACAGAAGCGAGGCTGGTCTCTTGTCTGATTTACTGACAGCTTCTATCGTCAGACCTCTCGGCCGGTGCAGCTGCAGTCAAACTCCCATTCTACGACCAGGATCGCGTCCCAGTCAATCCAAACAAAAACAAAGGACATGGTCCCATCGCGTGCACGCGGTGCCCCAAGTGTGAAGCGAGAGGCTCGGTCAACTACGATGGGACGCCCCTTGAGGGCCAGCGTGATAAATTGGGACTTACAACGACTCTGAGCATCGTGGCACACTGGTTAGATGGATCAACTGTAACACGGACTGCCAGAGAATTGAAAGTTTGGGACGCGACAGTGCGTTCAGTTTGGGATTCCTGTAGAAATATTGTGGCTTGGCATCAAAGAAGCTTGCCACGAGTCGCCAATGAAGATTGCATCATTGATATAACGTGGGGACCCCACAGGAGACGCATTCGATACGGAGTTCCTGCTAGACCATTAAAATACGAAAGCTATACGTTGCAGGTGGTCGTTGCTGACCGCATGGAAGTGGGAGTGCGCAGATTTCTGCCAGGATCTCTCAGAATCGAGCGAGTCCTGAGCAAGGACGCGACTTACAATAAAAATGTAGCCCTTACCATGTTGGATCCGTCTTGTCGTCTGACAACAGACCAGGGGAGCGAATGGGCGCGGTTGCCCCAGGTATTCGCTTCGGCTGCTACAGTCAATCACTCAATCGAATGGGTTGCGCAGGATGGCACGACGACTAACCTAGGCGAAGCCTACAACGGCATCATCAAAAAACTTGGTTCGGAACTGCATATATGGAAAGGTCGAGTCTCTGATGATAAACTGGAGACGCGCTGGCACGAGCTCGCTTGGCGCATAAACTCTGGATTCAACAAATCAAATGTTCCAGCCGGTTCAAAATTGATTGGGTTCCTCAATGTATTAACTCTATACCAATCGAGTACAGCAGGATCCAGTCCACCAGTCTGCTCCGAGGCAAGGCGCGCCGCAGAGATGCGTGCCATTACCGTTCCGTCAGGTGAGCACCGCGTTCGTAGGTTCCCGTCAAAACGACAAGAGACCTTGAAAGAGTGCTGGCGAACTTTACGGGGATGGCTTAAAAGTGGTAGCAACAAGTTAGAATTACCTGGTTTGTCCAAAGCTCAACGGTTTTACTGTCACCAGTGGTCCGAGTGCTTCCATGGTATTCTGCATAGTAGCTCCGGAAGCGAGGCGAACCGAGTCTTAGTTCTGACAAGAGGGCAGCGCGTGCATCGCAAACAATTACGCGTGGAGCCGGAGAACCACCCAGACGATGCAGAACACGATGCAGAAGATCCGTCAGATGGAGAACCCAGTACGGACGCAACAGGAGAGACCTCAGATTCCTATGAAGATTCTGATGACGCCCCACTCGTACCCCGAAAGCGGCCAGCAGCACGAACTAAGAAATCCGAGGTTTCTGTGGAAGCTGTCTCGTCTGGGGAAGCTGCCGACGAGCTTGTCGAGTCCAGCATTGGCGACTTAAATGAGGTGCTGGCGCAATATGGCAAACAGATTGACGAGAGCACACCCAGAGATGGTCATTGCTTATATCACGCACTGAGGAAATTGAATTTTGTAGGCAGCGAGGTTTCTATTTCGGAAATGCGGAGCAAGGCCGTGGCAGCAGCAGATGTAGAAAATTATGCGTCGCAGCACTATGCTGCGTGCGCTCCCGCACGGACGTTGGGCACGACAAACACGTGCAGCTGGCTGGCGCCGACCTGAGAGAGAGAGCCTCAGGACGCCCAGCCAGCGGAGCGCAACCCAGGGAGGGCGGGCGGGGAAAGAAAACACCCACGCCACGAGGCCCACCCCGCGGTGCCAGCAGACACCCACGGGCAGGACGAGGACGTCCCAGGGAGACGACGGACAGACAGACCGACAGACAGACGACCGACCGACAGACACACAGACGGGACGGACGGACAGACAGACCCACACCCGCCGTCCACAGGACACGGCGCGTTAGCTGACCCACCAGGGCGGGTGAAGTCCGCCACCCCCAGTTGGAGGTATCCAAGTTTCGCGCGTTCTGCTGGGAGCTCAAGGCCATTAGGCTAGGAGGAGCGTGGCACCGCTAGCTCCTGAAATTTTCCTGCCCTCCAAACCGCTGCGCGATTTGAGGGCTAAGAAAATTATGCGTCGCAGCACTATGCTGCGTGCGCTCCCGCACGGACGTTGGGCACGACAAACACGTGCAGCTGGCTGGCGCCAACCTGAGAGAGAGAGCCTCAGGACGCCCAATGCACGCAGGTGGGGCCGGGCAGCTGCGCGAAGCGAAATGCTTTTGCAACAGCAGGAACACCCAATGCACGCAAGAGTTTTTCACTCGCCTGCCCCAGACGACTCTAAGTGCTCAACCAGAAACTCGGCCTCAGCTACCGAGCCCCGCGCTTTGGCGGAAGTATACGCAAACGCAGTAAGCCCTCGCCAACCGCCTGAGTAGAACAGTGCTGTTGGACCGTTAGCACGAAGGCACTCCGTGGCCCAACCTCTACGAAAGGCATGCGTGCCCCACGCCACCGCATCAGCGAAGCCGCAGCCTTGAGCAGCGAGCTTAAGCACAGCAAGGCTCATCGCGTATGTCATGCCTGGGAAAATGACATTATTCCCAGCCTCAGTCTGCGGCGCCGTGTCTGTAGACGCAGAAGCCGCGGCACCACTCGCGAGCTTGGCCCGGAGCTTGTACCGGGCGACCACCCGGCACACACCACACAGTGCTTTCCCTTGGAGATCACAAATGCACCTGCGAGTGACAACAACAGGTTCAGAATAGCACTTCCTATTCATGAATGTGATGTCCACGACATTCCCCACAGTCACACTGATCGACACGGGAGCTGTGTCGGAGCCCAGCTGCAAGACTTCGCCGTAGCGCAAACAGAACTGCCGCGCCACTACGAAAGAGTCACCGATGTCAATGAAGCCGTTCCCGGAACACCACCGTGACAATTCTTTTGTCTGCTCTGCAGAGGCACGGATCTTCGGCCGCCGCAGCGCCCGCCCTGCCTTCTCAGCTCCCCGCACAACACGTGCTGTGTCCGCAAGGGGGCCCACAGAACAGTGCAACCAGACTAAGACGGTGCGAATGTGCGACAAATATCTTGACAAAGTAGCCGCACTCCTGAAGAGACAAACGTATGCATCCAATATACCCTGCGTTGGTGGCCATGGCGGGACTCTGCAGAAGAGAACGACTTGGCCATAGAGTCTCAGCGCCGAGGCATAACCTGCAGCGCTGGCCTTCCATCCGCAAAATTCCAACCACATCGCCTGCTCCGCCATCGCTGTTGGGGCAGTGCCATCGCGCGAGATACGTGCGATCTCCTGCCGCGGTGCTCCGGGGGGACTGTGCAATGCCAGAGCGTCTGCTTGTGCCATGGCAGCAATAGCGTCGGCAAGGACGTGCGGCGCAGGGAGCCGGCCAGACGTCCGCGCCGCAGTGCATAGCCGCAACGCCGCCCTCGCCACAGCTTGTTCCTCGGGCGTGGAACCTGCCTTTCGCCGCGCCATGGCCGGAAGCAGAGCTGCCTGGCGCACCTGTGGCGACTGCGGACACTGTGCAGGCGAAGCGATTTCCTTTGCCACACTTTGACCACAGGATTTACATAAATCCAAGAAGGAGCTGACGACAGCAAGAGACACTCTCGAGAACGCGCCCCACACCTCAACAGCTTCCTCGGGCGTGATGCCCAAGAAATCAGATGGCGCCACGGCCCCTTCCTGCCGGAGATTTGCCTCTACCGTGCGCACCTCCACCGGGACATCCGCGATGCCCGCCGCGCGCCTGAGCAGCTGCGCCAAGACAGTCTCGGGTGTATCTTGCGGAGCCGGTTCGGGCAGTCTCGGCCGCACTTGCCGGGCAGCATCGCCGCCGGCCAAAGCAGCCCGCCCCCGACTGCCAGCAATGAACTCAAGCATTGAGCAAAACCCGCTACTGATGACGAGAGTCCAAACGCAAACATTGCTACAAACCCGCATCCAGCCACTCTTGGCCGCAATGGCCTCAGATGATGCATTTTTTTTCAACAGCACTACGGTGACCAAGGCAGCGCGGGCGGCCATGCCCACTCGAGCTGACGGAATCCGCGGGACTGAAAAGCCAAGACAGATTCGTCCCAAGTTTCTTGCCGAGTCGGGCCGTCAGCAATATTTAGCTTGCTAGGCACTCGGAAAGCGTGCAAAAGCACGCACGCGCTGGCTACTTCAAACCAGAAACCGGCGATCACATCATTTAAGTCACTTTGCCGGCTCGCCCCGCGAACCAGCGCATGCAAGGCTGGATTGCAATCGACGAACATGACTATCTCACACTCAGCGAGCCCATGCTCGATCAGACAGCGCACAACACAAATTGCAGCAACGAGCTCCCAAAGCACTATCTGCGTCCGGCGCGCGTGCGCCCACGCCCACGCCTCCTGGGGCACCCTGGTGGCCCCCCAGGCGCGGAAAGCGGGATGCACAATCGCAAAAGCCATGTGGCCATCCCCTGCGGCATCCGTATAAACGGCACACCTGGGCAGAGATAGCGGCTGGAGCGATACCCGGCGCGTGGGGGCGCTGCCTAGGAACCGGCACCACCATTGCAGTGCTGTGCGGACTCTAGAAGTGAGCGTCCCCGAGGACCTGCGGGCTTGCCAATGCAGCGCTGCCAAATATGCACGAGCCCCCTTGCCGAAGACAACGCTGCCTGCCCAGCTCAGCCGCCCTGCCAGCCGCTTCGCTTCGGAAGGGCGCAGGACATTCTCGCTGAGTGCACGCGTGATAACAGCCAGCCACTTCTCTCTCTTATGCTTTCCAATGCAGAAAATGAGAGCACCTGGCACAGAGCTTACTTCCACGCCGAGCATGGTAGCCGCAGTGACGTTGTGCACACGTTTCTTCGGCTCGAGTTCCCAGCCGGTCAGCTGGAGCATCTGCTGCGCACACGCCGCGGTGCCCGCTGGCCCCGTGAGCGCCCTATGTGCCCCCTGGGCGCGGTCCGCCGAAAATAAATCATCAACGAACCGAGGATACGCAATGTACAATTCTCGCGCCAGGAGCGCCTGCAGAAACGAGCCCAATCTATGCCAACTATACACAGAAGCTCGCGACCCGAATGGGCAACATAGCAACTGTAAACCTTTGCCGCACAAAGCGGCGCTTTGCCAAGTCACAACTGCAAAAGGCAAGTGCTGAGACAGGAGCGGGAGCGATTTGAATGCACCCTTAAAGTCCTCTTTCCTGAACAGGAACTCGCAATCTGCAGGCTGGCCACGGGCAAGCCACACAGCCAAGGACACCAAAGTATCCAGCGTATCCCCTGGCATTGGCTCGCCTACAGCTGTCGCCGAATTCACAAGCGAGGCACTGAAATCATCAATCAATCGCACTTTCGGGCACACACTACCCCGTTCATCTTCCTTCCACCCCTCCAGGGCAGGAAAGCGTGCAGAAATGATAGACGCTGCCGTGTTCAGTCGCGTCCACCATGCTTTCTTCTCTCCTACCTCTTGTACACACTTTGCTTCAAAGGCTTCCTCCACCATCGGGTGCGCGCCGGTCGGCCTGCGCGCCCTGTGCAACGTAGCAACGTTGTGCTCCTCACAACGGCGGAACAGAAGCTCAGGAGTGAACGACAGCTGCGGGAAAGGCACTGGCGGCAAAATGCCCGAGCGCGGCAATTCCCCTATCAACGGAAAACCAAATTTCAGATGCTCAATGAGCAACTGGTCTGGCCACTCGATCGCCTCCAGCATTTCGGCCACGAGAAACAAATTCTTATCCAGCCCAAGCACGCACTGGCAGTGCGCTGGCAATCGCGACACTGCCCGCCGCCACGCAGGCTCTGTCACACGTTTCCTATCAGCCCAATACTGGAGCTTGCTCGCACGACGTTCGTGCAATTCAGAATCCGTTAAAGATTCCGCCCGCTCCAACGCCTCAACTATTATTGCTGGCATTGCAGCGGGCCCTTCAAAGGCTGGCAAAGTACAGGCCCATTCAAGATGACCCCACGCACACATGGACTCAAGCAAAACTGAATCGGCCAACAGCGCGCTGACAGCCCCGCTCAAAGTGGCAAACCCACCAAGCGCATGCTGCCGCCCACTATCTTCGCTTAGAACACTTGTACCGGTACTGCTTGCGTCGTCCTCGGACGCAGGCTTCTCTGGCGAAGCTCACTTCTTCTTCCCGTCGTACCACCCCTGCTGATACCAGCCATCCTTCCTAGTGTTACGACTCCTGGAACGGCCACGCTGGCTGGGAGGCTTCCTCGGCGGCGAACGCACGGGCCGGTTATCGCCCTTGCCACTCTTGCCGCCCTTGCCGGCAGCCTTACCGCCGTTGCCGCGACCGTGATTCCCAGCGGCGCTCTGAGCAGACGACCCCGCTGCAGCAGCTGATGCGAATTTCGCAGCCCTGCCAGCGCCAGACTGCGCTTTATCTTTTGCTGCCCTGGCCGTGTCGTCGTTCAGCTCGAGGAGCCAGCGCAGCACGTTGGGCTTCTCACGCTCCAGCTCCGTGGCCATCTCCTTCCGCGCCTTGACGTCATAGTGGTACGCTGTGGCCACACCACCATGCTCCTCCGCCACCCGGGTGAGGATGAAGACATACGACAGGAGGTGCGTCTGAGAGCAAGCCTTCATCATGACGAGCTTGAGGCCCCACGAGAACACATGCCCCAGGAACGTGGCGAAGCCCTGGTAGTGCACCCGCTCTTCCAAGGAGCGCGCCTTCTTCATGTCGAGCGCGGCTTTGAGCCGATCATCCCAACTGCCGCCGCTCGGCATCAAATCGATTGCTGGCGACCTCGTCCACGCTGGCCGGTGCAATGCCATCAGGTCATCTGCGTCAGCACTGCCGACGTAGATGCGGCCCTTTTCTGCAGCTATCTTTCCGGCCGCTTCCCACTTGGCCAGAAGATCCTCTGATGGCAGAGCTTCTGGTGGAAACTCTGATAGGCCAACGTCCTCGATCCTCTTGGCGTAATTAAAAGACAACCCTTTGGGTTTAGTTGTCTGCTTCTCTTTTTCGGCCTGACACTTTACGAACTCTGTGAGAGCATCCTTCAAACCGCCGTCGCCCAGTTGCCCATCTTTAGAGCCTTGTGCCACCTCCATTCCCGCTGATTTCGCGAAAGCAGCCTGGACACGCAAGGCGAACACAACCATGGCCGGAGTCATCTTGAGAGTCTTCCAACTCTCAGGATTGCCTTCTTCATTGAATGGCGTGTCGCCAGCTTTGAAATTGGCCTTGATCACGTCGCGGACGTAGTCGCCCGCGTAATCTTCCGGTTGCGTGCTGCACACCACGTCGGCGAGCAGCCGCCCGACGCCCGCGTAGAAGCGCAGGTCATGCTTCCCACGAGCCTGGGGCTCCACGTCCAAGACCGTTTCCATCCACTGGACGCGGACATCCATCTCGGTCTTGTTGAACGCGCTAGCCGGCAGACCAGCGAGGTCCGCGCGGATCTCTTCAGGGGCGAACTGGCCGGCCATGGTGGACCACAGGCGAGCACAGCTGAGAGTACAGATAGACAGAGTACCGAAACTGAGCGCTCGGGCACTACAAGCGTAGACTTGCGAGGTTGATGAGCCGAAAACACGATCGACGACCTCCGCGGGAGCAATGGGACACGACAGACCCCGCTGCCTGACTGGGAGACTCTGGGACAAGCCCAAACCCCCAGTCAGGCGATCGCCGAAAACCGAACCCCCACCACCAGGGCGGGCGGGCGGGAAAAACCGAACACCGAGCAGCCGGCACCAAGAAGACCGCCCCCAGCGGCCCACCGAGGGAGCGCGCCGCCAGTGACCAACTCCGCGGGCACCATGGCCGCGAGCAAACGGCCACCGAGCCCCCGAAAGGGAACTGCGGCGCCACCGCCCCCAAGGGCAAAGACGACGACGACGACGCCGACGACAGACAGACAGACAGACAGACAGACGGACGGACAGACAGACAGACAGACAGACAGACAGACAGACAGACAGACAGACAGACAGACAGACCAACGGCCCAGAGAGACCGACGGACAACCGCGACCTCACCGAGGCCCCCAGGCGCGTGAGAAGCAACACCGCCGACGGGAAGCGCCGCCAGGCACCACCAGCTCCACCAGGAGCACCCACTTTGGGATAAGGCGAGTGAGCAAAGAAGCGGAGGAGTACATAGCCAACTCCGGCCGCTCGTTGTTTTCTCGCGCTGAAAACGTTACGCGTTTTCGCGCGGAGAAAACACTATCGACGACCTCCGCGGGAGCAATGGGACACGACAGACCCCGCTGCCTGACTGGGAGACTCTGGGACAAGCCCAAATCCCCGCTGCACCCAGACCTCCCAGGCGGAAGCTGACTACGCGTTGCCTGCGAAGCAAGAGAGAATCTTTTTGGAACCACAGCCAGGCCCAATGCACCAAGAAAGTTCACTCGCCGTCTGACGAGCTCGAATGCTCGACCAAAAATTCAGCTGCCTGCAGGGCCCCACGTGCCCGGGCACTGGCGTACGCAAAGGCAGTCAACCCACGCCAGCCTCCACTGTAGAAGAGGGCAGTCGGACCTCCTGCTTTGAGAGCATTTGAAGCCCAACCACGCCTGAAAGCATGCGTGCCCCACGCCTGCGGGGACCTCAGATTGCACGCAGCCGCTGCTAGTTTTAAGAAAGCCAGCGACTCGGAATAAGATATGTGTTGGAACGGTGGCTCTTTGGCCTCGACAGCAGGCACTAAGGCGCACACGCCGCGCAAAGACGGCCCCTGCGCCCCGCATATGCAGCCCCGGACCACTTCAACTGGCTCCTTGTAACATTTCCGCCGCAGAAATGTTACGATCACCTGCTTCTTGCCCTTGGCCTCCTTGATTCTTAGTGGGGCCAGGCTCGTACCAATAATCAAGGTTTCACTATAGCGCAAGGTGAAGTGGCGCGACACCACCCACGACCGAGCCACGTCCGGCCTGGATGCCGTCTCGGAAGCCCACTTTGCCAGGGCGCGCGTGTCTCCTGGCGAAGCCCTCAACTTCACACGGCGAGTCGCCGGATCCGTGGCCTTCTCAGCGCCCCGAATCAAGCGGGAAGTGTCCGCCAAAGGACCTGGTGAACTTTTCAACCAAGCCAACACTGTTCGAAGACGAGACACATACTGCGCTAACGAAGCTCCGCTCCGAAAGAGAGACACGAAGCAATCCAAGATGCACTCCTGAGGGGGCCATGGCTCCACGCGCACCGTAGCCGCTGCCTGTCCCCACAAAACCACAGCAGACGCATAACCCAAGGCACTTTTTCGCCAGCCTTGAAACTCAATCCAGCACGCCCGCTCCGCGAAGACGGCGGCGGGAGCGGGGCTTCGTTGAGCTTCGCGAGCTTCAGCTGTTGGCGCCTGGCCAGGCATGTCCACGGGCGGCTCTGGCACTTTGTGGAGCACGCGCATGGCGTGTGCCAGTACCGGCGGCGGGGGGACACAACCCAATTGCCTTGCAGCCACTACCAGTCGCAATGCTGCGAGCGCTTGCGCCATTTCTTCGGCTGACGCCGAGGCTGGCGCAGCTGGACCCGCCAATGAACGCTCACGGCTGTGAGCCTGGCGGTCCGTCTGCGATTCCTGCACCGCTGGCTGCTGCATCCCCCTATCCGCTCGACCACAGAACAACAGAAAAACCTCGACGATGGCAACGTCCAACCGGCCCAGAGCAGGCCAAACCTCCTGCGCCTCGAAAGCGTCCAACGAGCCAAAATCACTGAAGGAAGTCGCGCCGTCGCGCTGCAGACTTGCTGCAATGCCGTCCGCGTCATGGACGTCCTGCTTCGCGGCGCCACCGGCCCTCTCAAGCACGCTCGCCAATTCACCGCGCCAGCGATCCGCAGGATGGCCAGGACGTGGAAGGGAAGCGACAGGCGGCAGTGCTGGCTCGCTGGCCTCAGGAAGCCCCTCTCGCAAGCGCTGCCATCGCGCCCGCTCTGCGTTGACAAAACTCAACGCCATGCGCCGGCCCGCAACCCGCAATCTGTTTGAGCCGAAGGCTACGGAAGACAAAGCAAAAGTGCCAGGCAGAAGCCGCGCGTGGGAAACTGAGTGCGCCTGCGCTGCGCACATTTTTCTTCCGCGGACACCCAGCCATTGCCGCCTTAGCTGTCCCAGGGGAGCGCTGGCCAACGCCAAACCGTCTCCCGGAAAGACAAGCTGTCTAGTTCAGCGCGGCTCTGCTCCGCTTTACTTACGCGAGTAGGCCCATCTGCCAGATTCAACGCAGAAGGGACATAATGAGCGTGCATAAGCACACTTGCTGCAGCTAGATCGAACCAGATGGTGCCCAAAACTGCGTTGAGATCAGGCTGCCGGGAACTGCCACGCAAAAGTGCGCTCAACGCCGCTGTGTTGTCGATAAACACAATGAGCTCTGGTGACTCGACTCCTTGCTCCAAGAAAAGCCGCACGCCGCACAATGCTGCCACTAATTCCCAGAGGGTCACCTGCGTGCGCCTGGGCAGAGCCCAAGCCCAAGCTCTAGACGGGATCTTTGCTGCCGCCCAGACACGCTTCGACGGAGTTTGAAGCACTACAGCCAAGTTCCCTCCGCCAATGGCGTCAGTGTACAGGATGCACCTCTGGAGCGGAGGTTGGCTGAACCGCACGAAAACGGAAGGGTCAGAGCTCAAAAAACCGTTCCCACCACTGCAGAGCATTGCGCACGCGAGTTGCCAGCGCAAGTTTCCGTTGGCTGCTCTGCCAGAAGAGCGGTGCCAGAAAAACTCTCGCACCGCGGCCGAAAACAGCTGCGGCACCCCAGCTAAGGCGACCAGCAAGTTTAGCAGCCTCTGCTGGCGCCAACGCGTCACTACGCAAAGCATCACGAATTTGCTGGAGCCACCTATTTTTCTTCTCGCACCCAATCCAAAACCAAATGCCCTCCAGGCACGCCTTCGCCTCCACGCCTAACACGGTCATTTGTGTCGCTTCAGCAACTGCTTTGGATTCATCTAGCAGCCAGCCAAGCAAGTCCACGATCACTGTGCGCGCAAGCCCCGCCGACCCTCGCGGACCCACCAAAGATCCCGGATTCGCGGTGCTCGTGCACGCGTCTGCGCCGAACAAATCGTCGACGAAACGCGAATAAGCAAGCAGAAAAATACGGGCCAAAATTGCTTGCACCGCGCTACCGAATCGATGCCACGCAAAGACAGAAGCCGCCGCGCCAAAAGGACAAGAGAGCAACTGTAATCCCTTGTCCTGCTGCGCAGCACTATTCCACGTGGCAACTGAAAACCGGAGATGGTTCTCCTGCACAGGAAGCGTCTTGAACGCACTCTTAAAATCATCCTTGCGGAAAAGCAAAAGCGAACCCCCCTCTGCAGCGTCAAAACAAGCCCGGGCCACACCAACAAGTGTATCGAGCGTGTCGTGACGCATTTCCTCTGGAATGCAAGTGGCAGAATTGAGACCGTTGCCACTGAAATCGTCGATCAGACGTACTTTCCTACTCCTCTGCCCGGCACGTTCCCGCCAACCTTCGTCGACAGGGAAGCGGACTGCAAGCAAAGCATCTACGGCGGAAAGCTTTACCCAAAAAGCTTTCCTCTGCGCAACCTCTTCTTTGCATTTGTTCTCAAACGCCTCCTCTACCGCGGGGCACAGCGACGTGCGGGCCCACACCTTGCACAAAGTGTCGGCGTTGATAGCGCCCACCGAAGATTCCAGCGCACTTACGGCCACTGGTTCGGACACGTGCCGCTTCGGAGGCATTATACCGGAAGGATTCAACCTACCTACGATCGGAAATCCGAAAGCTAAGTTATGTACAAGCTCTTTATCTGGCCACGCGATGCTCTCGAGCATCTCCGCGAGAAGCAGTAGATTCTTCACCAGCTGCTGCACGTGCAGCGGTAATCCCTGCAGAATTTGCTCCCAGGGGACAGCCAGGTCACGTTTCCGCCCCTGCCAGTACTCTAAAGCGTCAGCGCGCCATCTATGCAAAGCCCCCGGGCTGAGAGCCGAGGATTTTTGAATTGCATCCTGCAGCAAAGGAGGCAAGCAGCCCTCACGCGCGACGCGCGGCAAAGACTGCGCCCATTTAAAATGCGCCGCAGGTGTCATAGCAGACCGGCCGTCCCGATCCTGTAGCAGAGCATGCACGGCCGAACGGATCTCGACAAGAAAATCCTTTCCACCACTACCTGGAAACTCGATTGTTTCCTCTGTACCCTGAGAAGAGCTCCCGTCAGAAACCTCGCTCAGTTGTTCGTCCACGTCTGTGTCGGGGAATCGTCCTTCCCCTCACTTGTTCCACCACTTGTCCTGCCAGGACTTGTTGCCCTGGTTGTTGCCATGGCCGCCCTTGCCTCCCTTGCCGTTGGAGTTGCCGCCGTTGCCAGAGCGCTTTGGCGACCTGGACCTCTTCTTCTTGGGGGTGCTCGGCGCGGGCCCAGCCCCTTTGTGCGCCTTGCCCTGGCCCTTCGGCGCCGCCCCGCTGGAGCTGGAATTGCCCCAGCCTCCGTAACCAGAGCTGCTGCCACCGTAGGTCCGGGAGCCTCCGCCGTGCTGCGCCTGGCCAGTGGTCGTCCGGCCGGTGGTCTCCTTCATTTTCTGAGATACTTTATCTTTGGCCTTCCGGGCCATGTCCTCGTCGAGCACATTGAAGTAGTGCGAAAGCCGGTCCTCGCCTCGCTCGAGCGAGCGCGCCATCGCCTTACGCTGCAAGATGTCGTACTGATAAGCCGTCCGGACCCCGCCGTGTTCCTCAGCTATGTGGGTCAAATTGAACAGGTAAGCCAAAAGCTCCGTGGACGAGCACGCTTTCATCAGCACGCACTTCATCCCCCACTGGAAGACGTGACCCATGAACGTAGCGTAGCTCTGATAATCGAGCTTCAACTCGTCCGCTCGGGCTTTCTTGTCGTCGAGCACATGCTTGAGCTTCTCCTCGATAGATGAACCAGTCGGTGGCGCAGCCACGACAGGCGTGCGCGACCATTCCGGTCGGTGGTGCGTCTGCAGACACTCACCGTCCGCGCTGCCAATCCACTTGCGCTGCTTCTCGGCGGCCACCTTGCCAGCATGCTCGAATTTGGCCAAGGTTTCTTCTGAGGGGAGCCCATCCGACGGGAAGTGCGCCAAACCCATTTCTTGGATCCGCTTGGCCAAATCAAAAGACAAACCCTTCTTTGCAGAGCCCGCCGCGGCCGTGTGAGACGTCGCCTGGACGAACTGCTGCATGGCATTGGCGAACACCGAGACTCCTGCAGCATCCGAATCCGAAGCCATCTTCATCTTGGACTGAAACCTACCCTGCGCACGCAGAGCCAGCGACAGCATAGCAGGCGTCAAAACATATTCTTTCCAACCCTCAGGGCTGGAAGAGGCGAACGGCTTGTCGTGGAGCACCAAGCCAGTCTTGAGGAAGTCGCGGATGAAGTCGTCTGCGTAAACCTCCATCTGGACGCCCTGCACGACCTCTGCCATGGCACGCGCCGTGCCAGTGTAAAAGCGAAGGTCATGTTTAGCCTTGGCGTTTTCGTCAGAGCAGACGAACTTGGCGAACTCCAAAATATCTTCTGCGGAAGCGCCTGCGAATGCTCCCTGCGGGAGGCCGGCGAGGTCCGAGCTGATCTCATCTGCTGAGAACGAAGCCATGACGCAGCAGTACAGGACAGGAGCCTGCAGGTGATCTGCAACGCAGCTGCTGCACAGTAGCACTTGAGTGTGTGATTTGCCTGAGCCAACACAGCCACGGTGCTGCGTGCTTGCGCGCACAACAACAATGACTGGCTGCAACGGATCATGACCGATACTGCTGTTGCACGGGGACATGGGCGCACGCAACGATGCAGCCCCAGAGAGCCCGCACCTGCGTCCCGCAACCAGTTTTTCGAACGCGCCCAGCTGCCACCGACGGCGCGCCAGCGGCTTGAGCCCCACCCCGCAAGAAGGAGGGAAAGAAGAGAGTCCTCCGCTCCGCCCCGCCTCCAACGACACCAACTCGCACAGTGACGCTGCAGCGCATCCCGGCGACCCCCCTTTGACGTTAATCGCGGCCAGGGGGGCACTCGGGTCACCCTTGGGCGAAACCATGCAAGCTACAGCGGTGCCACGCCAATCCCAGTCGAACCCCTTTGACCGCCCAGCGGCCAGGGGAGCTACATGGGTCTCCCTGCGCCTCCCCCTCCGCCGGGCCAGAGCAAGGAGAGAGCAATTTTTAGCGTAACCAAGCCTGTTTTGGCCAAGTAACCTCACGCGAGGGGGCTTCCGCTCATCCCACGCTACTTCGGCCGACCATCGTCGGACATTTTTCCGGGTTGCCCGAAAAAATTGCTCCAAGCAAATCCGCCCGTAGTGGATCGACTTTTCAGTGGCCGGAGCCCAAATTTCACGAGCCACACCAGAATTTAATTCTGAGTTCTCTGTTGAAAGGGCGTCAGCATGGATATTCCGATTACGCGCCGTTTGGGACGCGGGCTCCCCCGGAGTCGGTCGAGGACGGGCGCGCCGCACAAGTGCAAAGCAGCTCCGCCCCCGTTGTGTGCAGGTGGGGTGCTAGCCAATGCCCCCCCATCAAGGACTAGCTTCTGCCGCCTGCGCACATCCGACCCGGAGTGCCCAAGAGTGCCCGTAGACCCTCTTTCTGGCCCGTGCGGCCTGCAAGCAAAATGCGACTGTTAGGCGCGCAGGCGTCCCCGACGCACGAATATGCAGTCGGATTGCGAAGGTGGACGTGCCAGGCTCCACCATGGGCACGGAGCCCAGAACGCAGAACCGGGCGCGCAAACGCCCCCCCAGCGCAAAGCAGAGCTCACAGTGCAAACCTGGACGGTTGGACGCCAAACCGCAGAGAAGAGCCAAAACCGCCAGCCACACTGGACGCACGGCTGCCCAGGAAGGCGAACTTGCGCCCATGCGCCCTCGGACGCGCCTGCGCACAAGACTACGCAGAGTACAATCCGAGGCGCGTGTGCGGCCCGGCGCGCTCCAGTCACTGCGAAGGGCTTTTGGAAGCCCTGCCCTGGGCGCGGCTGGCTCCCGCATGGGAACTGGGCTCTGCAGCGCGAGTCAGAGCGCGAACTGGACGCCCGGGCCCATGAGCGCGCCAAAACCGCACAGAATGCAAAACTGGATGTTTGGGTGGGTTGGGGAGCGCATCCGCGCCCAAACCGCAAACGCCGAGCGCCCCAGCCTCGAGATTGCGGAACCGAACACGGAGCGCGCGGACGTCCCAGAGCGCAAGTACGAGCACAAATTGCAGACCCACGTGCACTCGGCCGCGCCTCTGAGCCGAATTGCCACTAACTGGGGGCCGACGCCCGCAATGCAACAACAGGCGCGCCTGCGCAAGAAACCGTGACACCGGGGAAGCCTTGTAGGACGCTTTGCGCTCCCAAAGACGCAACTGCGCCTGAGTGTGCCGGCGGGACTGCGCCCGCTGCGCAGGGACGCCTCCGGACGCACACGCGCCCGCGAGCCCACATGACGCGCGCCTCCCGCCTCGCGGCAAAAGCCACCATGTGGCCGAAAATGCGGAGCAGCGTGCCCTGCTGGGTTGCTAGCAGCCAAAACCCTAGGGCAAGGCGAAGCGCCGAACAGCCTGCCGAAGGGCAAGACTGCCTGCAGCTACCGCTGCGAACAGGGGTCATCGGCATTGCCCTTGCCAGGTTGCCTCGCCCAAGCCGTGCACAGGGGTCCTCGGCATTGCCCATGTCAGGTTGCCTCGCCCATGGCTGAGATGAGAATCATCGGCATTGCCCATGTCAGGTTGCCTCCTCTCCATCCCGCCAGCAAAACCTGCGACGAGGAGCGCCAGCAAAACCGACACACAAAAACCGAACACGAGGGAGCGCGCCGCCAGTGACCAACTCCGCGGGCACCATGGCCGCGAGCACACGGCCACCGAGCCCCCGAAAGGGAACTGCGGCGCCACCGCCCCCAAGGGCAAAGACGACGACGACGCCGACGACAGACAGACAGACAGACAGACAGACGGACGGACAGACAGACAGACAGACAGACAGACAGACAGACAGACAGACAGACAGACAGACAGACAGACAGACAGACAGACAGACCAACGGCCCAGAGAGACCGACGGACAACCGCGACCTCACCGAGGCCCCCAGGCGCGTGAGAAGCAACACCGCCGACGGGAAGCGCCGCCAGGCACCACCAGCTCCACCAGGAGCACCCACTTTGGGATAAGGCGAGTGAGCAAAGAAGCGGAGGAGTACATAGCCAACTCCGGCCGCTCGCTGTTTTCTCGCGCTGAAAACGCCACGCGTTTTCGCGCGGATAAATGCCAGCGGCACGGACGCATTTCGCAGAATTGCCTTGCACTCGCTTCGGGCTTGCAAGGTCTGAGCTGCGAGAGGGCAAAATGCTTGCCGCGCGGTCGTCTGGGCCAGTGCGGAAGAACGCTCGAGACAAGAGACAACAACCAGCCAATGCGCGGTAGGCACCGCGGGGCAAAATGTAGCCAGCGCTGATGCGATGCCCATCCCCCTCCGCAGCCTGAGTGCACCACCCAGGCCCCCGGAGGGCGTCATAGGCGCGCCTGCCGAGCACTGCGTGCGATGCTGCCCCGGTGGAGAACCTGCCTTGCCGCGCTGGCCCCCTGCAGCTGGACGGTGCTGGGCTTCCGTCAGAGATAGGATTTCCCTGATGCCACCGCGCGGCCGACGCAATTCAACTCTGCCACCGCGGCCGCCGGAGGACGCAGAGCAGATCTGAATGATGAGATGGATGAGTGAGCGCCCATCTTTGGGGCGAACGCGTCCGCCTGGACGCGGCGCGAAGGGGCTTACGCTCGTCCTCCGCTAAAGAATGCTGTCCGTCGTCGCGGAGCAGGCGAATCCGTCTCCAAACGGATTTTTCCATTTCTTTCCTAGCGGGTGGCTTGGGCAACCCCATCCTATATGTGACGGGGCGCGCCGTCTTGGCGGGCAACGCCGTCAAGGCGGCGCTCTAGAGGGCGTGCGCGCACAGCTCGTCTGCGCGCTGTCGGCACCGGATGGATGCAACGACGCCAGAATATCAGCTTCGCCTCTGGGGCCGAGGCCGCCAGGCAGCAGCTTGCGAAGGGCTTCCGACCCCACGCTAATTCTGACCCTGTCTAGTCTGCTGCTTCTCAGGCTGGGGCCGAAAATCTTCCGAAATCCGATGGGGCGACTTCCCATGGGAAATCCGCCCAGTTGCAATCTCAGCAGCCGAATTTTTCAGCAGCCACACCAGAATTTAATTTTGAATTCGCTGGTGAAAGGGCGCCAGCATGGATATGCCGATAACGCGCCGTTTGGGACGCGGGCCCCCCGGGGTCGGTCGAGGACAGGCGCGCTGCACAAGTGCAAAGCACCCCCGCCCCCGTTGTGTGCAGGTGGGGGGTTAGCCAATGCCCCCCCATCAAGGACTAGCTTCTGCCGCCTGCACACATCCGACCCCGAGTGCCCCAGAGTGTCCGTAGCCCTCCTGTCCAGGTCTGGCTCGCTCAGAATGGCATTCCGAGCATGCTCCTGCGCACTCTCGCGAGGCACGCCCAGATTTGCGACTTGAGCACGATTTCTCGCCCTGGAACCCTGACTCGCTCAGAAAAGCACTCTGAGCTTGATACTGCGCACCTTGGGCGAAGCGCGACCAGATTAGCAAACTGAACCCGATTTCGCGCCTGGAAGCCGGGTGGAAGCCTGACCCTGCGCACTACAGCCGAAGCCCACTCAGATCAGCGATCTGAGATCGATTCCCAGACTAGGGGACCGACGCGCTCAGAATCGCACACTGAGCCTGATTCTGCGCACTTTGGGCCGTGCACGCCCAGATTGGCGATCACAGCGATTCCGCGGCCACTGGGCCGGGCGCGCTCAGAATAGCACTCTGAGCCTGATACTGCGCGCACTGGGATACGAGCACGATTCCCCGGGAGCACTCAGTGCAGTCTACTGAGCCTGAGCCTGCGCACGAGAAGGCGAGGAGCACCCAGGCGAGCAAACTGGGCCAGAAGCAGTGCCCACGGGAGCCCGCGGGCACAGAACTGCATCCTGAGCCCCATACTGCGCACTTGGGCGCGCGCACAGAGCACGATGCCGCACTCTCCAAGGCCCAGCACAGCGCCCTGGCTGGGCGCGCCCAGATCTGCAATCTGAGCCAGAATACGCGTCATGGAGCGCAGCCTGCGCGAAGCACGCTCAATACCAGCGGTGAAAGCCAGGCCACAGCGAAGGCAGGAACGGCGAGGAGCACGGGCACTGGAGCGCAGTGGGACTGTGCAGAATGCGGGCGCCCCTGGTGCCTGAGGCCACCATAAAATTTCTCGTCGCCCTCTGTGCCGTTGTGTTCTCGCACGTACGATGGGCAGCCAATCTTCGCGCAGCTGGCTGGGGGTCATCCTGGGAAAGCTCCCAGAGCACCCCAGCCAGCAGAACACAGGGAGGGCGGGCGGGAAAACGAAAACCACGCCCCGCGGCAAGCCCCAACCGCCACGGCACCTTGGCAGGGGCGCCCCGTTGGCACCGCCAGGCGTCTGCCTGGACGAAGCGCTGACTTGGCGCAGCGTTCGCCACAGACGGCACCCCCACATGCCCTTCCGGGCCCACCGACAAAACAGACAACAAACAGACGACGCCGACCAACAGACCAACGACACAACAGACACCCGCCACCCAAACGGGCGAAGCGCGTGGAACGAACTCACTCACCCCTCCTGGGGATCCGCTGCTCCCACCAGGGAGCGCCCGCTCCAGCGAGCCAAAGGCATGGAGGCAAGGAGGCCAAGAGGCCAGGATGCAAGGAGCCCCAGCGCTCCTCAAAATTTCACTGCCCCCCAAATCGCTTCGCGATTTAGGGGCGACTAAAATTTCTCGTCGCCCTCTGTGCCGTTGTGTTCTCGCACGTACGATGGGCAGCCAATCTTCGCGCAGCTGGCTGGGGGTCATCCTGGGAAAGCTCCCAGAGCACCCCAATGCACCCAGGTGGCCCGGACGGCTGCGCGAAGCGAAATGCAACTGATTACCGAGCTCACCCCCTGCAAGCAGGAGCATTTTTACTCCGCAGCCTCCGATGATTCTGAATGCTCAATGAGGAACTCCGCCGCAGCGATACCGCCACGAGCCCTGGCAGAGGCGTAAGCGAAAGCGGAAAGGCCACGCCATCCGCCAGAGTAAAACAACGCCGCAGGGCCATTGGCCTGCAAGCACTCTGTGGCCCAGCCGCGCCTGAAGGCATGCGTTCCCCACGCAGACGCGTTGGGTAGGCCGCGCGCCTGGGCCGCCAGTTTCAACCTCGCTAAACTTTCAGAGTAGCTGACCCCTGGGAACAAAAGACCGTTGTCGCCGGCTTCCCTGGAGCACAGGACGCAGACTCCGCACAAGGCCTTTCCTTGCAAGCTACAAATGCATTTTCTGATTTCCTGCACCGGCTCAGAATAGCACTTTCTGCTCATGTACGTTATTGTCACCTCTTTCCGTGAAGTACCCGGTGCATCGATGACAACTGGCGCCGCCGCGGAGCCAATTTGCAATACTTCACTATAACGCAAGCAAAAATGCCTTGCAACCGCCCAGGACGCGCCCACGTCGACGAAGCCGAACGTTGAGCACCATCTCACCAACGCCTTGGTTTCCGCAGCTGTCGCTCGCATCCGGGGCCTCCTTAGCGATCTACCGGCGTTGTCTGCTCCCCGGATCACCCGCGCCGTATCCGCCAGGGGCCCAAGGGGAGCCCGTAGCCACAGAAGCACCGCACGAAGATGAGACAGATAGCGCGCCAGAGTGGCCGCACTCCTGAAAAGGCCAACGTATACGTCGATGATGGCGTGAGTGGGCGGCCACGCAGCCACCGCGCACAGGACAGCGACTCTTCCATACAGCCGCACAGCCGAAGAGTATCCGCGGGCACTCGCCTTCCAGCCACAGAACTCCAACCATACTGCTTGCTCTGCCATGGTAGACACATCCACGCTCGCAGCATCCCGGCGCAAGGCCTCCTGCCTAGGAGGTAAGCGGGGTGTCGCGAACATTGTCGCATCCGCTTTTGCCAACGCCAAGATAGCATCTGCGAGAACGTCCGGGTCTGGGACCTGCTCCGCAGCCCGCGCGGCAGCACACAGCTTCAAGGCAGCCCTGGCTGATACTGCGCCGGAGTGCCCACGAACGGGTGGACGCACAACCGCCGGAGCCGAACATGAAGACGAACTGACCACTGGCCCTCGCGGAATCTCCTGTTCGCTCTCGCCGGCTGCCGCTTCACCTGAGCGTACTGGGGTCTTAGCGGAATGTTGCTTGCACAGCACCAGAAAAAGCTCCACGAATTGAATGGGCTGAGGCGCTAGCGCTTCTCAGAGGTCCTGCGCTTCCGGCGCCGAGGTGCCAACGAAATCAAAAGGAAAACAGCCACCGTATATCTTTAGCTGTTCTGCAATTCGCGAAAATGCGAGCTCCAATTGCAAGATGCCTCCTGCGCGCTGTAGAAGCGCTCCCACTTCTGACGTTTCCCCAACATCTGCCTGTCCAGGCTCAGCACCTGACGCATCAGCGTTGCCCGTGGGCCGCGACCCCCGACGAGGGCGCACATCTCGCGAGTCAGTGCTGTCATCTGCTGCCCGCGCCCGGCTCTGCTCAATGAATTTCAGCATTTGAGCCAGGCTGGCTACGGAACACCTGGAACGCGCAAATGAAATCCAACGCAGCTGCCTCGGGAAGCCTCGGGCACATTGCATCTCCGAGGGCCGCGATGGCAGCTCTCCTGTGGCCTTCGCGCTTCTTGTGTCCTCTCAAGGGCCCCGGTAGCTAGGAATCCGGTGGCCCGGGCACGGTTTCCCAGGGATCCGTGTTTCTGGGCACATTTGCCCAGGTCCTGGTGAATTGGCGTGCCCATTGGGGGTCGGCCTAGAACCGCTTCACATTTCCTTCTGCTATTTTCCTCCAGCGCTCACTCTCCCGACCAAGGCAGTCCGAATGGCCAAAACCACTCAATTTCATTGAAACCTCTTGCTTGAAATCCAGCTACGGCACTGTCCCAGCTCTCGCGTCTCGTGGGACCGTCAGCAATATTCAATCTACTGAGCACCCGGAACGCATGCAACGCAATGGCGCGCTTCGCAATTTGAAACCAGAAATCCGTGATCACCTCATTGAGATCGCTTTGCCTACTTGCGCCGCGCACGAGCGCTTGCAGGGCCGGATTGCAATCGACAAACAAAATAATCTCGCACTCTTCGAGACCATGCTCGATTAAACTTCTGACAGCGCAAACTGCCGCCACTAACTCCCAGAGCACAATCTGCGTGCGCCTGGGACGTGCCCAAGCCCACGCTTCTCGAGGGACCCAGGCCGCGCTCCAGAATCGAAAACGCGAGTGCACGACAGCAAATGCTATTGCGCCGTCGCGCGCGGCATCTGCATAAACAACGCAGCGCTGCAGCACCTTAGGGGCTAGAGGAATGCTTTTCTGAGGCGCTTCCCGTAAAAAGCAATCCCACCAACGCAACGCCGTCCGGACGCGCGTGGTCAAGGCGCCAGCGCGGCGATGCGCTTGCCAATGCAACGCTGCCAAATACGCACGAGCGCCCTTGCCAAACACAGCGCTCCCTGCCCAAGTCAGCCGGCCAGCCAGTCTGCGAGCTTCAGCTGGCCGTGAATAATCGTGCTGGAGCGCAACCTGCACTGTGGTCAGCCATTTTTCACGCTTGGCACAACCTATCTCGAAAACCAATTCGCCCGGGCGCGAAGAACATTCGACACCGAGCATGGTGGCTTCGTTGGCACACCTCACCCGCTTAGCTGTCTCAAGCTCCCAGCCAGTCAATTCGAGAAGCTCCTGGGCGCGTGCCCCTGCGTCCTGCGCTGCTGCGTCGGCACGCGCGCCAGCGCGCACACAGTCGACAGAAAATAAAGCGTCGGCAAAACGAGGGTAAGCGACCAACAACTCTCGCGCCAGAAGCGCTTGGAAAAAGGATCCAAGCCGGTGCCAGCTGTACACAGACGCGCACGAACCGAAAGGACAGCAATCAATTGCAAGCCTCTGCCCTGCTCCGCGGCGCTCTGCCACGAGACCACAGCAAAGGCCAAGTGGCCACTACGCAGTGGCAAAGACTTAAACGCTCCCTTAAAGTCTTCTTTCCTAAAAAGGAGCTCGCATTCGCCTGCACTGTTGCCGGCGAGCGCGCGGGCAATCTGAACAAGCGTGTCCAGCGTGTCCACTGGCATGGGCTCGCCCAGCGACGTAGCGGCATTGACAAAAGAAGCGGAGAAGTCATCAATCAAGCGGACTTTTGGAACCCGCGTTCCGCCGCCGCTGTCCCTCCACCCCTCGAAAGCGGGGAAACGGGCTGAGATGATAGATGACTGCAAATCCAGCTTGGTCCGCCAAGCTCTCTTGTCAGCTACTTCCTGCACGCCCTTCGATTCGAAAGCTTCGCGAATTTCGCGTTCCACGTGCACTGGCTGACGAATGCGCTGGAGCGTAGCCGCATTGTAGGGGCATGTCCTCACATGGGGGCTGAAACTTGTCCTCGCGAAAACGTGCACCCAGACGCACCTCCTCTCCTACGTGTTCCTGCTTACCAGGGTCGCCGAGGAGCATGGTGGCGCGTTCACGGCCTACCACTACGACCTGCTTGTCAGGAAAGCCATGGCGCAGAAACTAGAGCACGAGGAGGGAGACGTCTTGTACTTCCTTTTGAAACTGAACATGGATTTGGTCGGTGAGGCCAAGGCCAAAGCCTCGGCGGGATCAGCCAAAGCTGCTAAGTTTGTTCATTCCAAGGCGAGTGCTTCGTCGTCGCAGACCGCCCCCAAGGGTGGCGGCAAAGGCAATGGTAAGCAGGGCGGCAAGGCCGGTGGCAAAGGTGGCGGCGGGACCAAGAGCCCTGCCCCCAGCACGCCTCCGCGGATGAGGTCCCGGAGCCGCCCGAAGGCGGACCAGAAAAGCAGCTGGGACAAGAGCGGCGGCTGGTATGGCAAGAAATGGGCTGATCGGTGAAGCCAGGCTTCGAGTGCTGGCTCAGAATCTGGGGCTGGCAGTACCTGTTCTAGGATTTCTGAGGAGAGCGAGGGTCATCAGCAGCAGCTGCTTGGCGGATTTGCCGCTTTGAGTTCTGCTGTGAACGGCCTTCTGGCCAACCCAGTTTTGCTTGGGTCCATGCGCCCATGGACTCATCTCGAGTGCTCCCTCTCCCGACCTTCCAGCGAAGAGCCCATTGCAGCGCCAGCAATAATAGTTGAGGCTCTGCGAGGGGCGGAGTCCTGCACGGATTCCGAGCTCGAGGCGCGTCGGGCAGAGAGGATTCGGCACTGGACCGAACGCAAACGCGTTTTGGAACCCTCTTGGAGAGAGGAATTTTCCCGGCTGCCAGTTCACTGCCAATACGTACTTGGGCCTAATAAAAATCTTTTTCTCTCAGCGGAAATGGTGCAGGCCATACAGTGGCCTGGCGATGAACTCGTCCACGAGTTCATCGCCAGGCCACTGCTGGGAACAGTTCCTAGAGCTGGCATTTTGCCAGCACTTCCGTACCGCGCGATGCAGCATTCCGAAGAGACGCTGCTCGCGAACGCTCTGCAAAAAAACGCGGCGAAACCAGGGAACTGCACCCTGTCGTCGTAGGAGCGGGCTTTCTTCATATCCAGCGTTTCTTTGAGCCTCTCCTCCAGAGAACCGTGGCCAGTGACAGCGTCGATCTTGGGCGAACGGCTCCAGTACGGGCGGTGCGCAACCTGGTAGTCGTCTCCGTCGAAGCTCCCGACGTACAGCCCACCGCGGTCTGCAGCCGATTTACCGGACGCTTCCCACTTGGCAAGCAATTCTTCGCTCGGGAGTCCCTCCACCGGGAACGTAGCCAAACCGACCTCAACCTTGCGAAAACTGAAGCCCTTCTTCACGTTGGTTTTGGCCTGCTCAGCCTGGGCCATTACGAACTCACGGACGGCGTCCTTGAAACCATCATCAGAGTCGTTGGTCCCAGCAGTCCTGCTCGTCCGCCCTGCCTGGCCGCTCTGCGTGGCGCACGCCTCCTGGACGCGCAAAGCGCAGACGACCATGGCAGGGGTCAGCTTGAAGCTCTTCCAACTCTCGGGGTTGCCCTGGGCTGAGAAAGGAGTATCACCAACCCTGAAGCTTTGCTTGATTACGTCGCGGACGTACGCATCAGCGAAGTCCTCGGGCTGGGTGCTGCACACCGTCTCAGCCAGAAAGCGGCCGACGCCCGTGTAGAAACGGATGTCGTGCTTGCTGCGCGGATCCTTCTCGGCCGCCAGCACAGTCTCCCGCGGCAAGCCCCAACCGCCACGGCACCTTGGCAGGGGCGCCCCGTTGGCACCGCCAGGCGACTGCCTGGACGAAGCGCTGACTTGGCGCAGCGCTCGCCACAGACGGCACCCCCACATGCCCTTCCGGGCCCACCGACAAAACAGACAACAAACAGACGACGCCGACCAACAGACCAACGACACAACAGACACCCGCCACCCAAACGGGCGAAGCGCGTGGAACGAACTCACTCACCCCTCCCGGGGATCCGCTGCTCCCACCAGGGAGCGCCCGCTCCAGCGAGCCAAAGGCATGGAGGCAAGGAGGCCAAGAGGCCAGGATGGAAGGAGCCCTAGCGCTCCTCAAAATTTCACTGCCCCCCAAATCGCTTCGCGATTTAGGGGCGACGGGAGTGCGAATGCGCGGTGCCTGAGGCTCCCACGGCACGCGCTGCGCTTGCCGCCGGCGCCGCCCCTGGTGCCTGAGGCCCCCAGGGAGTGCGAACGCGCGGTGCCTGAGGCCCCCACGCCACGCACGAAAGAAAACACCCACGCCATATGGCCCACCCCGCGGTGCCAGCAGACATCCACGGGCAGGACGAGGACGTCCCAGGGAGACGACGGACAGACAGACCGACAGACAGACGACCGACCGACAGACACACAGACGGGACGGACGGACAGACAGACCCACACCCGCCGTCCACAGGACACGGCGCGTTAGCTGACCCACCAAGGCGGGTGAAGTCCGCCACCCCCAGTTGGAGGTATCCAAGTTTCGTGCGTTCTGCTGGGAGCTCAAGGCCATTAGGCTAGGAGGAGTGTGGCACCGCTAGCTCCTGAAATTTTCCTGCCCTCCAAACCGCTGCGCGATTGGAGGGCTGAGACATGCTCGCCGTGGCTGCTCTAAACATGGGCCGATCTTTGGACGAGCATACAGCAAAGCAGCTCACAGACGATTACGCGGACAATTGTAATGAAGCGTAAACTCGTTTCCGGCACAGGAAAATCATGTGGAGCAGGCCCAAGCGTGCTCGCCTCACCTCCTCTGCTCCCGCTCACACGCCTCTGCGCCTGCTTCGCGGGCAAGCGGTTCCTGGCGGGCCGGCTTGCGTTTTCGGAGGCGGAAGTATTCTCGGGTCAGCCGTTCTGGTCGCCCCACAGGAGACGCTCTCGGTCTTTGCGGGGAGCAGGGCCAAGCCAGGCCAAAGCACGAGCGGCGGCCTGGTGCGCTGTGGCACTGCCCGCTCCCTCGCAGGCACGTGCCTGAGAGCTTGTCGGCAGGGGCCGCCTTCTCGGGCTCTCTGGTGAGCAAACGCTCTCCGCGTGGGACGGCGCCCGCAGGGCGGGCAGCAGCCGCCTGGCGGCGGTTTTGCCTTCTCGCGGGCAAACCCAGGTCCCTGCCTTCTCGCGGGCATACCCAGAATCCCTGCCTTCTCGCGGGCAAACTCAGGCCACCGTGTTTCTCATTCTCTGGTTCCGCCTTCGCGGGCAAATTCAGGGTCCCTGCCTTCTCGCGGGCAAATCCAGGGTCCCTGCCTTCTCGCGGGCACACCCAGAGTCCCTGCCTTCTCGCGGGCAAACTCAGGCCGCACTTCTCCCGGGCTGTGCCGGGTTTCCTGTGGCATGCTGCGTGCAGGTTACCTCGCTGCCTTCTCGCGGGCAAAGCCCTCTAGATGCTTTGGCTCGGGCATACGATAGATCGATTACTGTCGTGCATCTTACGAGCATCCGCAGTTTCACACCTTTTTCAGTGGATATCGATGGTCTGTTGAGAACGCTGTTTGGGTGGCTTACAATAATATCAATCATTATTACGGTACTCAGCCTGCAAAGCAGATTGGGAGTTTTTTCTGGTTTTTCGGATTTCCTGCAAAGCAGCAGGAGTTCCAGAGAAGGCCAGCAGCAGCAAGACAAGCCGCTCCCTCCGAAGAAGAGCAGGACGGCGCCAAAACATATCATAATCACACAATCTGGGAGGAGAAAGGGAGGTGAGGGATGAGATCGGGTCCTTTGCTCCGATTGCCGATTCGAGCGTTTCCGTGCTCAGATTGCCGATTCGAGCGTTTCCGTGCTCAGATTGCCGATTCGAGCGTTTCCTTGCTCCGATTGCCGATTCGATCGTTTCCGTGCTCAGATTGCCGATACGAGCGTTTCCGTGCTCACATTGCGGATTCGAGCGTTTCCGTGGTCAGATTGCGGATTCGAGCGTTTCCGTGCTCAGATTGCCGACTCGAGCGTTTCCGTGCTCAGATTGCCGACTCGAGCGTTTCCGTGCTCAGATTGCGGATTCGAGAGTTTCTGTGCTCAGATTGCGGATTCGAGCGCTACATGTGCTCAGGATTGCCGATTCGAGCGTTTCCATGCTCAGATTGCTATTCTGGGCGCGCCTGCTCGGAAGAGTGCCAAAGCAGGCTCAGATTGCTATTCTGGGCGCGGAGAGCGCCAAAACAAGCTCATATTGCTACTACGGGCGCGCCCGCTCGGGAGAGCGCCAAAACAGTCTCAGATTGAAAATATATTTGCCCGCCTTCTGGTGGAGTGGGCGCGCCTGCAGTGGGCCAGGAATCTGGACGCTGCCGGCGCGACAGGCGAGTGAGAGCCCCGAGAGAAGCGCCCCGCCACGCGCCGGCCCCACATTCCCCAGAAGCCACAGCCATACCGCTCCCGTTGTGTGCAGGTGGGGGGTTAGCCAATGCCCCCCATCAAGGACTAGCTTCTGCCGCCTGCACACATCCGACCCGAGTGCTCCAGAGTGTCCGTAGCCACTCCTTCTAGCTCGTGCGGTCCGCGAAATCACGCCCAAGACGATTCTGCAGCAGTCCTCTGAGATGCTCCAGTGCCCCCAGGAACGCGAATTTGCGCTGATTGCGAAGCGGAGCTTCTGAGGAGGCTGTGCATTCGGGAAGCAAGGTTTTCGCGGGCACCCTTCGTTCTCCATCTGCTTCGCTCCAGGCTGGTGGGTTGGTTCGCATTGCTGATCAGGAGTGTTTTTGCATCGATTCTCTCCAGGCTGATCATTGCCTGTCCAAGAGTTACCTCTTGTTACTTTTCCATTGCCTTTGATTCGATGGATTCCTTGCGCGCAGGCCCAGGCGATGCTGCCGCGCGTCTCGCGGTACCTTTGGTTGGGGTTCGGATCGTCCCCACGCAGCCGAGATCCACGTCCCCTGTCGACGCAGTCCCCGCGTTCTCTGTCTTGGGGCGCTCGGGCCAGATCTCGTCGCTCATTACTCAGCAATCCTGGGAAGCTCAGGTGCCGTCCCCTCGCGCAGAGCGGCATGGTGCTGTGCATCTTGGGTCGCGGTGTGCGGCCGCTGCGCCGGCGCACCGTGCGCTCAGTTGCGGGACCAAGCAACCCTGCGGGACCAAGCAACCCTGTGGCGCTCAGGTGCCGTCCGCTCGCGCAGAGCGGCACGGAGCTGTGCATCTTGGGATGCGGTGTGCGGTCGGCCGCTGCGCCAGCGCACCGTGCGCTCAGTTGCGGGACCAAGCAACCCTGTGACGCTCAGGTGCTGTCCACTCGCGCAGAGCGGCACGGAGCTGTGCATCTTGGGTCGCGGTGTGCGGTCGGCCGTCGCGCCGTCGCACCGTGCGCTCAGTTGCGCGACCAAGCAACCCTGTGACGCTCAGGTGCCACCCGCTCGCGCAGAGCGGCGTGGAGCTGTGCACTTTCGAGTGGCGGTGCACGGTCGGCCCCCTCGTCTGGGGGTCTGCGCCAGCGCACCGCGCACCCAGATGTGCCCAGCAACCCTGTGACGCTCAGGTGCCGCTCGCTCGCTCAGAGCGGCGTGGAGCTAGCTAGCATCTTCGGGTGGCGGTGCACGGTCGGATTCCTCGTCTGGGGGTCTGCGCTGGTGCCGCCCGCTCGCTCAGAGCGGCGTTGGACCTAGCCCTTTCGGGTGGTGGTGCACGGTCGGCTCCCTCGGCTGGGGGTCTGCGCCGGCGCACTGCGCATCGAGATATCCCGAGCAACCCTGTGACGCTCAGGCGCCGCCCGCTCGCTCAGAACGGCGTGGAGCTAGCACTTTCGGGTGGCGGTGCACGGTCGGCACCCTTGTCTGGGGGTCTTCGCCAGCGCACCGCGCACCCAGATGTGCCCAGCAACCCTGTGACGCTCAGGTGCCGCTCGCTCGCTCAGAGCGGCGTGGAGCTAGCTAGCATCTTCGGGTGGCGGTGCACGGTCGGATTCCTCGTCTGGGGGTCTGCGCTGGCGCACTGCACATCCAGATGTCCCGAGCAACCCTGTGACGCTCAGGTGCCGCCCGCTCGCTCAGAGCGCCGTTGGAGCCTAGCACTTTTGGGTGGCGGTGCCTGGCCGGCTTCCTTGTCTGGGGGCCTGTGCAGACGCACTGCACTGCGCACTCAGATGTGCTCCGCAACCCTGTCACGCTCAGGTGCCGCCCGCTCGCTCAGAGCGGCGCGGAGCTAGCACTTTCGGGTTGCGGTGCACGGCCGGCTCGTGCTCTCTCGTCAGCGGGGTTCGCGCCAGCGCGCCGTGCATCTGGTTCCTGCAACGCAGGTTTCAAGGTTGCATCCAGAGCTTCTTCATGTGCTCCCTGACAGGCCAAGCCCCTGGAAAGGAGCTGCGCTTCTGTGCTCCCAGACAGGAGCGGCGCCCGAAGATCTCTAGCAGGAGTCGCGCCTGTGTGCCTCTCGGGCGGCTTCGTGGCGTGGCGGTGCGCCAGCGCGCTCCCCAGCAACAGCCTGTCGGCTGTCTGCCAGTTTTCTGGCGCCAGCACGCCCAGAATGCCACGTTCAGAAAGCGCGACCGGCCCAGCCTTGCATTCAGAGTGCAACTGTGTGTGCTCTGGCTTTGGCGGGCCCGAATTCGCATTCCGACGCGCAGGTCGCGCATTCTGTCGCTACCGTCCTCAGATGCGCAGCCTGCGCGTGGATCCGCAGAGTAGCGTTGCGCAGTGTGGTGACCCCTGCAGCCAACCTGCGTGCGTCACGCTTGGCCCGGTTGCTGCAGTGCGGCGTTCTGTGCGCCCCCTGCCTGGCGCACTGCGGCGGCTGCCCCCTGCTGCCAACCTGCGCAGCGCTTTGCCCAGTTGCTGCAATGCAAGCTTCCTTTGCGCCCCCTGCCGTGCGCAGTGCGGCGCCTGCCCCCCCTGCTGCCAACCTGCGCCACACTTGGCCTGGTTGCTGCAGTGCGGCATTCTTTGCGCCCCCCGCCGTGCGCAGTGCGGCGCGTCTCGCCCCTGCTGCCAGCCTGCGCCATTCATGCCCTGTTCGCTACAAGGCAGCGTTTCTTTGCGCCCCCTGCCTTGCGCGGGTGGCGTTTGCCCGCTGCTGCCAACCTGCGCGCGCTTGGCCCGGTTGCTGCAGTGCGGCGTTTCTTTGCGCCCCCTGCCTTGCGCAGGGCGGCGTCTGCCACTGCGGCCAACCTGCGTCGGCCCGGTTGCTGCAGTGCAGCGTTCTGTGCGCCCCCTGCCTTGCGCAGTGCGGCGTTTGCCCCCTGCTGCCATCCTGCGCCACACTTGGCCCGGTTGCTGCAGTGCGGCGTTCTGTGCGTTCCCTGCCTTGCGCAGTGGGGCGTCTGCCCCCTGCTGCCAACCTGCGCCACGCTTGGCCCGGCTGCTGCAGCGCAGCGTTTTTTACGCCTCTGCCTTGCGCAGTCGCGCGTCTGCTCCCTGCTGCCAGCCTGCGCCACGCTTGCGCTGACCAATCCAGAGTTGCATTCTGTTCACGGTCTTGCACTTTTGGCGCTGGCGCGCGTAGCTTCGCAACTGTGGCGCAGCTACTCCAGCGTCAAGTTTCAGAATCACATCCTGACCATGCTTCCGCGTTTCTGGCGTGTGCGCACCCAGATTCGCGATCGTGGAACAGTTTGGCCAGTTCTGGCGCTGATGCGCCAGAATTGCACTCTGTGCTCGATTTTGCATGTTTCGCGCCCCGCGCCTGGATTCGCATTTGCAGCTCAGCTTGGCTTTGGCGTGTTTTTGCATTGATAATTGCATTATGAGCTCGATTTTGCGTTTCTGGCGCCTGCGCGCTCAGATTCGCAACAGCCGCGCGGTTCGGCGAATACTGGCGACGCCGCGCCCAGAATTGCATTCTGAGTTCGTTTTCCAAATTCGCAATTGCTGGGCGGTTTCAGCCAATCTCAGTGCCGGCACGCCGAGGATTGCATTCTGAGCTCGTTTTCTCTTTTCTCGTGCCTGTGTGCCGAGATTCGTACTTGCGGCGCGTTTGGACAGTTCTGGCGCCGACGCGCTCAGAATCCCACCAGCCCTCTGGGCGTAGGTGGTCTAGAGCAGATCCTCTTCCACCCCTCCCTCCTCCCCCTTGGGGAGGGGTTTACCCCTCCCCCTACCCCCTCCCCTGGACCTGGACGGGGGGGGCCGCGGGTAGTTAGAGCGTCCCAGATGGCCCAAGACGGCTCCAAGAGCGCCTCAGAGAACCCAAGATGAGCTCCAAGATGGCTCAAGATAGCGCAAGATCGCTCACGATGGCTCCTAAGATGGTTCCAAGAAGCCCAAAGACGGCCCCAAGATAACTCCAAGTGGCCAAACAGCTCCCCAAGGAGGCCCCGAAGAGGCCAAAATCGTCCCAAAACCTAAGGAAAATCAATGATTTTTGCTTTCTCGCCTTTTCGCTTCCGATGGCTATCCGAGGCCTGGAGATGGCTCCAAGATGGCCCAAGAGGGCCCCAAGAGAGCCCCAAAAGAGCCCCAAGACGGCCCCAAGAGCGCCCAAGAGCACTCCAAGAGCGTTCCAAGAGGGGTCCAAGAGGCGATTTTAGGGGCTTCCGAGGGGGGACGCTAATTAAACCCCCCCTCTTGTTTGATCGACTCCCTCCAAGATGGCCCCAAAAGCGCCCCGAAGGCTCCCCAGAGCGCCTCAAGAGGGTCCCAAGAGGCGCCCAAGATGCCCCAAGGCGCCCAAAAAGCCCTCCAAGAGGCCCTCAAAAGACCCCCAAGAAGCTCCTTCCCCTCCTCCTCCTCCTCCTCCGATTCTTCCTCCTTCTCCGTCCTCCTCCTCCTCCTCCTCCTCCTCCTCTTCCCCCTCCTCCTCCTCCTCCTCCTCCGACGACGACGACGACGACGACGACTCCTCTTCCATCCTCCCCCTCTCGGGGTCTGTGACAGCTTCCCCCGCCCTTTGTTATTTTGCATGCTCCCCGACTTCCCTGATCACCTCAACTCCCCTGAGCATCGTTTCTGGATGGGCTGGTGGGGATACGCGAAGCGTCAACAATTGCATTCTGAGCTCGTTTTCGTTTCTGGCGCCTGCCCGCTCAGATTCGCAATTGTAGCGCGTTTTGGCCAATTCTGGCTCCGACGCGCTGAGAATTGCATTGTGAGCTCGTTTTTGTTTCCCGTGCTGCGCGCCCAGATTTGCTGTGTAGCGCGTTTCGGCCAATTCTGGCGCCGACGCGCCCAGATTTGCATTCTGAGCTCGTTCTCGCGTTTCTGGCGCCTGCGCGGGCGGATTCGCAATTACAGCTCGTTTCGGCCACTTCTCGCGCCGATGCGCCTAGATTCGCGATTGGTGCGCAACTCTGGCACCAACACGTGCAGGGTTGCATTCTGGGTTCGTTGGCGCTTCTCGCGCACTCGCGCCTTGATTGACAATTGCGGCGTGTTCGACGTTCTGACCTTGATTTCCTTTTCTGCCGCTAGCGCGCTCAGATGCAGAAAATTGCAGCAATCTGCGCCGCAGATCTGCAGATTCGTTTGGTGTTTCCAGCGGTGTAATTTTGGCCATTCTAACGCAAGCGCGCGTGAACTTGCATGCTGAGCCCGATTCGCATGCTCAGCGCCCGGGCGCTCAGATTCGCCATTCGCGCCCAGAATCATTCAGCTCTGCCCGCCCGCAAGCGCCGGGCGCAATTCCTTCGGTATGGTAAACAGTGCGCGGGCTCTCCCCAGTCTGGAGTCTGCGCCAGCGCCCAGCGCCACGCGTTTTCCGCCAAGCGTTTTCGTCATGTGTGCCGCGCGCTCTTCTTCAGAGCGGCGCAGAGCTTTCGACATACCAGGCTCCGTGGTGCACAGGCGGCGGCCGCTCCCTGTTTTGGGGGGCTGCGCCCACGCCGCGTGCCTTTCCGCTTCGCACCTTCTCTTTCCAGACTTGGCAGACCCGAAACGTGCAGAAGAATAACTTCAATGCCACGAAGTGTGGCTCTTTTGGGGGTGCTGCATCTGCCACAGGCCACGGCAGCGTCTCCGCAAGGGAGAGCCACCTACCCCCTCGAAGGGAAGCGGATTGCGGCCAGCACGTTCGCCACGCGGGGAGGGCGGGAGGGACCGCGAGAAATGCAGCCCAAACCAACCCGAGCCCGCGCGCGAGGAAAACAACAAGCAAGGAAAAGCGAGAACAAAATAGCAAGACAACAGAAACTCAGCGAGCACATCAGAAAACCAGCTCCGAGCCGCTCTGCGCGAGCGCACTGCTTGGTTGCGAAAAACTGAGCGCACAGTGCGCCGGCGCAGCGGCCGACCACGCACCGCGACCCAAGATGCACAGCTCCATCCCGCTCTGCGCGAGCGGACGGCACCTGAGCGTCACAGGGTTGCTTGGTCGCGCAACTGAGCGCGCGGTGCGACAGCGCGACGGGCGACCGCACACCGCGAACCAAGATACACAGCTCCGTGCCGATCTGCGCGAGCGGACACCACCTGAGCGTCACAGGGTTGCTTGGTCCCGCAACTGAGCGCACGGTGCGCCGGCGCAGCGGCCGACCGCACACCGCGACCCAAGATGCACAGCTCCGTGCCGCACTGCGCGAGCGGACAGCACCTGAGCGTCACAGGGTTGCTTGGTCCCGCAACTGAGCGCACGGCGCGCCGGCGCAGCGGCCGACCGCACACCGCGACCCAAGATGCAAAGCTCCATGCCGCTCTGCGCGAGCGGACGGCACCTGAGCGTCACAGGGTTGCTTTGTCCCGCAACTGAGCGCACGGTGCGCCGGCGCAGCGGCCGACCGCACACCGCGACCCAAGATGCACAGCACCATGCCGCTCTGCGCGAGCGGACGGCGCCTGAGCGTCCCAGGATTGCTGAGCAATGAGCGACGAGATCTGGCCCGAGCGCCCCAAGACAGAGAACGCGGGGACTGCGTCGACAGAGGACGTGGATCTCGGCGCGTGGGGACGATCCGAACCCCAACCAGAGGGACCGCGAGACGCGCGGCAGCATTCCCTGGGTCTGCGCGCAAGGAATCCATCGATTCAAAAGCAATGGAAAAGTAAGAAGAGATAACTCTTGGACAGGCAATGGTCAGCCTGGGGAGAATCGATGCAAAGACACTTCTGATCAGCCAATGCCAACCAACCAACCAGCCTGGAGCGAAGCAGATGGAGAACGAAGGGTGCCCGCGAAAACCTTGCTTCCCGAATGCACAGCCTCCTCAGAAGCTCCGCTTTCCGCTTCGCACCTTCTCTTTCCAGAGTTGGCAGACGCGAAGCGTGCAGAAGAATAACTTCAATGCCACGAAGTGTGGCTCTTTTGGGGGTGCTGCATCTGCCACAGGCCACGGCAGCGTCTCCGCAAGGGAGAGCCACCTACCCCACAGAGGCAAAAGAAAGTTTGTGGATGCAGTATTTGGGTCAGCGGCTGAAGAACCGCTGCTGCGGGCACCATTCGAGGCAAACTGCGTCCTCTGCACTGTTCCTCCGTGCAAGAAAAGTGGTTCGAACGCAGCTTGCACGGCGCGGCGTGGTCCGCTCTCCTGCGCGAACAGGTAACTTTCGAATGAGCGTTTCATTTGCTTGATCCAGTGCGGTGTTGTGAACGGATCCCTCTATAAGCTTCGCATGGACAGAAACTAGTGCAAAACAAGGCGGGGGCACGCTGCGTTGGTGCGATTAGCGGTGCCGCCCGCCAGCGCAAGCTCCGAAGCAGGACGTTGGGCCGATCGAACGCCCGAACCCTTTGCCAAAATCGCCCGCCAGGGATGTATGCACAAGCACGGCACCTGAGAAGATTCTCGTGCGGCCGCTCTCCTCTGGGATGGTCCTGTGCGCTCGCACGGACCGTTGGGCGACACACAGCGCGCAGCCGGGCAGGGGAGCACGAGAGACCCCAAGGAGCCCTCGAGACCCAGCCCGGCTAGCACACAAGACACCCCAGGGAGGGCGGGCGGGAAAGCCGGCCGCGCCGGCAAAAGCGACGCCCCAGGCGACCAACGCCCGCGGCCCGCAGGAGGGCGCGCCGGCCCGCCAGAGCGTCGCCCCGACGAGGCCGCGCGCGCCCAGGCCACAGTGCACAGCCGTTGGCCTGCAGCGTAGCCACGCGGCTCCCACGGGAGCACTGGCCGACATTTGCTACCCCGCCTCGGGCCCGGGCGGCAAGGGGAGCGGAGACGCCGAAAGGCAACCGAATCACCGAATCCCCGAATGGGGACAGAAGCGGCCTGTGAGAATCTTCCTCCCCAGAACCAAAGCTTAGGGATGATGAAGATTCTCGTGCGGCCGCTCTCCTCTGGGATGGTCCTGTGCGCTCGCACGGACCGTTGGGCGACACACAGCGTGCAGCCGGGCAGGGGAGCACGAGAGACCCCAAGGAGCCCTCGAGACCCAATGCTGGGGCTCTCGGCGACCCGGACCCCAACCCCACTGCTGACGACGAGAGCACAGCAGCACTGATGATGGCACAGACCCGACGATGATTTTCACAGTCTCCACTGCTCACGGCGCGCCGTCGGACGCAGACGAGTCCGAAAACTCCACTGGCCACTCCGCAGCAGTCATGGCGTCTCTGGAGGCGGCAGAGGCGTAGCCGAACGCAGCGACGCCACGCCAGCCTCCACTGTGGAAGAGCGCCGGCACGCCGCCCGCCGCTAAACACTCGTCCGCCCAGCCTCTGCGGAAGGCATGTGTACCCCACTCGGCCGCGCGCTCGAAGCCGAGCGCCAGCGCCGATGCTTTCAGCGTGGCCAGAGCCGCCCTGTAGGACAGGCCAGGGAAGAGGCGCCCCCGCCCAGCCCGGCGCTGCAGGACGCACACCCCGCACAGCTGCCGCGACTGGAGAACGCAGATGCACCGCCTCGTCACCACCACTGTCTCTGTGTGCATCTTGCGCTTGTGCAAGTAGATGCACGCCTTGGGCAAGCCCCCGTCGACCGAGAGCACGACCCTGGAGTGCGGCCCGTCGTGCTCCAGAGGCACCACCTCCGACGCGAAACGGAGACAGAAATGTCTGGCGACCACGAAGGAATCCGCCACCAGAGGATCCCGGAGCACCTCCCGCACGTGGCCAGCAACGCTGCGGGTGTCGTGCGCACTGGCCCGCGCTCGAAAGCGGCTCGTGCCGGGCACCGTTTTGGCGGCCCCCCGTGCCAGACTTGAGGTATCTTCCAAACACCCCAGAGGGACCCGGACCAACCGCAGGGCCGCCCGGACCTGTGTGCAGTACGTCATCAGCGTGTTGCCGTTCTGCACTGCGAAAGCAAAGGCCCCCAGCACGCTGTCTGTCGGCGGCCACGGCGGCACTCCGAGGCCCTTGGCTACCTGGCCCCAAAGCCGCACTGCGGACGCATACTTGTAAGCACTCCGATGCCACCCGCAGAGCTCTCGTCTCAAAAGTTCCTGCGTCGCTGCAAACTCAGACATATTGCCCACTAGTTGCAAAGCACGCTCTCTCGGGTTGCCCCCTGCGCCTCCGTGACGCCGAGCCCATGCCACTTGGAGCTCTTCAGGCGTGACGCGGCCCAGCGTTTGCACTGCGTCGGCCAAGTCCTTGGGCTCCAGGAAAGTCCTCCGAAAGCGAGCTGCGGCCAGGAAGCCAAGAGCAGCAAGGGCAGCTTCAGCTTCGCCCCCTTCTGGCCCTGCGGGCGTGGCGCTTTCCACCAAAGGCGTTGCGACCTCACCGCTCGGGCCGCCGCTGCCCTGGGAGTGCCCTGCCGGCGGCGCCACAGGAGAGCGCTTCCTGGAAGGGAAAATGGCCAAGAATTCACTGGCCAGCTCTCGAAGGCACGGCCAGACGTCCCGAAGTTCCTGCACACTCATGTCGTTGAAGTCATCTCCGGCCACGGCCCCGCCACTGGCGAGAGCGCGCAACACATTGTCAGGCGATGCCGGGTGGTAACGCGGCGGCGTGCGCCGAAGCACCCCTGTGAACCACTGTGCAAGAGCAGGCGGCACCACATCATGGGAGCATGCTTCTTCTGGCGGCTCAGGGTCCGAAGCGCCATCGCCCAAAACCCACCGCGCGCGTTTGCGGCTGATGAACTCAAGTGCCATGTTGGGCCAAGCTGACTACGGATGACTGCGTGGGAGGCCGTGCGCCGGAGTACGCGGCAAGAAACGCTGACGAATCAACAACTGCACTTTTTCCTTCCTCGCGAATGCATGCCCGTCACCGCCTCTGCTGCCAGAAATCCACTGCCGGCCAAGCCCACTCGAGGCGAGCGAAGCCGCGAGAGACCAGCTGTGCCAACTCCGATGCCTTCTGCTCTGGACGAGTTGGCCAGTCTGCCAAATTTAAATGTGAAGGCACGCGGAATGCACTTAAAAAGTGGCCACGGTCTGCTGCAGCAAACCACACGCCAGCCACCATAGCATTCCAGTCACGCTGGCGGGAGCACCCGCGGAGCAGCGTCCCGAGTGCGACTGTCGAGTCGATGAAAATCACAACGTCGAGCCCCGCTACGCCTTCGGGCAGACTGAAAAACTGCCAGAGTGCACACACTGCAGCTACTAGTTCCCAGGTGTGGATTTGCTGCTGACGCGGGCAGGCCCACCTCGCAAGCCAGCCCGGCACTGGCGCTGAAGCGAAAAACTTACGCCCGGCCAGCACTGCCACCCAAGCCAGCACGCCTGCTCCCGAGGCGTCAGTGTACACCACCAAACGTGGCTTCACCGATGGCGACAGCGGGACGGCCCTGCTTGGCTGCGAATTGAGGAAACGCTGCCACCACAGGAGCGCAAAGCGCAAACGCTTGGAGATGCGAGTGCTTCTCCCGGCTGAGTGCCGGAAGAGCGGCGCCAGATAGACGCGCGCGCCCTTCCCGAAGACTGCTGTGGCCCCCCAGCTGAGCCGGCCGGCCAGCTTCTGCGCGCTGGCGTTAAACGCTGGTCCCGGAGCACCTCTGCGATTTCCGCCAGCCACTTGGCGCACTTGTCGCTGGGCACGACAAAATTTAAACACTCTGCGGTTGCGTCCACGGACACACGAACGCCCAGCGCAACAAAACTCAACGCTGCCGTAACTGCTTTATGCGAATCAAGACGCCAGCCCAGCAAGTCCTGGATGACGAATCTAGCTAAAGAGGCGGCGCCTACGGCGCTATCACCTCATTCGTGCGCTTGCTCTGCATCAATGCCGAAAAAATCGTCCACGAAACGTGGATACACGATGCTAAACAAACGCAAAAGTATGGCTTGAAAAGCCGCACCCACGCGCTGCCAGGCATGGACACTCGCCTTCCCCCCAAATGGACAGCAGAACAGCTGCAGGAACTGATCCTGCGAGACGGACTCCGCCGTCACAGCGGCCGCAAACGGGAGGTGCTCACTATGCAGCGGGAGAGTTTTGTAGGCCTCGCAGACGTCATCCTTGCGGAAGCGGACGTCCGCTGCGCTGGCTCCACCAGCGACGAGGCACTGCGCCGCCGCCACTAAATCATCGAGAGTTTCGTGGGCGACGCGTTCGGAGACCGTGGTCGCGCCATTGACCCCAGAAGCTGTGAGGTCATCGACGGCGCGGACCTTGAGAGACCACTGTCCATCACGAAAGCGCCAGCCCTCGTCCACAGCGAACCGAGGGGACAACACCACGCCCGAGAGATCCGATGGCAAATCGCGCCACTCGGCCTGTCCAGCCGCCACCTCCGCCCGGATGCGGGCATCGAGGCCTTCTGCAACGCGACCGTCCTTTGCGGGTGCGTTTCGGACTCTTTGCAGGATTCTAGCGTTGGCGCCTGGCGCTGCCTCCAACAGCTCCTCTGGCGATGTGTGGCTAACAGCGTCGCTCAAGCACATGGTACCACTCGGGGGGATGTACCCCGCTAGAGGGAAACCCTGCGCGAGCGATGCTGCGAGGTGAGTGTCTGGAGAGCCCGAGGCCTCCAACATCTCGGAAAACAACGCCAAGTTCTTCTCAGGCCCCAATATGGCACGGACGTGCGCCGGCAAGCGCGCGTACTGGTCGCGCCACGCTAGCGCCGTCACCTGTTGGCGGTGTTTCCAGTATCTCAACTGGCGCCACCTGAACTCGCACAGTGCGCTAGGGTCGGCTGAATGCCAATTTATTGCATCTCTGGACGCCTCAGGGATGGAAAACTCCCCGGTGCACAGCGGCAGGTGCAGCGCCCAGTCTAAATGAGCAAACGGGTCCATGCCCGCTAATCTAACAGGATCACTTAAAAAGTGCTCTACAGCGCCACAGAGAGCAGAGAAGCCTTCGCCGGCGCTAAACACGCCCGAGGCATCGCCGAGGGGTTGTCCTTCTCCCGAAGGCGCCTCGCTGGAGGCAGACGTCGGTTCACTTCACCAGCTGGACCACTTCTTCTCCTGGCCTTTGGTGTGCCACTGCGCAGAAGCTGCGCCCTTGCCTTTGGGCGGGCTCCTGGAGCGCTGGGGCGTGGTCGGGGCCGGCCTGGCGGGCTTGCTCTGCTTTCCGCCTTTGTCTGGCTTGCCACCCTTCTGGCCCCCCTTGCCCTGCGATCCCGGCTTGCCTCCTTGCGAAGGCGCGTACCCCTGCGATGACGCCGGGCCGCTCGTCTGCTTCGAGTTGGCCCGGTTGACCTCCTCGGCGCGCTGCTTGACCTTGTGCGAGGCGTCCTCCAGCACGTCACGATCCAGCCTGCACAGCAAGACCTCGACCTGGTCGTCCTGGCCCTGCTCGAGGGCACGGGCCAGCTTCTGGCGGAGAAGCAAGTCGTAGTAGAACGCAACCCTCGTGCCGCCACGCTCCTCACACAAGCGCACCAATTGCATCTCGTACGCCCAGTACTGCACGGGCGTGATCACCTTGGAGAGAACCATTTTGGTGCCCCAATCGTGGAGGTGACCGAGAAAATTCGCGAAGCCCATAAAGCCGATCCGCTCCTCCATGGTGCGGGCCCGCTTCGCTTCCCGGGCCTCCGTGACTTTGTCACCGATGGTCCCGCTGCCCACGAGGACGTCCAGTTTAGGCGTTTTCGAAAATCCTGGGCGGAAGTTCGCAAGCAGATCTTCTCCCTCAGAGGAGCCCACCCATTTCCGGCCCTTATCCCTGGCAATCTTCGCCGACGGGAGATTCTCCATTCGGAGAAGAGCCTCTTCTGTGGGGAGTACTGCGCGCGCTCAGGGTGGTGCGTCCGCGGGCCACATCGCTGCGCGGCCGGCTTCGGCTCCGCTTGACCGTTTGCGCGGCCTCGCGCATCGCCTCCGCGCGGTTCCGCCGCGCCCGCGGCGCTATCATTTATGCTGCTACGCGCCTTTGCGTGCCTCTGTGCGCCTGCTCGGTATGCGCGAGTGTGCGCACTTCTGCATACTTCGGCGCGCTATTGCGCGCTATTCCGCGCGTCTGTGCGCTCCTTACGTTTCTGCGCGCGTCTCCGCGCTTTTGCGCCTGCCTGCGCGCTCTGAGTGTATCAGCGTGCTTCTTTTACTCTTCTGCGCGTCTGTGTTTGCTTCTGCGCGCATGTGCGCTTTTGCGTGCTTCCCGCGTTCTGCGCGCCTGTCCGTGCTTCTGCGCGCCACCGCGCGTTCCAGCGCGCTCCATCGCGCTTTCGCGCCTCTGCGTACGCTTTCTGCGCGCCTGTGCATGTCTGCGCGCCGCAGCATACCTGTGCGTGCTTCCGCGCGTCTGCGCGCGCTCCTGCGCGCCTGCGCCCGCCTGCTTCCGCGTCCTCGGGCGCCCCTGTGCAATCGCGCATGCCTGCGCGCGCTTCCGCGCGCTGGTGCGCGTCAGCACGCTCGAATGCGTTTATGTTAGCCTCCGCGCGCTGTTGCGCGCCTGTGCGCGTGGTCGCGCTTCTGCGCGCTTGCGCGCGTTTCTGCGCCTCTGAGCGTTCTTGCGCACTTACGCCTGCGCGCCCTTCCGCGCGTGAGTGTTCAAGCGCCCTTGTGCGTTTCTGCACGTCTTGGCGTGCGAATCTGCGCGCCTGTGCGGGTTTACGCGCCCCTGTGCGCCTGCTTCTGCGCGCCACAGCGCGTGCCCGCTGCATGCCACGCTTCTGCGCCTCAGTATGCGTTTTGCGCGACCGCGGGCGTTTTAGCGCGGCCGTCCGCAACTCTGCTGCGCTTTCGCGCGCCTGCGCACACGTTCGTCCGCCCGCGCCCCCGCGACACCTGCGCGGGCTTTTGCGCGCCTCTGCGCGTTCCTGCGCGCGTGCGCGTTCTATCTGCGCTGTGTGTTTCTGCGCGCCTATGCAGCTGCGCGTTTATATAGCGCTTCCGCGCCTGGGCGTGTGTTTCGCGCGCCTGCGGGCGTTTTACCGCATCTCACGGCAACTCTGCGCGCCTCTGCGCACTCCTGCGCGCGCTACGCGCTTGCGGCATCGTCGCGGGACTTTACGCGTCTCTCCGCGTTTTTGCGAGGCTGCAAATGCTTTTTGCCCAGTTGGGCGCGTCTGCGCGCCTCTGCGTGCGCTTCAGCGCGCCTCTGCACGATCGCGCGCCTCTGGGACTCCTGTGCACGCTAAACCGTCTTTGAGCGCGCGCCTGTGCGCGCTTTCACGCGCTTCTGCGTCTCCACACGCCTTTGCGCGTTCCAACGCGTCCTGCTGCGCGTGTTTCTGCGCGCTTGCGCGTGCCTGCTCACCTCTGCGTGCGTGCGCGCGTTTACGCGGCCCTGCCCGCGTGCGCGCCTGCGCCCGCGCGCGCCTGCACGTTAGCGCGCGCGTCTACATGTCCGAGCGCGCCTCTGCGCACTTTTGCGCGTCTCTGCGCGCTTTTGTACGCTCGTGCGCGCCCTCAGCGCAGTTGCGCGTCTGTGTGCCCGTGTGCGCAGCGCCTGAACCTGCGCGCGCTTCACCGTGCGCACGCCTAAGTGCGCTTCCGCGTTTCTTCGCGCCTCTGCGCGCCTCCACGTGCGCTTGCGCGTGCCTGCGCAAGCACGTGTTCACGCGCTGAGTGCCGCCGCGCGCCGTCCCGCACTGCTGAATTGCACCCGGATCTCCCGTCTGGGCGCGTGAGCACAACATTGCGCTCGGATGGCCCGTCTGGGCGCGCGAGCGCGGGATTGCGCTCGGACGGCCCGCCTGGGCGGCGAGCGCGGAATTGCGCCGAATCGCCCGTCTGGGCGCGCGAGCGCGAAATTGCGCTCAAATGGCCCGCCTGGGCGCGCGCGCGCGTAATTGCGCCCCGATCGCCCGTCTGGGCGCGTGAACACAGAATTGCGCTCAAACGGCCCGTCTGGGCGCGCGAGCGCGGAATTGCGCTCAGATGGCCCGCTTGGGCGCGTCAGCGCGGAATCGCGCCCGGATCGCCGTCTGGGCGTGCGAGCGCCTGGGCGCGCGAGCGCGGATTTGCGCTCAGATGGCCCGCCTGGGCGCGCGAGCGCGGAATTGCGCCCAGATCGCCCGTCTGGGCGCTTGAGCACAGAATTGCGCTCGGATGGGCTGTTTGGGTGCGCCAGCGCGGAATTGCGCTCGATTGGCCGGCCCGCCTGGTCGCGCGAGCTCCTGCTCGGAGGGCCCGCCTGGGCGCGCGAGCGCGGAATTGCGCTCGGATCGCCTGTCTGGGCGCGAGCGCAAAATTGCGCTTGGATGGCGCGCCTGGGCGCGCAAGCGCGGAATTGCGCCCAGATCGCCCGTCTGGGCGCGTGCGCACAGAATGGCAGCCGAATGGCCCGTCTAGGCGCGCGAGCGCGGAATTACGCTCGGATGGCCCGTCTGGGCGCGCGAGCGCGGAATTGCGCTCAAATGGCACACCTGGGCGCGCAAGCGCGAAATTTTGCCCGGATCGCCGTCTGGGCGTGCGAGCGCCTGGGCGCGCGAGCGCGGATTTGCGCCCGGATTGCCCGCCTGGGCGTGCGAGCACATAATTGCGCTCGAACGGCCCGCCTGGGCGCATGAGCGCGGAATTGCGCTCGGATGGCCCGCCTGGGCACGCGAGCGCGAAATTGCGCCCAGACCGCCCGTCTGGGCGCCCAGATGGCCCGTCTGGGCGCGTGAGCACAGAATTGTAGCCAAATGGCTCGTCTGGGCGCGCGAGCGCGGAACGCACGCGGTTCGCCCGCAACCGCGCGAGATTGCCTCTTCCTGGGTGCAAGGGCGAGATCGCACCCGGACAGGGGGCCCTGCACGCCCAGATTACCTTACCGGGCGCTGCGACGAGCGGCAGTCGCCAGCAAGGGCGCGAGCCAGGGCATGGCAGCAAGGCCAAAAACTCCTTCACGACGAGGAGCGGGCGCGAGACGGTGAACGCATGGCGACAAGGAGCGGGGGCGGACGTGGTGACGAGGAGCGCGGGCTTGCGACGAGGAGCGCGCCGGCGAGCAAAAGCGGACGGCAGGGAGGCTGAGACCAACTGCATGGCGCCGGCCATCACGACACCAAGGTCAGGGGCCCACCGACGAATGGCACTGGCCAGCACGGACACGGGCCGGGGTGTGGCAGCGCAAGCCCAAGGACCCACTGAGGCGGTGGCCCCCAAGGGGCACCCTCCTCCAGGCAGGGACCCGCTCCTTATCCAGGATCTGTGCAAAGCAGCTGTT